>JAHZTW010000001.1:463943214-464002504 GCA_020283515.1 Alliaria petiolata | reverse complement strand
CTTGACAATTGTATGCAAATTATTCTTTTCTCACCTATATACCACCAACCCTAATATCCGAACGTCCATTTTAAAGCCGTGCGTTGAATCATAACCGTCGATTAATTTGGCAAATATTGACCACAGGATATCCGTCATCCGACGGCATCTAATAGATCTACTAGAACGTTCGCTTCCTCATCCCCCTCCTACAAACATCACCACCTTTATATATTTCGACTTTCTTCTCTACTTAACGCTCTCAGAAAGAACTCGTGTTCACCTCGTGCCAGCCACTCGCCTTTCCCAGATTTTATCCTTTCTCGGAGCAAAAAGGTAAAACAGAAACTCTCTCTCTGCCTCCGATCCGTCGTTTCTGCTACGATTTCTCTCTTAATGGATCGGTTTATCGTTATGCCTGGCTTGATCTGAGCTGAATGATGTATTTTATCATCTTAGATCCTCGATCCGTTGCTGGTGTCGACTTTAGTATACGTTAGCCATCATTTTTTCCCCTCGCATTTCTGTTACGTGGTTCGATCTCGCTGTGTTTCTTTACTGGTTTTCCGAATCGATGATAGTTTTGAGGGACTAGGCTACTTCAGCTCACTCGCGTGATGGTTTGCTATTTATGAGTGTCGCTTCTACTTGTGATTTATTGTCCCCAGGATCCGTTTATCTAATCGCGGATTTTGCTCTTCGTTTCCGTTTTGCTAGTGATTGATTTTGGTTTTTCACCGAAAGAAGATGTTGGAATCAACTAAGAAGATTTTGGTTTTGCTCTTCGTTTGCGTATTGTTTATGATTCTGATCTATACGTGTCCAGTTAGGGTGTTACTGGATTATACCTGTTTTTGGATTTGATTTGGGTGTTAATTTGCCAGTGGGGCTCATATATCTGTTCATTGGTTCCCAGACTTCAGCGAAGATGACGAAGAACTACCCAACTGTGAGCGAGGATTACCAAAAGGCTATTGAGAAGTGCAAGAGGAAGCTTAGAGGCATGATCGCTGAGAAGAACTGTGCACCCATCATGGTCCGCCTCGCGTAAGTCACTAACCTTCTCAGCTTGCGGTTTCTCATGTATATATGATTTGCCCTTTCTCTCTCGTAGCTGATCTGTTTGTCTAATTGCAGATGGCACTCTGCTGGAACATTCGATTGCGCCTCAAGGACTGGAGGTCCTTTCGGAACAATGAGGTTTGATGCTGAGCAAGCTCATGGAGCCAACAGTGGAATCCACATTGCTCTTAGGCTTTTGGAGCCCATCAGGGAGCAATTCCCTACCATCTCTTTTGCTGATTTCCATCAGGTACATGTTTTAAATAAAAATACTCTTTGATAACTGTAGGATTTGGATTCTAACTCAGGATGTCCTTTTGTCGTCAAATCGATCTTTTAGCTTGCTGGTGTTGTTGCCGTGGAGGTCACTGGTGGACCTGAAATTCCTTTCCACCCTGGAAGAGAGGTTAGTCATTGCTGTAGATTTGATATGCTCTCTTTGTAGAGATGACTAAATGAGGATGTAGCCCCCTTCAGGAGGAAATACTGTGAGTTGATTGCGTTTGACTAACATGCATATCTTGCTTTCAGGACAAGCCCCAGCCACCTCCAGAGGGTCGTCTTCCTGATGCTACAAAGGGCTGTGACCACTTGAGAGATGTCTTTGCAAAGCAGATGGGTTTATCTGACAAGGACATTGTCGCTTTATCTGGTGCCCACACTCTGGTTCGTTTCTTTCCCAACTGCTTTTTTTTTGGTTGGTTCCAAATTCCAATCTACAAATTGTGCTGAATGCTTGCAAATTGTGATAACACAGGGAAGATGCCACAAGGATAGGTCTGGCTTCGAAGGTGCATGGACATCAAACCCTCTCATTTTCGACAACTCTTACTTCAAGTGAGTATCCCAAGTTTCCACAGTCTTAAAAGGTTTTGATTCATTCAGGATTCAATGATGATATGATAATATATATATATATATAACCAGGGAGCTCTTGAGCGGAGAGAAGGAAGGGCTTCTTCAGCTTGTCTCTGACAAGGCGCTATTGGACGATCCCGTTTTCCGTCCTTTGGTTGAGAAATACGCTGCTGTATGCATCCTCTTCTTTCACTCTTCCTCTAATCTTGAATTGGTGGTATAGAGAACTCATGCTCTCTGCTTGTCACAATGTGAACAGGACGAAGAAGCCTTTTTCGCTGATTACGCTGAGGCCCACTTGAAGCTTTCGGAGCTCGGGTACTTAATCTCTGAATCATAGTAGTAAGTAAATCCAAATTGAATGGTATTATGACACGGAGTCTGAATCTACTGTTGAATTGCAGGTTCGCTGATGCTTAGGCTGTGACATGTGTGGGTCCCCAAGACTCAGGGCTGCTTTTGGATGGGGGCCGGAGGATTCGCATTGCATTTGTACTTTGTCATTTGATTGCTTAATGTACTCTCGGATTTGCGTAGCTTGTTTTTTTGGAAGGTTTCGTGATTTTGATGCAGATCCGTTGCGCTTTTGCTGTTTAGACATTCTAATAAAACAATTTCTCTCACTATTACTTCTCTTTTATGCCTCAATTAATAATCCCTACAAAAACAATATGAGAAAGGTTAGTGTTACTGTTGCCAAAGTGAAGGGTCAAACAAATTAGCAAACCTTTTCAACAACTGCATTGGCTGGGTTTATCTAAGGTTTGTGTGGGTTTCCGCTGGCTATGAAAATCTCGGTGTAACGGACGGATCCCTCAGGGAAAAATGGAACTCCGCCTAGTTGGTGGTGGTGGTTCTAACTTCTTAGTGTTTCTAACATCATCCTCAGCTTAAACGATATGGCAAAACCTCACTAGGAGAGAATCGCAGTGTTGTCGTTTCTCAAGCTAGAGTTCAAAGATCTTTGCCACCTCAGGAGAGAGTGTTGAAGATGCATGAAGGGAGACCGCACAGAGCAGATATGTTGGCGTATAGGCCAATTCAGTTGACGTTGATTCCTGTGATAACCAGTGGGTGTAGCTTTGGCCATGGCAAATGTAATAAAGAGCTTCAAGTCAAGTGTCATTCTAAATGATCGCATCATTTTTTAGCTCAAGGATCTTTCTTTTGCGCTTCACTTTTATGTTATCTATGGAATTTTTTTTTTTTGGTAACCAAAAAGTTTCAGACCTTAAATCTATAATCTCTTCGAACCGTGGACCACAGTAGTTAAATGGATTAACTGAGTCACCTCGTTGTCGAATCCAAGACCCTCTTCTTGGATCTTGAGTGGTCTACGTTGTAATTTTACATGTCTTAGCCATTGACAACCCACTTTCAATGTTGGTTTTTTTTTTTTTTTTTTTAATGCAATCCAAATAATTAAAAGAAACATTATTTCTTGTCGAAGTATCACTCGAGAATCATATATATTAGAAGATTTAAGATTAGAGCGACGAAAAGAGAAGTGTAGAGCGAGGAGTGGCTTTTGAAACACATTCACACCGTTTAGAGTTCGAAGCTGTTCTTTTGTGTGGGAAATTGGCTGTAAGTCTGTAACATTAGTGAACTCCTCTTTCAATTCCGAGTGGGTCACTTTTGTTTTACACATTCTTTTTCTCTTTAGTCTAAGAAAATAAATCCAAAGCAATCATAGCTTCAAAAGAATAAAACACTATTTTATTGAAAACATAAAGGAATTAGCTGTACTAAGTGAGACAAAAACAGGCAATGCTTTTGATATATCATATACATAAAGCCAGTACAGAGTAATCATTACGAACAGTTGTAGCTTTGACAAAATCATTAAAAATGTGACGAGTTTAGGAAAAAAAAATATTCATTGTGATAAACTGTTTTTTTTTTTTTTTTTTCAATGAGAATTTTATGAAAGTTTTTAAATGTTTATAGTAGCCAATCTGAAAGCGTAATGGAAAGCTGAAAGAAAATTGTTTTTGTACATTCAACTATTTGATACAATATACTATTACGACTACGGTTTATGTGTGTGTGGATAATTTCAAATTTTCAATAATCAATAACGTCATTAATAGCCACTGTATGTGTCTGCAATCAGTAGTAACAGTTTTTAGTCGATTTTAAATTGGAGTCGTTCTCTGGTTCATTTTAAAACTTCTTATCTTACTAAAAATTGTTAATATTTTCAGGTTTATAGTAACTATAATTTCTTTAAATTTTTTTTGAACCAGGAAATTTCAGACATATGAATCGTTGAAATCATAGTCAATGAGTCAAACGTATCATTTATGCGGTACGCACGAAACTTAAAATTAGACGCCAAGATTAAATTTGGGCAGATAATTGTTGTCCCTTGGCCGTCACTTGGCGTACAAACACTTGGCAACATCTTTGTATTTCCCTTTTCAGGAGGGAATCATTTACAAACTTCTATATTTGTTGTAACTGATTAATGAGAGACGACCAAATATTTTGACTATATATTAGTTGTGTGTTAATAAACATGTATAAAGTGCGAATGTTTTGGAACGAGAAGTGTAGAACAAAAACAAAGAGATAAGACAAAAACAAATAGAAGAAATGTGATTAGTGTAAACCAAGGCATAATAAATAAATCGCCATGCATTATATCTTTCTTTTTGTGACAAGAATGGCAATACAGTTTTCTAAATAGTGAATATTTTTTGCTTATTATTTTTTCTATTTAGGTGGACGTACGGTAACACAGAACATATTCTTCAAACGCACACGTAACGACCCCAAATTTCGTGTCTCGCCAGTCCAACCTAGTGGAAATCTTATGGCGCAAGAAAATGATTGGAGAAAAAGGTATTGATGATTTGATCTGAGGATGATGATGATGATGATACTGTTACACTTGCAGCATTTATTATTTGAGCCCAACCAAACTAACAATCTCCTAGTGTACACGATGCAAAAGACAATCTTTGACCAATGACCAATTGAATGAATCCGACTATAACTTTTTCAGAATTTAATATCTTAAAGTGATACTTCAGTTTTGTGTTTTAAAAAACAAAAAAATTGATACTTCAGATAGTTCCACAAAAACGAAAGACATATACAGAAACAAATTCCATTCGGAAACTATCATAAAGTCGATGTTTTTTTTTTTTTTTATGTCTAGTGAGTAGTGTGACTCTAATCTTGAGTACCTGAATGGGCGTGGATATACGTACGTGTGATGCAATATTATTATATAGTATATTTTTTTTTTTGTTAAAGATTATTATATAGTATATTTTTCCCCCTAAATTGCCATAAACGAATGACATATTCAGAAAACATTTTTTCCCCCTAAATCATATCCGCATTTAGTTTACATCTTTTGATTTTTTTTTTTTGATCATTTTCTTAAATAATTTTCAATTTTTACGCGAATTTACCAACAATACTTTTGTTCTATAAAAAAAAAAACAACTCTGTTTTAGATTTAATGAGGTCTGTTATTGTAAAAGAAAATAGTTCGGGTGGTATTTCAAACATTTTGGTTTTCAAGAGAAAGGAAAGAATAAAAATCTTTAGTCATTTTCAAAAAGGAGTTGAAGATTTAGTTGAGAGTATACATAGTAGAGAGATAGCAGAGCTGTTGAAGGTGGAAGCAAGAGCACACCCAATAACTAGCGATCCCACTGACTATACGTGTCATTCTTCTATTGATTTGATTTAGTATTTTTCTTATTAATGTTGGTGAATAAGACGATACGGTTGGAATAATTGATGTTTTGGGACCCCCTGATAATTAACCCATTTAAATATGGTTTATTTATCTTTTTAAAGTTGGAAAAGAAAGGTTTTTGTAATTAAGAGTATAGTGTTTTTGGATTTTCATATATACCGCCACTTCGAAAGATAAGTCGTTCAAATAGAAAGTCTTTTAAGACGATATATATATAAACGTACTAAAATACAAAGGAGTTCCAAGAATATTGGTTAATACAAACAAAATACGATTCAGCAAAAATTAGGCAACCTAAAATAATCACTTGGCTTTGTGTTGCTATTTCTCTAGCTATCGATACGACTTGCAAGTCATAACCGGTGAATAAATATTGTATTGATCAAATTAGATAAGACTAATAAATAAACTATACTACCAGAAAATAGGTTTTATTCTCTACGCTGTTATATATCTAGTTCCCTATAGAACGTCGTCCAAATAGCGTAATGATTTAGTTAATTCACTTAAATATCAAAACTTGCATGTAACATCCATAAAACTTTAACCTTTTAATTCATCATAGTATTCTGATTTCTGATGCGTAAAATCAACTTTTGTGTTGACAATGTTTAAAACGGGTTTTCCAGACGTAAATGATGTACTTCGACCTAACTTAATTAAGAATGAAAAAAAAAAAGAATTTAGAATATATTTGCAGTTTGGAGTGTCTTGAATCTGATCATGATCAAAAAGACCATTCTAGAATCTGGACTTAAGGAGCAGAAGACCCGTAGATTAATTAACCAATGTGATGGAGCTACATATATAGACTTTTAAGAGACTTATTACTAGTTGGAAAATAAGCATTGGGAGAAAAATCAAGATGAGACGAAATTAATTGTGCCAAAGTCAAGCAACCGTTGAAACATGAAAGCGTGGAGGAATTTAGGAGCCAGTAGTAGTAGCCACCGTACAATAAAGTGGAAAAATATGTCTCAACAAAAACATGACGTCACAGTTCGAGCTTATGATGTCAGGTGGTCACCTCTTTCCCTAACATCATTTTGTCTCTCTCCCTATATATATACACTTCTCTGTTTTCTCCACCAATTAGCAAATTCACCTCAAAACACTCTAATACATATATATGATTATTCACAACTTGATCAATTAACCGAGTTTTTTTAAAACATCTTAAGTTGGTAATGCTTGATATGGAGAATAACGGTGACGCTTCTGCCGCTATCATCTCTGCTTCATCCACCTCTTCTCCTCCCCCACCGCTTTCACCGCGGGTGGTGCTTAGCCCATGCGCCGCTTGCAAAATCCTGCGCCGGCGTTGCGGAGAGAAGTGCCTTTTGGCGCCCTACTTCCCTCCAACGGAGCCGGCCAAGTTCACCATCGCACACCGCGTCTTTGGAGCCAGCAACATCATTAAGTTCTTGCAGGTACCTAAATAGTTAGAAGCTCCTTCAATGCTAAAAAAGTTTTATTCGAATGACCAACGATATATTTTTATATCATTAATAATAGACACAGATACGCGAGTGCAGTTTTTGTTCTAATTAGGAAGAAGCTAGTGAAAATGTTTGTTTTTAAAAATGGGTTCATAAGTCAAGTAGAAAATTAGACCGTACTTGTTCTGTAATGTAAGAAAAACATTCCTACAAAGATGCATCACATGTTCAACAAAAATTATTGCATAAATAGTTCGTTGTGTCTTTTTCAAACATTTTCCTTTTTATCCACCTTTGAAAAAGTCTTATAGAATAATGGTCTTTACTCTTCTTGGTCAAAATACAAAAAAGTATTAGCTTATTAATTTCAATTAATCATATCTTCAAAAGGCTAAATCGAGCTTAATGATCACTTGCTTTCATCTGTTGTATAATTATTGATGATGACATTTGTATCCAGGAACTTCCCGAATCACAAAGAATAGATGCGGTGAAGAGTATGGTGTATGAAGCCGGAGCTAGAATCAGAGATCCGGTTTACGGATGTGCCGGTGCCATATACAATCTTCAAAGACAAGTTAGTGAACTCCAAGCACAACTTGCAAAAGCTCAAGTGGAGATAGTGGGCATGCAGTCTCAAAGATCAAATTTACTAGAATTGATTCATAGCATGGACCAACCAAACCGAAAACAACCTAATGATATGTCCTTTGAGAGTTCCTTTGAAAATTGTGATGAGTTCATAAGCAGCCCCGATGAAGAGAGCAATGATTTTGGATTCCTTAAAGACAACTCCAACACCAACTCATCAATGTTGTGGTATTGTGATCCTCTTTGGATATGATTTCGCTTTGATGCCCTTTAGTACACTTATTCAGGGTTAGTTAGCATACTCATGTTAAAGACAATAGAATGAAATATAAGGTGAGATTTTCGGATGATTCATATGTCAAAAAAAGTATATATTTTAACACGTTAGCGAACGCGTTAGTATATGGTTATTGTTGTTGGTACAATTCTTCCTAATATATACTTGGGAATAGAAAAAAATATCGATCAATTAATATCTGAAGTGTTTTCGTAAATTCTCCGCTAAAGGAATCTGACGTGGCACTTATAAACCGACGAAATCAAATTAAACCGAATCAATTTTTTCGTTTTACATAAATTTAAACTTAACCAAACCAAACCTATAAAATTAGGCCAAGACCAGTCCTCCTTAACCGATTAAAATCCTAATAAGCGGCTAATCTCCAATTTTTTTCCTAAGTGGGAGAAGCTCTTCTTTTTAAGTAAAACCAGTTTAATAAAAACAGAACCCTAAAGAAATTCTCTTTGAAATCGTAACCGTGAAGGTGAAGCCGTGAATTAGGAAACCCTTGCCATCGAATATCGAAGTTCAAGTGGCGACATAAAGGTTTTTTTTCTTTTCTCATCTTCTCTGCGATGATGTAAACTTGAGGCCTAATTTCTTACAACACTCTCTTTCTAGTTGAGGTGCTGGACTTGGCGTAATGAAACTTATTGAAACATAAGACGATTTCAAAACACTTTGGATTTCGATTTTTTAAAAGTTTGATTTCTTCTCTTCTGATCCAAGAGTAATGAATCTGGGCCATCTCAGGCCCATTCCATTCATTAGCGAGACCATCTTTGTTACAGTGCACTTTCCCGCACCATAACACTTTCTACAGACGCCGTCGTCTCGCCGGTTGATAAACCTCACCGGTTATTGGTGACTCAGCAAGCACGTCGCGCTTAACTTGGTCGTCTCCATCTCTCATTCTCTCTTGGCTCTCGATATATACGTGCTCTGCACCAGAAGAAGCCACGTGTGGATGTCGCCAGTTCCACACAGAACATTCTTCGCAATTTCTCTCAGAATCCATCTTCCTGCTACTCGTGGAACCTCCTCTCTTCCCCGATCATCTTCTCCTTACGTTACCTTAGCTCGCTCTCTCTGTTTTAACTCCTCAATTATATTTTCTCCGTCGAATATGCCTAAGAAGCAGGTGGGCTACTCTTTTTTTTTTTCTTCTTCTTCCATAAATTTGGATTATAGAATTCTGGGTTTACATCGGGATTTAGCAATTAACAAATTTATCGGAATTTTTTGGATCCCCTGTTGCTAATCTTTTATCCTCTCTCTCGAAAATCTGCACCTTCTGGGTTTTGATTGCTTCGTTGATAATGTGCCGCGAATACAACGTTAGTTTGTGGTGCACTACTATGCCTATGGATTTTTGATTCTCTTGATTGCTTTTGGGGGAAGACACGATGTATGCAGGGCTTGACTTTTTTTTTTGTTTTCGTTGGCAGAAAAAAAGAGCTCACGTTGAGCAGAAGTGGCAAGTAAAGCCGAACATGGATGCTCCATCTGGATCCAGTGATCGTTCAGCATCTACTGTTGCAGAAGCAGTTAACGGCCAATTTGGTGGGTTGAGTCTTGAGGAAAGCAACACCAATGTTCCAGTCAACCACAGTGTCCAAAATCTAGTATGGAAGCCTAAGTCATATGGAACCGTTAGTGGATCATCTTCGGCTTCAGAAGTTGGTAAAGCATCGGTTGTCTCACAAGCAGGTTCATCTGGAGATGCAACACCTCAAAAAGTTGGTCCCAGTCAGAGCAAAGTTTTCGGAGCTAATTTCTTGGAGAATTTTACTGTGGACAAGTCGGCTTATTGTCATGCGCAGATCAGAGCCACTTTCTATCCAAAGTTTGAGAACGAAAAGACTGACCAAGAGGTAACTTTTTACAAGTTCCCCTTTCTATGACTGCTTGTCTTTTGTAGCACTAATTGTAAGTTTGCTGTATTTCATGTTGCATTTACCTTGCGTTTGGCAGATACGAACACGAATGATTGAGATGGTTTCTAAAGGGTTGGCAACGCTGGAGGTATCAACAACATAGATACACTCTATATGTGAATACCTCTTTTGACACTCTGAAGTTCTAACCGTTTATGGAAATTTTGTAATGCACCTTTTACAGGTATCTCTTAAGCATTCAGGCTCTCTTTTTATGTATGCCGGTCACACGGGGGGAGCATATGCAAAGAACAGCTTTGGTAATATGTAAGCTCATATATTCCTAACTTCAGCTTTCCCTTAACTTTGTGTATTCCTTTCTTGATTCATGATGAGCTTTTCACAAATAATCTTAGACAAAGAGAAAATCCCTGAGAATAAACCCATACTCAAGCTTTAGATTTGGTTTATCCTTTTCATTCATTTCACTTAGAGCACGGATTACTTTCTCCATCTTAGATTTATGAATTAGTCATGTCCAACGAAATATCTTATGTTTTCCTTCTGGATATTTATTGTTTGCTGATGGTATAGGTGTCGTTTATATGGATAAAGATTCCACACCACTCAGAAGTAGTAAAGATAAATTTTGAAAACATTTTGATGTAGCAAATGAGCTTTACTACTATTTTTTTTTTTTTTTTTTCATTTCTGATGCTGTGGATCTTTCTGGTGCTTGCCAATTGAGATGGCGACCAAAGGTTCTCTCATATGCTAACCTCAATGTTTCATTTGCAGTTATACTGCGGTTGGTGTTTTTGTTCTTTCCCGGATGTTCAGGGAGGCTTGGGGAAATCAGGCTTTAAAGAAGGAGGCAGAATTTAATGATTTTCTTGAGGTATTTCCATGGACAGAACTTTAAGCAATCAAAATTTTCAAATGCTCGAGGCTTAATCAATTGCCAGAAAAGGATAGCTCATAATGTCATTTTCTCACAGAAAAATCGCATGTGCATATCTATGGAACTGGTAACAGCTGTTCTTGGAGATCATGGTCAACGCCCACTGGATGATTATGGTAAAGTGTTTTCTTTTTAGATGTTAGAGTCAATGCTTTTCAAAGTATATATGCCTTATTTATGAAAGTCAGATAAGCCTGCTAAAATTGCCTAGTTAAGAAATGTTGATTTGCATCTTGCAGTGGTAGTGACGGCTGTTACCGAGTTAGGTAATGGTAAGCCCAAGTTCTATTCAACTTCCGAAATAATTGCATTTTGCCGGAAATGGCGTCTACCAACAAATCACGTTTGGCTGTTTTCCACAAGGTAACTTAATGTCTTTCTAATCATTGTTGCTATCTTCCTCCTTTGTGATGTTGCCTGTCATTTTATACTTGGGCCCTTGTTGTTTTAAATAGAATTGTATTGAAGAAAGAGATTGAAGTACATTTAGCTAATATTTGTTACAAGGATTTAGTGTCTCTCTAGTTGGCTCGTTGATATCTCTGTACAATCTTGGCTGGACAGCTTGAAATACACATGTTCCTGACAGCTTAGTAAGAATGTTCTGATAAAATCTGGTTGATGCATTTACTAGTCTAACTCCATGAATCTCAAACGTTAGAGATTTGTGGTCCTACTAGGAGCAGACGTAGGCTGATATGTTTGGATGCACACACTGTCCAGAGAATTTTTTTTTTATTGACAGCTTGTCGTGAAGAAAATGAAAATTTTAACAGTGGCGTGTATTTTGTTAAAATTTAATGAAGGAAATCAGTGACCTCTTTTTTCACCGCATTTGATGCACTCTGTGAAGAAGGGATAGCAACCTCAGTCTGTAGGGCTCTTGATGAAGTAGCTGATATATCGGTCCCAGGTAATGTTTATCCTTTTTGTAGTCATGTTTGTCTTGTTAAGAATATATATTATTTTTCCAAGAAAATCAGCTTGATGAATTCATTGTCTGAACAAACTTTTGGATGAAAATAAGCAGGCTCTAAGGACCATGTGAAGGTGCAAGGTGAGATATTAGAGGGTCTTGTGGCACGTATCGTGAGCAGTGGGAGCGCCGGAGATATGGCAAATGTTTTGAGAGATCATCCTCCACCACCCTGTGATGGAGGTGCATTATCTTTACATTGTTTAGTTTCTACGTTAGTTTCATAATATTCCAATCCACTCTATCAAGTCCGTGTAAATTTTTTTTAAAAAATCCTTTTCCTTGATATTTCAGCTAATCTTGATTTGGGACTCAGTCTAAGAGAGATATGTGCTGCCCATAGATCTAACGAGAAACAGGTTCAGAGAATTTTAGATATCAAAAGCTTCATCACGTGGAATTTTATGCTGTCATAGAATTCTCATTCTAGAGGGTCTTTTTTCCTTTTTCGTTGGTGTTGTAGCAAATGAGAGCACTTTTGAAGAGTGTGGGCCCAAGCTTTTGCCCCAGTGACGTGGATTGGTTTGGAGATGAATCTGTAGATTCTCATTCGAAAAATGCTGACAAATCTGTTGTAACAAAATTCCTGCAATCTCAGCCTGCAGATTATCCGACTAGTAAATTACAGGTAACTTCAGCTCTGCGTCTTTGTTGATTTTTGCATAACTCTCCGAATTTATTGGTTATATATATCTTTCACTTGCAGTGTTCTTTCATGTGGTTAATTTACCAGTTTCCATTCTTTATGTGCTTTTGATGAGCAACTCAATATATGCATTCAATAGGAAATGGTACGCTTGATGAAGGAAAAACGTCTTCCAGCCGCATTCAAGTGTTACCATAATTTTCATAGAGCTAATGACTTATCACCGGACAATCTATTTTATAAATTGGTTGTCCATGTGCACAGTGATTCAGGATTTAGGCGTTACCAGAAAGAGATGAGGTTATCTTCAAAAACTTCTCTAGTTACTTATGTTTTTCAGCTTGATCAAACTAAGAAAAGATTGATTTCCGTTTACTCAACCATACAATTACCGTGTTTCAGGCACATGCCTAGTTTGTGGCCTTTATATCGAGGTAAATATGTTTTTTGTTGCTTATTCCTTGGCTTTGTTCTTAAAGACAATAACTAGGCACCATTTTCTGGTTCTTTGCTAGACTTAATAATTTTGTCTATGTGAAAAAGAACTTTGTTAGGAAACCAAATTTTACTGGATGTGTCAGATGTGGTTGTTGTGGTAGCACACATTGGTCTCGCTAAACAGAGAATAATCGGACATATCGATGGACCATTTCCATCTGTTATTTCGTTCAACTATATTAGTTAGTGATTCTCTTTGAGTTTTTCTTTCTCAGGTTTCTTTGTTGATATTAATTTGTTCAAGTCAAACAAAGGGAGTGATCCGATTGCTCTGAAAAACATTGATAATGCGGTCAAAGATGCCAGTGAAAATTGTGGTCAATTAGGAAAGGATGGTTTGGCTGATGATGATGCTAACTTAATGATCAAATTGAAGTTCCTCACATACAAGGTATCTTTTTTCTCAAGGAGGTCTTCTGACTAGAGGAATTTTTGATTCGTTACACTTTGCTACCTCTTTCGCTGCATTGTTATCATGATGCTGGACGTGTCTTCAATTCTTTGGCAGTTGAGAACCTTTTTGATCCGCAATGGCCTATCAATTCTATTTAAAGAGGGGCCAGCATCTTATAAAGCCTTCTACCTTAGGTGAGCTGCTTTCTCCCTATGAATATATATAGAGAGAGTGACGTGTCAAATGTAATAGTGATGGTTTTGGTAATCTCAGATTTTGATTAGCATGCTTTGAATTGTAAGTCGAAACGGGGAAACTAGTTGTAGCATGTTTATTATGTTATTGATTGTGTATATAAACGGAGCAGCGTGGTGGAGATACTGGGGACTGTTGATGTTATCAAGCTGTAATTTGATTTTTTTCCAAAATATTATTGTTGTTTCTGTATCCAGGCAAATGAAAATATGGGGTACTTCAGATGGAAAGCAGAAAGAACTTTGCAAGATGCTTGATGAATGGTACCAGAATCACTTTACTCTACACATATAGACTAAGCTTTATATATTTCTGTTGAAACTTATTTCCTGAGCCCGTGTAACCTACTGCCTAGATTCTGCCTTCTATTCAATGAATATTTCAGCTTTTTGAATGTGGATTTACACCCTCGCAACAAGGTTTAGCATCTCTTTGTCTCTTCTTAATGTTCAGGGCTGCTTACATAACAAGAAAGTGCGGGAATAGGCAGCTATCTTCATCAATATATCTTAGTGAAGCTGAGCCATTCCTGGAGCAGTACATGAAACGAATCCCAAAGAATCAGGCTTTGATAGGGTCTGCTGGGAATCTAGTGAGAGCTGAGGACTTCTTGGCCATTGTTGACGGCGATCTAGATGAAGAAGGCGATCTTGTGAAGAAAGAGGGAGTGACACCAGCTACTCCTGAGTCAGCTGTGAAGGAAGCTGTCCAGAAGGATGAGGGGTTAATTGTATTCTTCCCAGGTATTCATTTTTTAAATTGTATATCTCTCATCTATTTTGGTTGTATGTTTTATTTTCTTTTTGTGACAAATTTTTTATATTGAACTTAGTGATGATAGTCGTTTTTAGCTTTTGATAGAAATTAGTTGATTTTTTTAGTAATTCAGATAATAATAAATTGGACAAAAATCAAGTATTTTTACTTCTGACCAGAAGTGAGAGCAGTATATTATTAGATTTTGTTTGCTTCAAGATTTCCTTTCTAATCTCCTTCCCTCTGATTTCTGGAATTTTAATGTGTTCTCAGGAATTCCTGGATGTGCTAAATCTGCACTTTGTAAGGAGTTATTGAACGCCCCAGGAGGCTTTGGAGATGATCGGCCAGTGCATACTCTGATGGGTGATCTTGTCAAAGGTATTTTATCATGTAGGATTTTGTCAAAATTGTTCTGGTCTCTCAATTTTGCTATGCCACCTCATGAAATATTCTACATACTGGACAGGAAAATATTGGCCAAAGGTTGCTGATGAACGTCGTAAAAAGCCACAATCAATTATGTTGGCTGACAAAAATGCCCCAAATGAAGACGTCTGGAGACAGGTAATTTATCCTACGCTGTGAACCTGTTACAATCTCACAAGTACAATCTTATAAGAGTCTGCACCCTCGTCTTATAAGCTAGCATTTTGAGGTTAGCTCTACCCATGAGTCCTTTTAGGAGTGGCTTTGGCTTATTATCGAGTAGATTCTTATCAGAATCATTGCAAATATTGTTGCAATCGTGTTCAGTTGCTTTGTTGCCTAGTGGCTATCAAGATTAATATTTGATTCCATGACGCTGTTACTTGGTTTACTGATGAAAATCTTTTGATTTAACCTGCCTTAAATATATTTACATGCATAGACTATGTATTGTGTAGCCTAGTTATCTTTCGAGAGTACCCATATCAGTATTAAGTCGCTGACCTGATATCTTTCCACTTTGTGTGTCTTAACAAGTCATTTCAATGTTTTCCTATTAGATAGAAGACATGTGTCGGAAAACTAGGGCTTCTGCAGTTCCAGTCGTTGCTGATTCTGAAGGTTTGTAATTATGTATCCATTCTTTGATGATTTTCTGTTAACAATCTTCTTGGGTGCTTGCTAATATGGTCATTCTATTATTCCCTAGTAGTTGACCATTTAATTGATTGGATGACCCTGCAAACGTTTTAAGTATGAAAGGAGAAGGAACACTTATCTTTTGCTTAATTTGTTCCCACTTGTTTCATATCTAAGCTTGGTAGTCAATTTTCTTCTAGATGATTATAGTTGGAAATTTACTGCCTTGGATCATCTTCTGTACTCTCTGCGATTGTTGTTTCAAATTAACTTTTGCCCCCTTGTGAATGCACAGGAACCGATTCAAATCCATATTCACTTGATGCCTTAGCTGTTTTCATGTTCCGTGTACTTCATCGAGTTAACCATCCGGTATGCGGTTGCATCTTATACACAGTTTGGCTTCAACTGTACCATACCACTTTCATCACCACACTATCTCTTAACAAGCTATTGTTTCTTTCATATGCAATGAATATTGTCAGGGGAATCTCGACAAGGCATCTTCGAATGCAGGCTATGTGCTATTGATGTTTTATCACCTTTATGAGGGAAAGGTATTATCACATACGCCCAACTGTTGGTTAAGTAAATCCATAACTGGATCTCACATTTATTTTTGAACTGCTTTTATACTTTCAGAACCGCAAAGAATTTGAGAGTGAATTGATTGAGCGCTTTGGCTCCATCGTCAAGATGCCACTGTTGAGACCAGACAGGTATATGGTTAACAATACATGCGAGCTAACAAGCTGGCATTGTGCAGTTACAAATTGCAACTTCATATTCATTTGGTTGCTAAACCACTTAATTGACTTCTCTTTGTGCATATACAGGAGTCCTTTACCTGATCCTGTTAAATCGATTCTTGAGGAGGGCATAGACTTGTTCCAGCTTCACAGTAGAAGACATGGGAGGTGGGTAGTGGTGACTACCATTTACAAGACTTTGATAAGTTAAATTATGTCAAACCGGAATATTTTTGAAAACCAGTAAAACTTGTTCGTATTGTATTTTGAGCAATACTGTCTGTACACTGTCTGTACAGACAGTAACAAATGCAATGCAATAGTAATAATTTAGTAAAAACTAACGAGGAAGGCATCAAGAATACTCATGTTTGTTTACCCCGTGAATAGATGTACTTGAATCATGTTTCAGGAGATACCCTACGAATGAGTGTGCTCACAGACGTTTTTATTTCTTGTTGTGACAGTTCTTTTTTACTCTAGCTTTGATTTGGTTGGTCTAAACTTTTGTTTTCCATCTATTTTGTTTTTGCCGTAGACTTGAGTCGACAAAAGGAACATATGCAGCGGAATGGACCAAATGGGAGAAACAGCTGCGAGATACTTTAGTTGCAAATTCTGAGTATCTCAAATCTATTCAGGTAAAATACCCTGTGTCATTGATGGCTCAAGAAAAAGCCAGAATCCCATGCTTGGTGTTGTAACTGCTTTGATTTGCCTCAGCACATGAGAAAAGAGTATAAGGAGTCAGGGATGCGCATATGATGTCTTTGTTTTCTGGTTTTGCAACTTTCAGGTTCCGTTTGAGTCAGCGGTTCAGCAAGTGCGAGAAGAGCTAAAAAGAATCGCAAAGGGTGAATACAAACCACCAAGTTCACAGAAAACAAAACATGGGTCTATAGTTTTCGCTGCCATCAACTTGCCTGTTACTCAAGTCCACAACCTTGTTGAGAAGGTAACCAACAAGATTCTTATACTACCATAGAAGAAGGCTTCTCTATCTTTGCGTATTGGAACTCGAGGTTATACATGGGCTTTGTTGTTGATAGATGTTTTTTACTTATCAGTTGGCCGCAGCAAACCCAGTAGTGAGATCTTTTCTAGAGGGAAAGAAGAAGAGCATAGAGGAAAAACTTGAACGGGCTCACGTGACGCTTGCCCACAAGAGGAGCCACGGGGTAGCAGCAGTAGCCAGCTACGGTCAGCACTTGAACAGAGAGGTACCAGTAGAGCTGACCGAGCTCATCTTCAACGACAAGATGGCTGCTCTTACAGCACATGTCGGATCTGTGGACGGAGAGACCGTAGTCCCCAAGAACGAATGGACACATGTTACGTTATGGACTGCGGAAGGCGTTACTGCCAAAGAGGCCAACACTTTACCTCAGCTTCACTCAGAAGGAAAGGCGAATCGCATCGTGATAGATCCTCCGGTCTCAATCTCAGGTCCTCTAGAGTTTTTCTGAATACAACAAGTTGCTCGTGGAATGGGACAGTTATGGTATTTTTAATAAATTGATTCCATTGTCATGAGATTTTGAGGTTATTAATGTATGTTTTTTTTGAAAAAAAACTTTTATTATATGGTGTGGAATAAAAATGGTGCACAATTTCGCTGGTAGTTAATGAAATCCATCAACCATGGCTACCTCAGTAATTTGGCCACTAACACAGACGATAATTTCGAGTTTAGCTACAAATCACGTAATCAGGATGAATGAATTGAACTTGTTGGGTCATTGTATCTCATTATCATTCACTTAGCTCGGGTTTTCTTTATTTCTTGCTTCCATAATGCACCCCTTTCATGATTGCCACAAAGCATTGGAAGAGGATATGCAGTTTGTCGTCAAGCACAACAATTTTGGCGACCCTTTCTTCACCACCCTAGCCGCTACTCTTTCCTAAAAGATAGAAGCCCATTAAACCAAAATATAGAAGCCCATTAAACCAAAAGATAGAAGCCCATAGTACAAAGAGCGAAAAGTTTCGCCACACAAGTAGTAGTCGTCCCTGAATCCCAAAGTTTCTTTCACTTTTCGCTCTTTCAATTGTGGAGCGGATTTTGATCATTTGCAGGTACGCTTGCTCGATCCTTTACAACATCTTCTTCTTCGTTGCAGTTTCTGTTCCTGCTTCTCTGTTCCACACTGCTTGTCTGAATTTCTATTTGTAACCTGGAGAATGTTCTATTTTGGGGGAAATGAAAGTATCCAAATTCTGAATGAGCTAGAAATCGAAATATACTTTACATATTTTAGATTCTTTTATTTCTCTTTCTGGAGTTTTCTTCTTTGAGTTTGAGAGTTTGATCCTTCTTGCTCATAATCCAATGGAATATGTGATGTTTGTCGTGTGTTTTCTTTCTATCTGAATCTCTTTTGCTTACTCTCAATTCTCTGCCTCTATCCAATGGCTCATCATCATATACAGTTGTACATTAATTCTTATTCATGGATTACTATTTAGAGACATTTATATAGAATTATTCTCTCTCACAATCACTATCTTTCATGTAGGATATAGACTATATTGCTCACCGAGTCTTTAGTTGCATCACAACTTTCTCTTGAGAGAGATTGTAACTGTTAACAATAGAAGATTTTTAATCACAATCTGAGGTCAACATTGTCCGTTTGCTTGAAAAGTTCTCTTCTGAACCCGTTGCTCTTGTCTATTTGCTGCTTCATATCTGATTATTAGCTTTAGCTTACTGTTCTATGCTTAAATTGCAGTGAGAGGAACCTTTCTTTGTACTTGTGATCTTATCGATTGTTCATCACCTTGCTTTGTTAGCTTGATCGTTTGTGCTGTGCTTGAAAACGCAGTCCATGACAATAACGTAAACTGGCTTGTTTTGTGTTTGGCTTTCTTAAAGATAAAAAAATGGGAGCTTCGAAACTTTCTGGGATGCAAAAGCAAGTCTTGAGTCTCTACAGAGGGTTTCTAAGAGCAGCTCGTTCAAAGACAAGAGAAGACAGGAAGAGAATAGAGATGATCGTGTCAACAGAATTCCGCAAGGAGGTTGATCGTAAGAATTTCCAGTACATTGAGTATCTGCTTCGGTTAGGTAAGAAACAACTTGATCAACTCAAAAGCCCTGATATGGTCAGCATCTCCTCTATGAAGATCGTTACATCTTAAAACCTGATCCTTTATTTTTAGTCTCAGCCTTGGCTTATTGCTCAAGTGGTCATATTGTTATGTAGAAGTAGAATCCATAGGTAACAAAGTGAGGAAATTGATTCCTTTTCCTCAATTGTTAACATTGATTTATGCTTGTATGATGATGATAAGTGAAATGCAATAGCTGTTCAAAAGCCTTATAAATAAAAATATTTGCGTTTTACAATTGGAATATGTGCATCTGCTAATACTCATCAAGTTAGAGTTTGGAGATTTTGTGTATGTGAATACAATTTCTGGTTATAACTCGTCATTTTTCACATCTAGAGTTTCTTTTCTATTTTATTTAAAGCCAAAAAGACACAATAATAGAAAAACTCAAAAAGACACAATAGTCTCTAAGGGTACGGCGCTACAAGTTGTAGATTCCGAAACTGACGACTAAAACTCATTTGTTCCATCTAACATTTTAAGGAAACGGGATTTTGACGGTAGAGGTGAATTGTTAGGAAACGCCATCTGATTAGTTGGCAATAACGCGGAATATGCATCATTCATCAGAAAACATGCGAATTGATAGATATATTTGAAATGCATGAAGTTGAATGAGTTTCAGAATTGGCATTGCCACATATGTATGCTGAAGCTATGTGAGTGTCCGATACTCACTCCGACCGGGTCTTTCTCAAGGTTGCCCATTTTATGTAACACAAACTTCTCACTGGTTTGGTTCTGACGATCCACTAAATATGAAATTTCGAAGTACAATGCAGCTGCACGTAAAACGAACCTACAAACACACACTTGCAAGAAATCTCGACTACGTACACTTCTGTCCTCACTTGTTGGAAATTGAAAATTTTAGCAAAAACATTAGTATTGCGTGAAAAGCCTTCGAAGCCAAAAAGATCTCTCCAAGATCGATATATTCCTCCATCACCCTGGATCAGCATGGATATCGAGTTTTGAAGCCACGCCTATCTAGCTAATAGTGAAAGTCATAAATGCAAAAGCAAACAGAAAGCCAATGGGAATGAATTCTAGTTCTATCACAGTTCCTTGTCTTCAAGCTGTGCCTTTTCTGCTGCCTTTTCAGTTTCCTCTACAACAAACGTCTTGAGCGATTCAACGTCTCTTTTCCCTGAGTTTATTATAAACAGATGCATGAGAAAAGAAGATCAACTTAACTTATATGATAAGAAAAAAACAGGTTCATCCAATTACGGATGTGTTGGTGTGTGCCTAAGCTGTTTGAAAGCAAATCTAATATCTCACAACCATAGGGTGCATGTAAGGAGGCAAGTTCACCTTGGTACTTTGTAACTTCTTCTCCATTGTAAAATAGCTTAAATGTTGGATATGAGTGAATCTCAACTTTGGTGCAAACAGCTCTGCTAGTGCCACAGTCTACTTCACCAATCTCAATTTCATCGTCTCCCTCCATTGCCTTTCCCAATTCTTCCCACAAATTCCCCAATTTCTTGCTGACAACTCAGATCCAATTCCATCAACAGGTGATAAACAAAGCCAGCTTACGTATTTGTTCAGGAAAACAAGAATTACTAACCAGTGCTTACACCAAGGGACACAAAATTTTACAAACCACGCAGTATCCTTCTCCTTCACCTGAACCAAATAAACATCCCATTCTGTGTCAAAACCAAATACTGTAAACGCGATATAGGAAAAATTGATCTAATGACAAAGCTCTAAAACAAGACTAGAGAGCCGAGGATAATGTTGAAATTTGATAGGGAACAGGCGTCTTTGAATAATGTGAGGGTGATCCATATAGAGTATCTAAAACCACAAATGTCGCCAAACACATTTCTATCCCTGGTGGATAATCTAAGCGAACTAAACTAAACTGAAATGAGAATCTCCACTCAGATAAATGATAAAATACACTTATGAGCAAACAGTCGCACTAACCTACAACAAAGGAGCATCGAACATAATTCAAAAGAAGGGCTTACCTTGTCAGAAAAGGTTTCTGGGGTCAGTGTAATGACTTCCGCTTTCGTTAATTCAACAACGGTAAGAGAAAGGACAAGTATAATAATCATGAGAGATATAAGCCGAGCACCGAGCTTCATTGTAGCAAACCCAATTTTGTCTATTTCACCTGTCCCGGAACTTGTCTTCCTCTTTTGGAACTGTAAAATGATTGCATTTAAACACACTAAAAATCGAAACTTGTTCATCTCTATGTTTTTTTTTACAGAATATCGAAGAGAAGAGATTATTATGCAATCAGAACACTTTTCAAAAACCTTGAGGGCTTTAATCAAATCGCTAGCAAATGCAAACTCTAATTAGGTAACTTTTCAAATTCCAAAATTCGGAGGTTTGGATCGAATGAAATTTCAAAGAGCCTAAGAGGTGGGAGGTACGTTAACTGGAAGCAATCAATTGAATTCAATCTAATCTGAAAACCAAGACGAAGGAATCGAAGCGAGATTCATCAAAAAAGAAATCAAACGGATCAGATACAAGAGTAGGGAGAGGGGATCTTAGATGTGTCTGAAACGCTTACCTTCTGCAAGCAAAGCAATATCGAGAGCAAACAAATCAAACCACCAAAAAGAAGGAAACAACAAAAGAAGTCAAACTTGTAGCCATCGCTTTGCTTTCTCTTCTGACCATTGTTTATTTTGGGCCTATATGGGCCGGGATAGTGTTTGGAAATATTTTATTCGGCTCAAATCTGCTTATGGTGGTGTTCATGTTGAACAAGGATTTGGCACAATTCTTTGAAAGTGGATGAAACCAGCAAGATTTAAAGAGACAAGGAGTCCTGTTTGACCAGCATACCAACAATTGCTTGGTTGGTGGAGCCGACCCGTGTTTGTTTCAAGTGCATTGCATAAATTGCACTTACGTGATTCCAAATCCTAATCAAGTTTAATAAATTGAACTTATTGGGTTAATGTATGTTACCTCTTGTTTTCTTTCATTATTGCTTCCATATTATTGTTAAGAATATTATTTGACGTGATTTAATAGAGACAAATACCAACTAAGTGTTCTATACATTTATGATTTGACACAAACTTTTCTCGCGCGGGTGTGGATATGAAATGACAGGAGCCAGCAGAAGCTAGCACTGTCGGAATCGATTAACCAGTGGAAACTAACTGAATATGTCAAGCACAAAATTATTGGCAATCCTTTCTTCATTTTCATTTACATTTATTATCATTAGCCAGCTTATATTGTATAATCTATGCTTCTCGTATTTCTACCTGATGAACAAGCCTATGATGTTTTCATCAGGTATTGATGATTCTGTGTTGTACGTGTAGCCTTTTGTATTGTTCAATTGACTATGAGAAATTCCGATTTTTTCAATTCGCAAATTATATCATTCTTTTTTCACTTTAAACTAAATCTTACTTCGTGACCCCAAAAAAAAAAAAAAAAACTAAATCTCAATTTTGGATTTGATAACGTTTTGAGTCATTCCATTTTTGGATCGAATAACTTGACTCCAAAGATATGTATGACCGACCCCAAAGGCCCACCAAACACAAAAGGGCATCGACGGCGAACCAGGGGCATGATTGTAGTTTTCGCATGATATTATGTTAAACCCTAACTTTATTTTCCCTTCACCACTATATAAATAAGGCTCGTTACTCTCCTTGCATTAATCCCTATCTCGCCCTTTCTCCATCATAGCCGCTACACTCTCTTCTTTTTGCGATATCGCTTAGGTAAGCGTCTCTCGTACGCATCTACGATCTATTTCTTACTCTAATCTTTGATTCGATGTTCTTGTTGATAGATCTTTTTGAGTAGCTGATCTGTGGTTTAGAGTTCATCGATTTAGAAATTCGACGTTTTACAGTGAAACCGAGGTTATTTTTTTTTTCATGAAAGATTGTGAACTAGTTTCTCGATCATCAGATCGATCTGGTTGTAAGATTTTTTTACTTGACGATCGATTGTTGGTTAGATCTATATGAGAAATTTGATTTGCTTTAATTAAGATGTGTTTGTTCTCAATCATCGGTTAATGGGTAATTTTGGGGCAGCTTACGAAATCCGGTGTTCTCTATGCCTTGTGTTCAAGTCTGAGAAACTATCGGATTGTTTGCTATATGCCTCTTTGAAATCCCTGTTTTTCATCAATTATAGCTCGCTTAGCTCAGTGGTTAGAGCACCGCAATTTTTTGTGGTAGAAATCGGTTCGACTCCGATAGCGGCTTCTTTATTTTTTGAATGATAAATCTCATATATAAATATATATCTTCTGTTTTGATCGTTTCTATATGATTAATCTGCAGATTTGCGTGAAAAGTAGCCATGGGTAAAGAGAAGTTTCACATCAACATTGTGGTCATTGGCCATGTCGACTCTGGAAAATCGACAACAACCGGTCACTTGATCTACAAGCTTGGTGGTATTGACAAGCGTGTGATCGAAAGGTTCGAGAAGGAAGCTGCTGAGATGAACAAGAGGTCCTTCAAGTACGCATGGGTGTTGGACAAACTTAAGGCCGAGCGTGAGCGTGGTATCACCATTGACATTGCTCTCTGGAAATTCGAGACCACCAAGTACTACTGCACGGTCATTGACGCACCTGGACATCGTGATTTCATCAAGAACATGATTACCGGTACCTCCCAGGCCGATTGTGCTGTCCTTATCATTGACTCCACCACTGGTGGTTTTGAAGCTGGTATCTCCAAGGATGGCCAGACCCGTGAGCACGCTCTCCTTGCTTTCACCCTTGGTGTCAAGCAGATGATTTGCTGCTGTAACAAGGTGACCTCACTTTTCATCCTTGTTTGCTTGTTCTGATTATTAATCTTTTGGTTTGATTCTTACAAAATATTTCTCTTGCTTGTTCCAGATGGATGCCACTACCCCCAAGTACTCCAAGGCCAGGTACGATGAGATTATCAAGGAGGTGTCTTCCTACTTGAAGAAGGTCGGATACAACCCTGACAAAATCCCATTCGTCCCCATCTCTGGTTTCGAGGGAGACAACATGATTGAGAGGTCCACCAACCTTGACTGGTACAAGGGACCAACCCTCCTTGAGGCACTCGACCAGATCAACGAGCCCAAGAGGCCATCAGACAAGCCCCTCCGTCTCCCACTCCAGGATGTCTACAAGATTGGTGGTATTGGAACGGTGCCAGTGGGTCGTGTTGAGACCGGTATGATCAAGCCCGGTATGGTTGTGACCTTTGCTCCTACAGGGTTGACCACTGAGGTGAAGTCTGTTGAGATGCACCACGAGTCTCTCCTTGAGGCACTCCCAGGTGACAATGTGGGATTCAACGTCAAGAATGTTGCTGTCAAGGATCTCAAGCGTGGGTATGTTGCATCCAACTCCAAGGATGACCCTGCCAAGGGCGCTGCTAACTTCACCTCCCAGGTCATCATCATGAACCACCCTGGTCAGATTGGTAACGGTTACGCCCCAGTGCTGGATTGCCACACCTCCCACATTGCAGTCAAGTTCTCTGAGATCTTGACCAAGATTGACAGGCGTTCTGGTAAGGAGATCGAGAAGGAGCCCAAGTTCTTGAAGAATGGTGACGCCGGTATGGTGAAGATGACTCCGACCAAGCCCATGGTTGTGGAGACCTTCTCTGAGTACCCACCGCTTGGACGTTTTGCAGTGAGGGACATGAGGCAGACTGTTGCAGTCGGTGTCATTAAGAGCGTTGACAAGAAGGACCCGACCGGTGCCAAGGTGACCAAGGCTGCCGTTAAGAAGGGTGCCAAGTGAACTATTATCAAGGGAACTCGATCCGCAGATGAATCAAAGAACATTGCTAGTTTTTTTACCTTAGTTTTTTATTTTGTTGCTTGTTTGTGTTACAGTGTCGTTTCTTCTCCGTCAAAGCGCTGTTCTCGGAACTGGGTTCTTGACCGGAGGTGGCGGCGCTACTTGTGCACCCAAGCTTCTTGTTTTTTGCGTTTCTTTTGTTTTCGATTCTGAACTCTTTTGGAGATTTTGTTAAATGAAATCATTACATTACTGCGGTTAATAATTTTTTCCGTTTCGTGTATCAGTTTAAAATTTAATCTCTCTTATTCTCTCAGTAGTCGATCTAATGGTTAAATTTGTTTGCCTTAAAATCTCTAGTGCACGAGTATCAGCTCAGCCGGACGGTGATAGGTGATTTTGGTAGTGTATGAAAAGATTTGGAAGAGATGCGTTCTCATCCTGCTGCCCATATTAATCGGAACGTTGTTAACGTTTCAAGATAACGTCTCGAGAGCTCCATTCAATCTATAAACGTTTCCACTGATGTGGTTGGCATGAAGGTTTCTACATTTGTTTTTTATCCCGGGAAATAACAGTGTTGTATACGGTGGAAAGTGTTACGAAGTTGCATCGTCTCATGCCTCTTCTCCTTTTCAAAACTTAATACGTGAAAACCTTCCCTTAATCCTCTAAAATAGAATGTCTGGAAGCTGAGAAGAGCTCTGAAAAATGAAAATTCAAATCTACTTAATTAAACGAGGTGCTTTGTTGGTTTCTAATATGTAACTCAGGGATCCCACTTGCCTGCTTTGTCACTTTTTTTCTCGGAAAACTTGGCTCTGTCTAACATTTAGAGACCAAAAAAAAAAAAACTAGGGCTCTGTCGAATGTCCCTTTTTCCTGGTAATGGATTTGACAATCAATCGGTTTATGCAAACCTTCACCATCTTATGAACTCGCCTCATTTTAACCCTCCGATGGAACAGATTTCCTTGTCTTTTACGGCATTTGTGGAAAAAATAGGAAAAGCTAAGATCTTCAAAGGATTTCACTTTAATCCAGAAAGCCCGTGATGATACTGAAACTTTGCTTTCAACCGATAGTAACCAAAGGGGGCCAAATCAGATTTCTGAGCCGAGACTTGAGAGGTTCTCACCAAAAGACTATTTGAAAAGTTTCTACCCTCAAGCTGGTTTAAATGCAACATTGGTTCGTCTTGGAAACATGATTTGGAGTTCCATGGATCCTTTATTATTTTTTGTTTTTTCATGGAGGGACTGCTTTCATTAACCCAACTTCATGTTTATAACTTATAAGCAGACATTCAAAGTTTTGTTTAGGCTTCATCTAGCTTCGTAAATAATAACCATGACACATGACCATCAGACCAAGTGGTGTTTTTTTTCTTTTTTTCTTATAACTCGTAAAAGTATCTTTGATCTAATGAAATTTGAGACGAAAACAAAAGTTGCATGTATCATTTGTATCATATGTTAATTGAAAATAGTGTTTAATATATGGAAGACTCTAGAACTCTAGAATGGTAAGAAGAGTTGTTAAGAATTGAGAAATTACCGGACGGAAATTTTAGCAAAAAAAAAAAAAATTACCGGAGGGAAAAAACCAAATTATATGAAAACCGACCTAAGAGAAAAAAAACGACGGCGAGACACAGGGGCATGATTGTCATTGTGCTTAGGGTATTTTCTTAAACCCTAGCTTTCTCTCGCTCCAGCACTATATAAATAAATCGAATGCCACTCTCGAATATTCCCTTGCTCTCTCTCTATCTTCTGCCGCATCCCTCTTCACCTATTGCTTTATCGCTTAGTTGAGGTAAGCATTTCATACGCATCTAAGATCCGCTTTCTTTCTCTTCATTCGATCTTCGTTGAAAGAATTTCGATCCGTTCTCGTTTGATTGTTATTCAGCTCATTCAGATTTGTTTGTTCCTTACTTGTATCTCTTCGATTTGATGCTCCTTTGTTTATATGATCGTTTAGAATCACTGATTCCGTAGCTTAGAGATTATTGATTGAGGAAAGCAACATTTTACTGTTATATCTATCTAATTATTTCATTCTAATTGATCTATTACTTGTTTCTGGATCATCCGATCATCCTGGTTCTAAGAATTTTTGAATTTTGTGATGGATTTTTTTTTGGATCTATATGACTGAACCAGTTAGTTTTCGTTGTTGGGTTGTATCGATTTCATTACTCCTCTTGTCTTTTGAATGGATTATTTGCGGGGCATAGAAAATCCGGTGTTTCCTTCATCTTGTGTTGATGTCTTGGAAACTCTCGGATTGTTTGCTACAGAACTCGCGAAACTCCTGCTTTTCATGAATTAGCTCGCTTAGCTCAGTGGTTAGAGCACCACAACTTTTTTTGTGTGGTAGAAATCGGTTCGACTCCGATAGCGGCTTTCTACATTGTTGATTTATGTCTTCTTTTTTTTGAAGTCCATATGTCTATTGTTCTGATCGTTTCTGTACGATTTAACTGCAGATTTACTTGACAAGTAGCCATGGGTAAAGAGAAGTTTCACATCAACATTGTGGTCATTGGCCACGTCGACTCTGGAAAATCGACCACAACCGGTCACTTGATCTACAAGCTTGGTGGTATTGACAAGCGTGTGATCGAGAGGTTCGAGAAGGAAGCTGCTGAGATGAACAAGAGGTCCTTCAAGTACGCATGGGTGTTGGACAAACTTAAGGCCGAGCGTGAGCGTGGTATCACCATTGACATTGCTCTCTGGAAATTCGAGACCACCAAGTACTACTGCACAGTCATTGACGCACCTGGACATCGTGATTTCATCAAGAACATGATTACCGGTACCTCCCAGGCCGATTGTGCTGTCCTTATCATTGACTCCACCACTGGTGGTTTTGAAGCTGGTATCTCCAAGGATGGCCAGACCCGTGAGCACGCTCTCCTTGCTTTCACCCTTGGTGTCAAGCAGATGATTTGCTGCTGTAACAAGGTGAGCTCACTTTTCATCCTTGTTTGCTTGTTCTGATTATTACTCTTTTGGTTTGATTCTTACAAAATATTTCTCTTGCTTGTTTCAGATGGATGCCACTACCCCGAAGTACTCCAAGGCCAGGTACGATGAGATTATCAAGGAGGTGTCTTCCTACTTGAAGAAGGTCGGATACAACCCTGACAAAATCCCATTCGTGCCCATCTCTGGTTTCGAGGGAGACAACATGATTGAGAGGTCCACCAACCTTGACTGGTACAAGGGACCAACCCTCCTTGAGGCACTCGACCAGATCAACGAGCCCAAGAGGCCATCAGACAAGCCCCTCCGTCTCCCACTCCAGGATGTCTACAAGATTGGTGGTATTGGAACGGTGCCAGTGGGTCGTGTTGAGACCGGTATGATCAAGCCCGGTATGGTTGTGACCTTTGCTCCCACAGGGTTGACCACTGAGGTCAAGTCTGTTGAGATGCACCACGAGTCTCTCCTTGAGGCACTCCCAGGTGACAATGTGGGATTCAACGTCAAGAATGTTGCTGTCAAGGATCTCAAGCGTGGGTATGTTGCATCCAACTCCAAGGATGACCCTGCCAAGGGTGCTGCTAACTTCACCTCTCAGGTCATCATCATGAACCACCCTGGTCAGATTGGTAACGGTTACGCCCCTGTGCTCGATTGCCACACCTCCCACATCGCAGTCAAGTTCTCTGAGATCTTGACCAAGATTGACAGGCGTTCTGGTAAGGAGATCGAGAAGGAGCCCAAGTTCTTGAAGAATGGTGACGCCGGTATGGTGAAGATGACTCCGACCAAGCCCATGGTGGTGGAGACCTTCTCTGAGTACCCACCGCTTGGACGTTTTGCAGTGAGGGACATGAGGCAGACTGTTGCAGTCGGTGTCATCAAGAGCGTTGACAAGAAGGACCCAACCGGTGCCAAGGTGACCAAGGCTGCCGTCAAGAAGGGTGCCAAGTGAACTATCACCAAAACTCTTTCATCATCAACCGCTGATGATTCAAGGAACATTGTTACTTTTGTTACTCTAGTTTGGTATTTGGATTCTTGTTTGTGTTACTGTTTTGTTTCTTCTCCATCGGATCCCAATTCTCGTAATTGGGTTCTTGATCGGAGGTGGCGGAGCTGCTACGCACTCGAGCTTCCAGTTTTTTGCTTTTAATTTGTTTTGGGATTTTGAACTTTTGTTGTGATTCTGTTATGACTGTGGTGACTTTACTGCGGATATTGTCTTTCTTCTAGTCTATTATCTTCCTTTTGTCGCTCAGTGTTGTTTGTGCTTTTAGTTCAAACGTTGTAAATAGATGTGTGGGCTAATACGTCGGCCTTCGAGAGTCGTCCTACCACCATAACGTTTTTACCACCAATTCTTATAGTGCATCAGGCTCTGCGTCCTTCGATAGTCGAAGTAAGCCAACATTACGTATGTTGTGATTATTATTAATACTTGAAGTAAGTAACAAAGCAATACTAAAAACAAAAGGAAAAATAAAACAAGCGAATATTTACTATTAAATGGAAATGAAGAAATGGTAGGTAATGCTAGTGTGTCTTGGTCTACAGATTACTTGCCAAATCCTTTGTTTCTGTTTTGCGCCTCTGTGGTCTTTCTGGATAAATCCGGATCCATTCTCATACGAGGTCGCTGAGGAAGGAAGACTGGTCGAGCGTGCCAAGTCGTGAAATGATAAGCCGAGCTCACGTGCCAAGTCAGAGGATATAAGAAACCCATGGGACTATCTGCTACTCAAGTCGGCTAGAAACGTTTTAGGTATTGATTCTGCAGCATAGTTTGACGAAGAACCTATGAAATACGAAGCAGCGAGATAGAAAGATGATGGAATTTACTGTGAGATAGTTCATAGTTACTTGGGGTATTTGTAAATCCAAGTTTTAAAAATCTCTGTGATCAACCGGAAAAGAAAACCCATGTAGATGAGGATGGCTAATGAGAGGTTGGAGTTGAACGAGCTGGTTGCTGCTGCAGTCAAAGCCGCAGGCATGAGACGCGTCGATATTCATAATAAGATATATTAGAAAATTGAGAAAAATTAAATCAAATCAAATCCTACATTGCTAAAAAGATGACATCTGTAACTAAAAAAAGAAGAAAAAACAAATTTGTTTGAAAACATTGTAGTAATTTTTTTTAGGTTCTGCTGCCGGAAAGTAAATTAAAATAAGAATAGGGACATACGAATTGTTAAAATACATAGACGGGTCTGAAAAAAATTTAGGTGGGTCCACACCGAAGGAGAGCAGCCGGGAAAATCCGAAGAGCCCTAAAACCCCTCGCCTCTTTGGCTTCTCGAGAATCGTTACCTGCCATGGACTCTGATGCGAGGAGGAAAATTACCATCCCTCAGGGATCTTCACCTTCTCCGAAGCCATCCAAGTTCTCTGTGTACCGGAACCCTGCTCTAGCTGCCGCTTCCACCGCCAATAGCCTCCGTCCCTCGAAATCCGTCCTTTTATTCATTTTTGTGCTCTCTACCGCTTCCGCTTTCTCTCTCATTTCCTTCATGGCCGGGTACGTGCGAGCATCAGCTTGAACTTCGTACTGGTGTAAACCATTGCCTCTCAGTTGCGTTGTTGGAATATTTGAATCTAGGTTTTGGGAATATTTCTGGTCCGGGAACTTCCAGAATTTAGGCCTTGGTGCATTTCCATCTTGTTTGCTTTCTCTGTGATTTAGGATGGTATGCTGCTCATATGAATCGCAATCTGGGAAAAATCTATCACGATAATGAAACTCGCAAGTGGAAAGTTCTTATCAGGCATCAGTGTTGACTAATGTTTTGCTTGCTTGTCTCATGTTGCAGGGAGAAACGATTGACCAATGCTTTAACATTCGGGAAAATATCCCAAGAGGCAGCTTGTGAGTTGCATTTTCTCCTCAGAGATTTCCTTTTTCCCGTATGTATTTTAGTTTCTTAATGCATCTAAAAAATCTACCTTATGCTTCAGATGTCACTGTAAAGGCGTGGCAGGGGCTGGTGAGTTTGTTTTGTATTGGAGCAATGATGGCTTTGTCCAAAGGCATATCTCTGCACAGAGCAAAGTTCGCTGCTCGAGCAGAAACTAAATCTTCCTCTAAAGAAACCAAACATCAGTTTTCTCTATCAAATCGCCAGCTTGAGCTTCTTGGGATAAAGAAAAAAGCTGATCCGGGTGTATCAGAATTTTCAAAGAGTCGTCCTGCATTAAAACCTTCACAGTCATTGGAGCCGCTTGTCCCAATACATCAAACTCTTACTGGTTCAGCGCATAAGTCTTCTGGTGGTGGTGATAAGTTGAATTCTCGTAGTGGGAGTCAGATTAGTCCATATTCCACTCCATCCAAACAAATGGGTTCACCGTCTTTGTATCTTGTCCCTTCTAGTTCACCAGTTTCTTCTAACCCTGCTTCATCTGGTCAGGATAAGGCTGTCTCTAGTCCTTGGTCTGGTAGACGAAGCTCTGCAAAAGATATTGCCACAGAGGAGCAGCTTGAGCAGCTTTTGGCAGAAATAGATGATAAAATCACTGAGTCAGGGAAGATGCTCACGCCTCCACCAACAGTTGGGAGTTTTGCCATGGCTAGTCCAAGTACAGTTGGTGGTTCAACTGGTGCATCTGGGACTACCAGGAGTACACCACTAAGACATGTCAGGATGTCTCCTGGTGCTCAGAAATTTACGACTCCCCCAAAGAAAGGAGAGGGTGATTTCCCCAACCCAATGTCCTTAGAACAGGCTATCGAAGGTTTTGGCCACCTAGGTGTCTATCCTCAGATAGAATACTGGCGTGATCGACTAAGGCAATGGTGTTCCTCAGTTTTGCTCAAAACTCTGCTTAACAAGGTCGAAACCAGTCATATTCAGGTTTGTTTTGGGTGTCCTTTTTAAATAAACACTGCTCTTCCTATGCTCGTCTGCTGAAGAATGAGTTGATGACCACATCCGAATCCAAGGCAGAGCGAGAATTTCTTGTTTCCTTCTGTTTTTGTGAACATGTTTAAACTTTTTCATGTGTACAGGTAATGCAGACAGCATCCAAGCTAGGTGTTACTGTCACAGTAAGTCAAGTTGGAAGTGTTCTGCCAACAAATGGAACCGCTACCACTGCCTTACCGGTTGATCGAGCAAAGGGGTGGCAGCCATCTTACTCTCTCGATGAAGATGCACTTCTTCATCAGTTACGCGCTAACCTTGTACAGGCTATTGATGCTTCCATGCGTAAGTAACTTTCCTACAGCTTCTAGGTGATATTGTCCTTGTCCTTGTTAAGTTAAAGCGCTTTTCTGTTGTTGTGAAATTAATGTTATCAACTTAAGATTTGATTTTTTTCTTATTAAAATTACTGAACTTGAGGATCGTTAATCGATTGGATATCAGAGAGAAATTAATGATATCATTTCATTTTATCTGCTGTTGCTAAATGTTTGGGTCGTTATAAAGATGCTAAATGTTACTTCTGCCATATGCAGAAAAGCTGCGTACAGAGAACCAGCAGTTTCAGCAACAACAACAGCAACAGCAAGCAGCGCTGATCCCCGTCATGCAGGAATGCGTTGATGCTATAAGCGAACATCAGAGGCTTCAGGGCTTAATGAAAGGAGAGTGGGTCAAGGGTCTACTTCCCCGCAGCAGCATTCCAGCAGATTACACCGTGCAAAGAATCCGAGGTATCAGACATTCAGATTAAACGATTTCAAATATTAGTCGATTAATCGTGACTCTCTTAACAACTCTTGGCTTGTGGCAGAGCTTGCGGAAGGGACTTGTGTGAAGAACTATGAATACAACGGAAGGGCAGATACTCGTGAGAGAAACAAGAAATGGAGCTTGGAGCCTCCAACCGATTCTCATCTGCTTCTGTACTTGTTCTGTGCCTTCTTGGAACACCCAAAATGGATGTTACATCTGGACCCCAGCTCTTATACAGGGACTCAGTCGAGCAGGAACCCGTTATTCTTGGGGGTTCTGCCTCCAAAAGAGAGATTCCCAGAGAAGTACATCGCAGTGGTATCAGGTGTACCTTCCACGCTCCATCCTGGTGCATGTGTGCTTGCTGTAGACAAGCAAAGCCCCCCGAGGTTTGCCTTGTACTGGGATAAGAAGGTGCAGTTCACGCTTCAGGTAATAACGAATGCTTTATATGAATTACATTTACATATCCCAAAGGATGTGAAAAGGTTTTCTGAATTGGTACTGGAAATGGAACAGGGGAGAACAGCGCTATGGGACTCTATGTTGCTGATGTGCCACAGAATCAAGGTGGGCTACGGAGGTGTTGTTCGTGGGATGAATCTGGGTTCTTCAGCCCTTAACATCCTACAAGTTGTTGATTCCGAAACTGACGATTAAAACTCATTTGTCCCTTCTAACATTTTAAGGAAACGAGATTTTGACGGTAGAGGTGAATTAATTCTCTTTGAAAAGCAACTTATTCTTGTGGTAAATCAGTTTAGTGGACAATAACGCGGAATATGCATCATTCATCAGAAAACATGCGAATTGATATATTTGAAATGCATGAAGTTGAATGAGTTTCAGAATATGCGAGCATAAAATTTAGATGCCCCAAGACAATCCCAGTATGCGTTACTCACTCTGAATCTATCTCTAGGCTAATCATTTTATGTGACACAGCCTTATCTCAAGGTTTGAATGTCACTTGGATCCATTAAATATGAAATTTCACAGCACAATGCAATTGCTCGTAAATCGAACATACAACACTCGAAGTGTAAGGAAATCTCGACTACCTATACTTAAGAGTGATAGTGAAAGAGGATTTCTTGGAGATTTTTCCCTGGAATGATATTGTGTACGATTCTCCCGAAGAAAGCAATGAAGAAGCAAGTACAAAAAGCGATCTTGAATAGATCAGCAGGTAGAGGATAGGGAGCTTAAAGGACAGCTCTTTCGCAAGTAGGGCGGTTACTTAGGCAGCCTCAAGCAAGAGTTTCATGAATAAATGAAAGCTCACCAACAATCGCTTGATTGGTGAAGCCGGACACTATGTCACGGCTATCATTTTGAACTTCAAAATATCAAATTGGGAAAGAACACAACGATTTGTGTTTTTAATGTGAACTGAATCCCACTTTTGGATCGAATATTCAATTCAACATAACTTGACTCCGAAGATATGTATGACCGACCCCAAAGGCCCAACACAAAAAGGTATTGACGGCGAGTCAGGGGCATGATTGTAATTTTGCACATGGTATTATGTTAAACCCTAACTTTCACTTCGCTTCACCACTATATATATAAGGCTCGTAACTCCTCCTGCTCTAATCCCTATATCGCTCTTTCTTTCGACCTAGCCGCTTCACTATCTCCTTTTTGCCTATATCGCTGAGGTAAGCGTTTCCTACGCCTGTACGATCGGTTTCAACGTTCTGTTTGATGCTTCCTTACACGTATCTCTTTGATTCGATGTCTTTTCTTGATAGATCTTTCTGAGTACCTGATCTGTGTTTTTGAGCTAATCGATTGAGAAAATCAACGTTTTACAGTGAAACCGAGAGTACTTTTTCATGATAGATTGTAAACTATTTTCTCGATCATCAGATCGATCTGGTTGTGAGATTTTTTTACTTGAAGATCGATTGTTGGGTTAGATCTATATGAGAAATTCATTAAATCGCGTTTTAATGATCTATGTGATTTCATTCGTCGATTTGTCTTTTGAATGGGTTATTTTGGGGCAGCTTACGAAATCCGGTGTTCTCTATGCCTTGTGTTTAAGTCTGAGAAACTATCGGATTGTTTGCTATATGCCTCTTTGAAATCCCTGTTTTTCATCAATTATAGCTCGCTTAGCTCAGTGGTCAGAGCACCGCAATTTTTTGTGGTAGAAATCGGTTCGACTCCGATAGCGGCTTCTTTATTTTAACGTTTTGAGAAAGATGAACTTCTTTTTTATTATATGTCTCCATATAGATTTATGTCTACTGTTCTGATCGTTTCTATATGATTTATCTGCAGATTTACAAGTAGCCATGGGTAAAGAGAAGTTTCACATCAACATTGTGGTCATTGGCCATGTCGACTCTGGAAAATCGACCACGACCGGTCACTTGATCTACAAGCTTGGTGGTATTGACAAGCGTGTGATCGAGAGGTTCGAGAAGGAAGCTGCTGAGATGAACAAGAGGTCCTTCAAGTACGCATGGGTGTTGGACAAACTTAAGGCCGAGCGTGAGCGTGGTATCACCATTGACATTGCTCTCTGGAAATTCGAGACCACCAAGTACTACTGCACGGTCATTGACGCACCTGGACATCGTGATTTCATCAAGAACATGATTACCGGTACCTCCCAGGCCGATTGTGCTGTCCTTATCATTGACTCCACCACTGGTGGTTTTGAAGCTGGTATCTCCAAGGATGGCCAGACCCGTGAGCACGCTCTCCTTGCTTTCACCCTTGGTGTCAAGCAGATGATTTGCTGCTGTAACAAGGTGACCTCACTTTTCATCCTTGTTTGCTTGTTCTGATTATTAATCTTTTGGTTTGATTCTTACAAAATATTTCTCTTGCTTGTTCCAGATGGATGCCACTACCCCCAAGTACTCCAAGGCCAGGTACGATGAGATTATCAAGGAGGTGTCTTCCTACTTGAAGAAGGTCGGATACAACCCTGACAAAATCCCATTCGTCCCCATCTCTGGTTTCGAGGGAGACAACATGATTGAGAGGTCCACCAACCTTGACTGGTACAAGGGACCAACCCTCCTTGAGGCACTCGACCAGATCAACGAGCCCAAGAGGCCATCAGACAAGCCCCTCCGTCTCCCACTCCAGGATGTCTACAAGATTGGTGGTATTGGAACGGTGCCAGTGGGTCGTGTTGAGACCGGTATGATCAAGCCCGGTATGGTTGTGACCTTTGCTCCTACAGGGTTGACCACTGAGGTGAAGTCTGTTGAGATGCACCACGAGTCTCTCCTTGAGGCACTCCCAGGTGACAATGTGGGATTCAACGTCAAGAATGTTGCTGTCAAGGATCTCAAGCGTGGGTACGTTGCATCCAACTCCAAGGATGACCCTGCCAAGGGCGCTGCTAACTTCACCTCCCAGGTCATCATCATGAACCACCCTGGTCAGATTGGTAACGGTTACGCCCCGGTGCTGGATTGCCACACCTCCCACATTGCAGTCAAGTTCTCTGAGATCTTGACCAAGATTGACAGGCGTTCTGGTAAGGAGATCGAGAAGGAGCCCAAGTTCTTGAAGAATGGTGACGCCGGTATGGTGAAGATGACTCCGACCAAGCCCATGGTGGTGGAGACCTTCTCTGAGTACCCACCGCTTGGACGTTTTGCAGTGAGGGACATGAGGCAGACTGTTGCAGTCGGTGTCATCAAGAGCGTTGACAAGAAGGACCCGACCGGTGCCAAGGTGACCAAGGCTGCCGTCAAGAAGGGTGCCAAGTGAACTACCATCACCAAAACTCTTTCATCCGCCGTTGAATCAAAGGACAATGTCAGTTTTTTTACTTTAGTTTGGTATTTGGTCGCTTGTCTGTATTACAGTTTCGTTTCTTCTCCGTCAGAACTCTTTTCTCGTAATTGGGTTCTTGATAGGAGGTGGCGGAGCTACTTTGCACTCGAGTTTCCTGTTTTTTTCTTTTCATTTGCTATTGGATTTTGAACTATTTTGGATATTCTGTTATTATGATGAATATGGTGACATTCCTGCGGTTATTGTCTTGTCTATTTTTCTTCCGTTGCGTGGATTTTTCTTGGTCGTTAATTGGAAGTAGCATTATCATTACTAACTAGTAACTACACAAAGCCAAGTAGGTACGTTGTTCAGAAGACGAACAATCAGATAACTTCCTAAACTCAAACTACGATTTGATGATGAAAGTAGTAGGTACACTTGTCTATACACAAAAGTTTCTGCCAGATCCCAAAGCGTATAATTTCTTTTAATCAACTCAAGGACATCTAGAACGTAAAGGCATTGAAATTTACCTGAAGAAGTCAATGATGTTAGAGAGAGCGAGTGGGTACGAGTACCAGCGGAAAGCATCGAAAAAGGCCGATTGGATAAATCACCGTCTTGTCTGAACCGACACGGAAATTATCGTTACAATTTATATTGGCTTTGTGTTATGGTTTTTTTTTTAAAAAAAGGACCTAATCGGTTAAGAAACAAAAGTCTCTCCTTTATAATCTGTTGAAAACAAAGGACCTAACTGGTCTAGAATATAATTATAATCTTTTCTTAATTTTTATTTTTGCTTGTTTAGCTAGTATTTTAACTTTGGTTTAGATAAATAATTGGCCAAATTATACTACGAAAGTAAAATATTATAATTCCGACAACTCTTATAAACTCGAACTAGTTAAAAAAAAAAAATTGTAATAATTCTAGAAATAGAATATGTGCAATCTCATTAGGGGTTATTAAGGAAGGCGAAGATCGGGCAGATGGAACCAATTAACCAGGACAGGACACAAATTCCCAACGGTTCAGCTCGGTTCCAACCGGTTTCATTTCAGCCTGTATCAGTCATGCCTCTTTCCCATTCCTCCAACGCGACCTCTGCTTTTAGTTTCTCGGGAACACAATCTGCGAGTTCAACAAGATACATTAGATAACAGTAACCGTTATAAATTAGAGAAACGAATACTTCACAGGATAGTAAGTACCCGCAAGGAACTCATATCTCTCCTCGTTACTCACTACAGATGCTGCCAAAGTGAAGACAAACACGGTGAAAAAGATTTCAGTTCATCATCTATTGAATTAGTATTGGTTTTTTTGCAACCAATCTTGCAAGTGATGAGAACAGATTAACACATCAACAATAATATTTCTAGGACTTGACAGGCACTTGTGCATAACACCCAAATGGAAACCATATGCCTCGAAACCATCGGTGCATCCGCATGAGATTTTCGACATGGAATTCGGAATTGAGGTTACCATGTAGATAAGTTTAGATTCTAGATAAAGGCAAATAGGGACGAGAGATTAGAGCTTACAGAGATGTTTGTAGTGGATGAACTTCTTTTTGTCCTGGACAGAACTTTCATAAGCTTCTTCAGAAAACCGCTCAATGAACATTTCCTACAAATTAAAAAACCAGTTAATGTATTTGTAAACTCAATTAACATCGATTTTGAATAACACAACATGAAATCAAAAGGGTGCATAACAGACGAAAAACAACAATGCCGAATTCCAATACAGGAAAAAAGAAAAAACACTCTCCTCAATTCGCCAAAGCAAACAAAGATAATTTGTACTCTTCAGCACCATATCTTCCCTTAAAATTTTTGAAGGTTTGGTTCCAACTTTCTAGATAGAAGACATCCAACAAACAGTGAAATCCAATGCACAGTCTTCACTTATTAAGCTTTCAAACTATGAGCCTAAATCATATTATGCGGAATCTCATACAAGGGATATATTAGAACTTTCTTATGTGTTTGGGGTCTATAAGTTGTGGATGTAAGAAGTGCAACTCCACACAAGGTAAGAGCTAAACCTATGACAATCAAGCAGTAACTACGGTTTTATCTGAACTCACTTAAACAACACATGGATGAAGCAATAACGTTAACCCCCAGATAAATTAGCAGATGCACAGCCATTATGCACCACGGAAATTAGCGAGGCTACAATGCCCAAATAACACTGGTTGTAGCAATTGATACTCCCAAATTCATCAAAAACTTGTGTGGAATCAAGATATTATACCGTGGCTTTGTTGACAAGAAAAACGGCGTCCTGCATGATCTGAGGAGCAGAATTATCGCTCCTCATGATCCGCCGAATCCGATTCATCGGAAACCTAAACGTCTTCACGTCTACATCATCGCCTTCGCCGTCGTCTTCCTCCCCATTTTTCCTCCTCGCTCCGCCCTTCCCGTTACGGCTCTTGCTCGCGACGACGCCATTACTTTTCTTCGGCTCATCGCGTCTCGCTTCTTCCACAGAGTCGCTGCTCGAAGATTCCGAGATCTCGTAAACCTCCGGCTCCTTCCTCAAAACGCCCTCGGAGTTCGCCTTATTCGGCGTCTTCTTCTTCGCTTCGGAACCGGAGCTGCGAGTACTACGACTACCGGCTTTGTTGACGCCATCGCTCTTCGGCTTCTTCTCCTTGCTCGGTTTCTTAGACGACACCATTGTTTCACAACTCTGTTTCACCCCTTTTTGCCAGAATAAAGCCTATGGAAAAATTCACGGACTCTTACATGGGCTATATATGTTTGAGCATACTAAGCCCATTTGATCAATGATGACACATCAATTACCCACAGGCCTAGAGGAATGGACAAGGTGAATAGGTGATGTGATGGGATGTTTTGACTGTTTTGAGTAGACTCACTAATTTGGGATTCATATCTGACTCCGATCATAATTCAATTGTTTTTCCTGTACCCATATCATTGTAATAAGTAGTACTAGTTTCAGATAGTTTTTGATAATTTGAGTTAATATATTGTTTGAGATACTTTGATACTACATTCTAACGGGATATGAAACAACGGTCACTTGTTTTTTGCTAATTTGTGTTTAAAAATTTATTGAAATTATTCAAGAGTATATAAAACTATTCCAAACAACAAAAATATTTGAAGACAGCATTTAAAAAAAAAAAAAAATTCCATTAACAAAATCGAAATTTATTTTATCCAATTAAAAACAGTAAAATCTTTGAACACCCTTTTAAATTTGAAAGATGGGGTGGCATTTGATGCATATACCGTATATGATATACGTATATCGTTACCATTGGCATTGTTAAGTCATGGATGGAGCAGAAACAAACATTGCAATAAAAACTAAAAACATTATCATGTTTCGGATATTTTAGGGATTAGATAAGGAAGGAGTCAGACAAAAAAAAAAGATAAGGAAGGATGGAGTAATGGTGGACGTATTAGACAGGAGAGGTGTCAGAAAACTAGATCCAGCACGTGTGATCAAGGACACGTGTGAGACTCTGACCAACTCGCTCTTTAATATTAAACGTGGAGTGGTTCGTGTCTTCAATCTCCAATTCCTTTCTCTTAAATAGAGAAGACGAGTTTGGCTTTTCGTACACAGCCTTGTCTCTAGCTAACTCCAACACATCCAAAGCATTGAAGCGGGCAACATTTAACGTATTGGTTGTGTGATTATTATCAATGGCTATTGTAGAAGAACCCATCCTTTCAAGATTGGATCGTATTGATTTCATGGTGAGGAAGCTAGAGGAGATGAAAGGAAGCTCACCGAGAAGCTCGAGCCCATCCACTCCATCGAGTGGGACCCAGCCATCGTCACTGGATCTGTCCTCGCCGAGGAGCACGGGGAAGCTACAGTGCCGTTCGATGGAGCAAGTGATGGAGGAGACTGAGCGTAAAGGGACTCTGCTAGAGAGACTAAACAATGTAGAGGAGCAAGTTCTTAAGCTGTGTTCACAGTTTGAGGAAGAGGTGGAAGAAGGGAGAAAGAAAGGTGATAAGAATGAGAAGAAGACGAAGAAGAAGAAGGGATTGAGGAAGTTGGTTGATAGAGTTGTTGGATCTTCTTCTCCGACTGATATCCATTCCAAGAGCTGGCGTTGATGAGCCATTATTTTACTCTCTTCCTCCATCATCGATGTATAATTCAACCACGTTTTAAAGCTTTTCTTCTTTTTCTTTGATGAAGGGCTTCTTTCTTTTTTCCCTTTCATTTAGGGCCCTAATTTGATTGTTTGTTTATGTGTGTGTTGTTTGCTAGACTTCAAATTTTCATTTCAATTTAAGATGTTTCTAAGAATTTAGGGAGACCAAGAAAAAAGAAGTATTAAATTTCAAATGATTGATCATTTAGATTATTAGTTTTGTGAACAGAAAGGCATGTACACAGTCTCGTCACTGGAGATGGCCAAACAGCCAAAGCTGAAATAAAGAAGCGTGTAAATATATGTAAAACGATTTGAGTTGTCTCGATTATAGTATCTACCTGATAATTAAACATCACAAAAAGATTTAGAACCGTATGCTAGTCCGGATATCCATGTCCTGATGATGTCCAATATATCTTTTAAGGGCCAGTTTATATTTTCAGAGCATCTCGAATTTAATTTTTAATATTTGTGATTTATTTCACTTCGAAAAAATATTGAAATCCAGCATTTATCTTGCTCGTTAAATCACTAGTACACTATTTTTTTCAGGTCGGAAAATTTGCCTACTTGTAGCGCAAACATAGAATTCTGAATTTTATTCAACTTGGTTTTGATACTATAGACAAATGTTTTTATTTTTATTTTTCGTATGCTTTAGCATAACCTGATTCCTCTCATTATCCAATCATTTGCGATTTTATCCACAAAATTGCTTTGCTTATTGTTCATCCCGTTGTAAATTTTGTAACACTAATTTCCGCCAACTATATATATTCCGCAAAAGAGCTGACTTTTCAACAAGTGTGATGTTTATCACAAGTCACCTGCTTGGTGACGTAAGTAATCCCTGCCCTTTATCATTCAATTAAGGCATACAAAACAACACATTACAATAAACGATACTACTATTCGTTTCACAAAGGAAAAAAAAAAATTCGAAACTATTCATCACCATCGTCATGACGACTACTACCGCCACCATAATCATCATCAGCCTCGGCGAAGAAAAATCACGCAAACTTGTGAAATAGCGATTTAATTAAATTAATAATACGCCCAAAGTTCCTTTTAGTCATAAAAAAATAAAATAAAATAAACAAGCTCAAGTTTCCCCGTGTTTACTTTTCCCCTTGTTTATGCAATCCAGGCCTTGATTTTTCGAAATTTCGATCTCCCATCACCTCAGGATCTCAATCTCCTATTTGACTGTTCGGTTAGGGGTTTTCCAGCTCCCAGACGAAATCGCTACTCGTCTACCGCGAATCAGCGATTACCTAGATTCACTTCTAGGTTATTTTTGGCGGATCTAGCCAAGTTCTCCTCCTTCTTCAGCTACGGCGAAGCTTTTCAGTTCCACTCTTCCCTCGCAGCCATGTTCTGGAAGCTCACGTCTCTCTCTGCATCATCTCCTGTGAGTTGAATAGATCTTTTTCCTTTTCGTCCATGTCCAGTTCTATGGTTGCTTTTCCCTCGAAATCGATTCTATGTTTACTCTCGGTGGTTCGTTAGTTTGAACGGTTCTTTGCCCAGTTCTATTGTTGCCTATTCATATAGTTTCTGTTCGAATATTGGATTTGCTTAGTTTCAATTCTCTCAGTAATTCATACCTCTTGCTACTGCGACGCGTTCTGCTCTGTTGTCATCCTTCTTTTCTACTCGGATTGTGTATTTGTGTTCGTGTTCCATTTTCTGCTTTCTTTTTGTTTCCCCATGCGTTCTACTGAAATCAGTCTAAACATAATTATAAAGCCTAGCGTAGGATTTGTTAGAATTCCAATTTATGTATCAGGGAAGATATTAGGACAAATGTAGATCCTTGGAACCGATACATCATTTACGACCTTTCTCTTGCTCCTTCCCTTGAACTCGTGGCTGTGTTCTTGTTCTCGAGAATGTTGTCAAATGACCTGCCACCAGTTCATGAAAGTTTGGAATTGCTCATTTATTGATCTTCTTTCGTTATGTTACCAACATAGGTTGAGACGATACTAGACAAAGAAAATTTCACGTTGGAGGAGCTTCTGGATGAGGAAGAAATTATTCAAGAATGCAAGGCTTTGAATAGCCGGCTCATAAATTTGTAAGTTTTTTTTTTTTAATCATTTATAATTTGCTTATTTCCCTCATAATCTGTTTCATAGTACCAGATAAACCCTATGCTGGTTGTGGAAACCAGTGTCTTCTGTATTTGTGGAGTTTTAGTTGAGGACTCCCATATTTCATTCGTATTTTCTTGGAAAACTTTATTGATTGGGTATTAATGTTTGCAGTCTAAGGGAGAAAACTCAAGTGGAGCAGTTATTGCGGTACATTGTTGAAGAACCTCCAAATGATGCTGATAGTAAACGTGCTTTCAAGTAATATACTTCCTTGATTCTAACTGGAGTTACCTTGTCTTACCATTCTTTTTTCTCTCTAGCTAATAATAGATTCTTCTTGTCTTAGGTTTCCATTCATCTCGTCTGAAATATTTACATGTGAAATTGATGTTATTCTAAAAACTTTGGTGGAGGATGAAGAGGTATTTTTTTCCATTAATCATATTACCTTTTCCTCAAATGACAGTTCCTACTTTTCATTTTTTTTTGTGCAGCTGGAATATGCTTTATCGTTACCCTAGATCTCATTTGTTGGCTTAATTTTGCAGCTGATGGACTTACTTTTTTCCTTTCTGGAACCAAATCGTCCTCATAGTGCATTGCTGGCAGGCTATTTCAGCAAGGTACTCTCTCTTACCATACATAAGTTTGCGTATTACTTCCGGTACTTTTTTTTGTTTCTACCTTTATATCGTGTGGCTTCAATCATCTCAAGGCTCTGAGATAAGCTCCTTACTTGTCTCTGTCTGGTTTAGGTTGTCATTTGCCTTATGATCAGAAAGACTGCAGCGCTTATGAGTTATGTAAAAGTAAGTAATATCATATAGTAAAACGGATGGTAATCCTTCTTTTGTTTTCCCGTTTTTGCATGAGTTTTACGATTAGATTTTTTTATAGTTGATGTACTGGCTACAGTTCTCAAAGTAAATTTTGATGATCACAGGGGCATCAAAATGTTTTCTGCCAGTTGGTTGATTTGATTGGGATAACATCCATCATGGAGGTAATTGGTTTGTCTTTGACTCAGTGCAACTTGTTGTGGCCTCAGAGGTCATTTTTGCTATAATACTTATGTGACATTGTCTAGGTTTTGGTTCGCTTGGTCGGGGCTGATGATCATGTCTATCCCAACTTTCTGGATGTGATGCAATGGTTGGCTGATAGCAATTTACTTGAAATGATCGTGGACAAACTTAAACCATCTGTAAGTGGTACAGCTTTCCTATAATCATCCGAAAGACAAGAAGCTCGTGTCATTCTGTTTTGATGCTTGTAGCCTTGTAGGGTGGTGTAAATCTAGGATACCTGATCTGATATCCTAGTTTCTTTGATCATCTTCAATCTGATCTGATAATTGTAGTTTCTTACAATCTTTTCTAACTTGAATCAGAGTCCTCCGGAGGTTCAGGCAAATGCAACAGAAACATTATGTGCAATTTCTCGGAATGCACCATCAGCTTTAGCTACTCAACTCTCTAGCCCTGGGTTTGTAATCTTTTCTTCCATTATTGATTCCTATTGCTTCAATAGATTGATACAGAAGTATTTCACATGGCGGTACATCTTTTTTCCTGTTTTGCAGCTTCGTTGCTAGGATATTTGGTCATGCTCTTGAAGACTCACACTCAAAATCGGGTCTAGTTCATTCGCTTTCAGTATGCACCTCTCTGTTGGATCCGAGGAAATCTGCTGCTTCATCATCTATGTTCAATTCTTGTAGAGGTCAAAATATGTTCGAGTCTCCTGTCCCAGTGTCCCAGGAGACTATTGGTGCCATGCTGCCTAAACTCAGTAAGTTGGATCTTACGATGTAAGATCTTCACATGACCATCAATATTATTCTTTTTGCCCTTTTTGGGTTGGATGCACATAATCTAATTTTGCACATGGACAAGTCAACCCTTTTCATATGTGATATTTCTTTCAGTTCGCGAGGACTCCTAGTGTATTTAGCATCTATCTGCACGTCATGTTTGATCTTCGCTGCTATTTATTGTGTCTGTTCTATTTTGGTTTATGTTGATAAAAAGGAATCTGGTCTCAGATTAATTCCATTAGTTTCAGGAATGCTTTCGCAGCATTTCTTGTATATGTAGGAGTTTATGTATTCAATGGCCTCGAAAGGTCAATAATTTTGTTTTTCTTTCTGCAGGCGACTTGCTTATGCTTCTCACTGTAGCATCTGACAGCACAGTATTGCCTACAACATATGGTGAACTGAGGCCTCCTCTTGGAAAGCATCGTCTAAAGGTCAGATCCAAAAATTGAGCATTTCAGTGAAGAAATTATAGGTTCTAGGACAGCGACAGCGCTTTTAATATATGTAAAGTCTCTATGCGTAACTGGATCCAGTTTTCCTATTTTTTTTGTTTCAGATTGTGGAGTTCATTGCAGTTTTGTTGAGAACTGGAAGTGAAGCTGCACAAAAGGAGTTAGTTAGTTCAGGAACAATTCAAAGAACTCTTGATCTGTTTTTTGAGTAAGCGTGTGCTAAAATTCTCTTGATCTCATTGTTGCTTTTTCTATTTTTTTTTTAATTATTTAATTTTTTTTAACATATGAAGGTACCCATACAATAACGCTCTGCATCATCAAGTGGAGAGTATAATACTTTCTTGTTTGGAAAACAAGAGTGATTTGATGGTTAACCATATTCTTCGTGAATGCAATCTGATTGGCAAATTCCTCGCTGCAGACAGGGACTCGGATCTCTCAGGTGATAGCCAGGTATTAATATTTGGTATGTTCACAAAGTTGTAACTGATCATTGGTATATGACATTGTGTCATCCTAACCCATCTGACTCATTTCTAAAAATTTTCATTAGCTAAACAAATATTCTCTGCCATTTTCTTATTCTTTTGTGTGAGGTAGCCCACTGTAGCCGCTACTGGGAAAAAAACCCCTCGGGTCGGATATGTTGGACATATCACAAGAATATCAAATAAAATTGGTCAGTTGAGTAACAGCAATGGCCAGATAAAGGCATACCTTCAGGTTGGTAACCATACAATCTCGTGCTGTGTAGTTGTTCTTCTGCCGCCTTTTTCTCACTTTACACACATAAGGATATAAATTTTTAGTTGAGTCTTGTGATGAATGGTCCTCTCACCCTCGGCGCCCTTATCATGTTTGCTGACTGGGCTTTGTTCATTCTCAAATCTTTAGGAAAACAGTGAATGGAATGAGTGGCAAGGTAGTGTTTTGCAGGAGCGCAACACTGTTGAGAATGTCTACAGATGGGGATGCGGGTACGTCCATTAACCTCCACTCACTAACCAGCAAAATGATTAGTCACTGCTACATCACGCTGATTATGGATGTAAAAAATTATGTGATCCTTGTCCACCTTGGGTGAAACCCTTAAAGATGATTCCTTAATGATGATTGATTGAAGGGCATATATCCTTGTGGGTTTTCTCATGATTAGTAAGACCTGATAAGTTGCATTGCTCGGTAATACTAATATATGTCAGATGCATATAATTTTTAGAATTTGGAAGGTATTGTACAACTCACAGTCGTAGTCAATTGTTTTTGCTTCTTATGATGAGGCCACGCAGTGGATGCATCATGAGCTGGTCCTGGTGGTTTGGATTTTCTTTTCACTCTTAGAAATATTCCTAAACCCGCTGTTAAATGTAGGCGCCCAACTACAGTACAAGATAGGACAAGAGATAGCGATGAGGAAGACAGGGATTACGATGTTGCAGCTCTGGCGAATAATTTAAGCCAAGCATTCAGATACAAAATGTATGGAAATGATGACAATGAAGAGGTATATTCTCATCCTAGTGCTTTTTTTCCTCATTTATGAACGATTTACCTGGTACTGAATTAATAATCTTTTCATTTTCTCTGGTCAGGACAACAATGCTCTTGATAGAGACGATGATGTAATTCTTGCACACTTTCTCTTCCTCTTTTTTTTTGTGAAATCGAGCATCTTCAATCCCACTATGATACATATGAGGATGTAAGCTGATAGCTTTTTTTTTGCTCTTGAAAATTGGCATGTGTTCATACTATACAGGATGTTTACTTCGACGATGAATCTGCTGAAGTAGTAATTTCATCTTTAAGACTAGGGGATGACCAAGGAAGGCGAGTTTTTCTTTTCTTTTTTTCTATTGATAGTGGTGTCCTCATATTCTTACTTTAACCCCAGTTATGGCATTTCTCTAATAGAGTTACGACATTCTCTGTAAATAAATGACTTAAATCTTTCTCATTACTTTGCTGCAGCTTGTTTACAAATTCGAATTGGTTCACATTCCAAGACGACAGATTCGGCAGCACACCGCCCTCTGACACAGCAGGTTCTAATACGATAGAGGACGTGCAATTGAACAGAACCTTTAATGCCAACTCTAGCAGCAGTGACGACGACGAGGTTGTGGTTGGAGAAGAAGACGATGATCTAACCGGAAATCCAAAAGACAGCGCGATGAACACAAGTGAAACCAGCTTCCAAATGGAGAATCCAATGGGGTTCTTCGACTTCAACACGTCGGAGAAAACCGAAGATGCTTTTGCTGAACAGCCACCCGAATGGGTAGGGTGGGGCGAACCATCATCTGATATGCAATCAAGCGGCACGGGTCTGAACCCATTCATTGATGATGATGATGATGATGACAGCAAGACCATGATGAACCTCGACATACCAATGGTTGAGGTAAAAACGGAAGTCTTGATTCCAAACGGGTCGTCCCCTACAGAAAGTTCGCTGTTCGAGAAGGACGTGGAGTTTGTGGGAGTGGAAGCAGAAGGGACAGGGAAAGCGATGGAGCAAGCGATGAAAGAAGGGATAGTTGGGGAAGCTGGAGCGATGAAGAGGAACGTGGAGATGGTTGAGGACCAAAAGGCGGAGGAAAGTTCGGGAGTGAAGGAGTTCAATGATAACAACTACTGGAAAGTGGATCAAGAAGTTGGAGTTTTGGAGTGAAAACAAGTAGCCTGGAAATTCAGTTATCTTTCTTGTACAGTGTGATTTTGTATGAGAGAGTTTTATGTAAGATTACTTGTTTCTAGTTGAAATTTGGTGTAAGAGAGTCTCTCGTCTGTGGAAAAAAAAAAAGTTCGTTTTTTTTTTATCATCAAGTTCCTGTTGAATGTTTGCAGTCGAGCGATGAATCGTGTCTCTGTCGTCTTGCTAAATTTAATCTCGTTTGCGCTTTAGTTTCGTCTGGTGATCATCAATGTCCGAAAGTAAAGAAAAAAGGCTCGATGAATTTTGAAATTTGTTAGTTAATGCCGAACATCAATGATATTTGAAATTATTCAGAATTCTATAGGTTTTGTTTTATCGTTTTAAGTTTTATCTTCTTTCTTTTTTCCAGACAGATTAATTGAGACTTTGACTGTTGATACGAAAAAGAAGAAAAAAGACACGGTAAGGCATTTTGAAGAATAAAAGAATGGGGTTATTTGAAAGAGCTAGTAATAAACAAAAACAAAAAAAGAAGTAAACATTGGCCTTCACGTGTCCTCCTCCCATACACAAATGTCAGCCAAACATCTTCTTCTGCAAACATATTGCTTGCAATATGGAAGACCACATAAGAAGATGCATAATAAAACAACACTATGTAATAGACCTAACTTCAACTAAACCCCTAAACTCTCTTCATCAGATTTTAAAACAGTCACTAACCCCTACTTTTATACCATCTTCCTCCACTGAGTTCCCATTTTCTGCGGATCATCACAGTTTCAGAGACCAAACTCAAAACTGCCCTGCCCTGCCCTCTCGTCTCCGTGAACCATGCTGGTGTCAAACTGACCGTCGTCCTTCCTCCTCATCTCTATGATCCTCCTGTGTGAGTTTGAGTGCACAGATGGGATGAAGGTGGGGCTTGAGGCTGGTCTGTATTCTGGAACTAGACGGCCAGATCTGAACCGGACCCCGCAAGCGTTGCAGAGTGTCTTTGGTCCATTGGGTCCTTCCCTCCACTGCGGAGTCTTGGTTGTCTCACAATGAGTGCATTTCCGGACTATCCCGTCAGAGTTACTTGCCTTTGAATTGGAAGCCGACACTGTGTGGCTGGTCGGGAGAATCTTGCGTTTCTTCTTGGCATGTTGCTCGGAAGAATGGTAAGTCTCGGGCCCTGATTCCCCCTGAGTCAACTTCTCGGGCTTACTGGGTTCAAACGGGTAAAGGGATCTAAATCTCAGTGTGGTGGGGCGTTTGCGCTTGCTTCTCATGCCTTTTACAGAAAATGTCAATCTCTGAGATCTGGAGTTGTGGGGAGAGAAAGCACCGTCACTGCTTTCAAGAACTGACACTGGGCTTGAAGACTGAAATAGCTTTGATACTTTGGTATCAGGAGGTGATGAAGATTGGTGGAGAGCGCTATTAATGCCAGACAAGGCTTCACGAGAACTGGACTGTTTCTGCACCCAAGAAAGAATATTAGGCCTTATCCTCCACAATCTATATGATTCTTTTTCACACAATTTTCTCAACTAATTCAGTAAGAAGGAAAGCAACGAAAGTGATCCCCAAAAAAACTCATAATGTTATACTATACCAAGTCATTATCCAACAACAAATGCGTGTATGAGATCTATCTAATGCGGTAAAGGCTTGAACCCCAAAATCATTATCATTATATTATACTATAACAAACAATATTGCAAACGGGAGATTTGATTGTGCGAATAAGCAAATATGCATAAATGAAGTATCAAAGCATGATTATTTTTTCACTCACTTTCCTAACCTAATGCGGTTAAAAGGTGTCACCAAAAAATGAAATGCACATTGTGGTGGTAATAATAGAGCCTATCAAAAGGTATGAGCCTAAGAGAAGTAATAATATGAATGCTTTGCTTTGGGGAGCAACCAAGAACTCACCAAGATAGGTACGGTCTTCTGAATCCCGACACGGCCGCCCTTGGTAATGCCACAAGAGGTGAGCTCAGAGGGCAAACTCGGGAACATATCCATGGGAGGAGGCTCGAGGTCTTGAAATTTGGCATCCCAATATTCCTCGCCGTTGGCGGTATCGATGTCCTCTAGTGGAAGACCGAAGTGATTGATGAGATCATCAAAGAAATCATCCGAGAGACCTTTCAAGTCCTCCTCAGGTAACCAATTCATGCTACCTATTGGTTGAAAAATCACACCCGACAAATGTCAACAGATATGTGTGATTTGAGAATTATATGCAACTCAATGAACAACTATATACGAAACAGCTATGGTTCCAACTAATGAAGAGAATATTAAAAAAACCATCAAGTGGATTAATTCAATTATTTAGATCAATCTCCATCTTAACTTGGCTTGTCCAGTCAAAAAGCTTCACCTTAAAATTCAATTCCATTGAGGAAAATATTTGAGGTTTCACTCAAATACACTTGACTAAGACAGGAGTCGTGCTAAAACAATCTAAAAAAATAAAACAGAAATAGCCATGAAAAAAAAATCAATTCAAATGGTGAGACAAAAGCTGTGATTTCCTCATACATACAATACAATGGCGACATTTAAAAGGTAGAGGAAAGATTGAGGTTTAAACCACAAAGAACAAGTGTCGGTCGCATTTTTCCACACCAAACAAAGCAACAAATATTAATATTAAAAACAAAAAAACGGACCGAAGAAAACCCTCGCTACGTTTTCCGAAACGTTGAAAACGCAGGAAAACAACGCCAACGAACACACGGAAAATGCAACACAAGACACAAAGAAATTTCTCCATCCTCAAGAAACGAAACGCAGAGACAGAGAGAGAGAGAGAGACGAACGAACCTTCCAATATAATCGACTACAGAGAGAGAGAGAGAGAGAGAGTCGTACGATTCGAAATTGGGGATTTAGGGATTTGCAGGTTCAAATTTGGGGGAGAGAGAGAGAGAGAGAGAGAGGGAAGGAGGGAGAAAGGTGGATGGAGTTTTCAATGTCTCGTCGGTTTCTTCTTTTTTGAGATTATAAATTATATAAAAAAAAAATGAAAAATGGAAAACATGGAAACTGCTTTTCTTTTCATCTCAACATTTCTTAACTTTAAAGAAAATCCGTAATCAAACAAAGAAAGAAAATATGTATCAACGCGTCTTTACTAAAACATTGGGTAACTCAATAAATACGATTTTCCTTTTTTTTTTTGTTCTTGCAAATAAATAAATACATTAACCGAAGCAGAAAATTAACTGGATAATTCAATTCAAACTTTGCGCAATAAAGAAAGACCCACAAAGAAATTAATACAATTTCCTGGTACAGATAATAACAGTTGTAACAAAACCTCTTCTGCAGTAAATAAAGATATTTTACGGATATTTGAATAACATATATAGGGTAAGTAAGTAACCGAAAATATCAGTCAAATATTGATCTGAATGGATGAGGAATATTTGTCGGTGTAAGAAGATAAAAACAAATTACCAAATTTAATGTGGTAATAATTCAGTAATAGTATGTTGACATTATAAAAAAAGGCAAAAAAGAAGAGCAGAGTATTAATAGTAAAAGTGAATTGCCCATTAATAAAATACAAAATATTAAAAAATTATTGCGTGGAATAGTTAGGAGAAAAACAAAATAGCATAGCACATGCGAAATCAGGTGACAAAAACCTTGAGGAAGGATGGTTCGTAGGTAGATCCGATCTATTATTATTTTTATGATTAGTGATGTTGATTTTATTTAGCGAACAAATAAGTTGGAGGGTTTATAACTTTATAATATAATTTGTCAAAGTGAGATGGAGAGATCACCGACGATTACGAGACGAGAACCGAAATTTCATAATTATGGCGTTTCCTCATGGGAAAGTGGGTCCCTTGCCTAACTCTTTGCTTCCATCTTCCACATGATGTGTTCTTCTTCGTATCAATTATTTTAAATCATATCATTCGAATAACTATCATATATATATATATATTATATAATATATTTTCCTCCTTAAAATGGATATTTTATGTTGCTCCCTTTTATCTTTTAGATTGTGTAACTCTGCATCGTGGATAAAAACAAATTTCATGTGGGGGTATATTTTCTGCATTTGTACGCTGACCATAAATAGATTTCTTTTTGCAAAAATAGATATTAATTATACCGTCAATTGCGTGCAAATAGTACAGACAATTCAAACTAGTTCGTACTTTGCAAAATGCGAAATCTTATCAAAAAAATGGTTGCTTTGCTTGGTTGAAAAAAAGGTGTAAAATCACCAATGTATGAAAAAAAAAAAAATAGTTTTAAGTCCTTATGATAAACAGCACTAGTTTTGTTTTGTCTACATCTTTTTTTAGCATTTTAAAGGAAAGAAGAAAGACTGTTACTTCTGATTTTCCCTTTTTCACCTGTAAGGCAACACCCAAAACTTTTTCTTTTCCACGAAAAGTCGAAAAGAAAAGAAAAGAAAAGAATATAACAATTGGGCCCTAAAGCTCCTCCAAGTTGCTGATTTGGCCCAAAGAAAGTGAGAAGGATCAAATCTTAACCTTAGAGGTTCTTCTTCTTCTAGCGTTTACAAATAGAAACAAGAGGAAGAGCAATAAAAGCATCAATGCCACTGATACGAACTTCCACAGCTTCTCATCATCCATTTCTCCAAAAACGCTCCTTAACTCATTCTGCAGATCAACAATGCTTCTCTTAGACTGCAAGCACACACATTGTGGATGAGAAACTTTGACCAAGTTTCTTTGCAAGTCCTATTTGGGAAACAAATGGCCAAATGCGAAGACAAACAAAGTTTAAATCTTTGTATCAAGAAGAGGGAGACTTACAGTTGAAACCAATTTTTTCGACACTAGTTCATGTTCTTTGGCAAAGATTTCTTTTGCATACTTGTAAAGCTCCACATCTAGATTGTTCAGCGATTTGATCTTCTGAATGACCTCCTTAGGAACTCTTGTGCGCGTCTGTAAAATCCATTTATCAAGACATTGATTATTCAGGCCTTGTCTCATTTACTTTGCTGGTTTAAAAATATTGTTTACCCCTCTGGTAAAATTTGCTGGCGAAATTCTCTTCAAGGAGTTGACCCGTCTGGTTCCTTGGGATTTCCGTAGATGAGTAATGCAGCCTTCATAGACTTCCATAAGAGTTTTTACCGTCATCTGAAGTGAATTCAATGGACATCAAATCAAACCATTTCACACGTTGATCATAAACGCTAAAAGAATATTTACTTACATTTCCACTCTTAGCTTCTATCTTATTCGACACAGCTTCAGATGTACCATTCTGCAATGTCACAGTCATTTTCAGCAAGATGATTACAATTTACAGCCGAACAAAATAAAATAAACATACTATTTCCTTCAGGAGCAGGACTTTACCTGAATTTCACCCTTATCTGAGCCCGATTCTGAAACTGTAACACTTGCCTCTGGAGCAACAATAAAAGAAATTGAGAATTTTTGTGATTGCAAGTACCAAGTTTGTTAACCCGACATTAGATATAGCAAACACAGGAACCTGGCTTTTATATGTAAAAATGATGCGACAATGAAAGATAAGGAACATATCAATCTTCACGATACCAGATGATCAAAGCTTATACAATAATCCACAATAACAGAAAACAATAATCTTCTATTAAAATTTTGTAGATATAAACAGTGTCGAGGATAAGGGACAATCAAGATTAAAATATTAATTATAAATCTTTTAGTTTCTCTATTAAAATGGTAAACGTAAGGAAAAGTAACTTCAAATCTTAAGAACAGTCGAATGAATGATATAATGAGTTTCGGACTTTTAAAAGCTAAAAACTAAAGTAAAAACCATCTCCACTCACATACATTCAAGAGCGGTACTCCGAGCAAAGTGTACACTGTAACTACAGAATGATCCATTACCCTGACTCTAAGTTGCTAGGTTCTCCTCAGACATAACAGCAGTGGTGTGAAGAAAATTGAAAGGTGAGAAACTTACACCAACCTGATTTAGTAGTTTTGGTTTTCGCAGTTATGTTTGATGTAACCACTTGAGAAAGCACCTGAGAACCCACTACATTGGCAAAAAGTGATGCAGATTCCCTGTGCTCCTCTGTCAGTCCAACATACAACATGCTGTCCAACCTTCTCTGCAAGACAAGAAGGCTTAAGGATCTGCTGATATTAAGAGAACAATACCAAGATACAGTGCATTATGATGAAGAACAAGTGTAACTACCTTAGCGACTTGGAGAACAGGCTCACCAAGGCTTTTGTACTTCTGCACACAATGCCGAACCTCATGTGCTTCTGATAAATGGGAGTTATTTGTCAATCCTGCAATCTGTGAATGAAATGAAAATGCTCTGGAGATCTCTAATCAATTACTTGAAAAAGCAAAACAAAGAACATGAAAAGTACCTGAAATGTCGCTCCATTGTGGATTATATCATGAGCAGTAGGCGTATCGAGATATTTGTGCAACGGCATAAGCATCTCCTCCATGTCATACGGGTTATCGTCCTCAATGATAACTACGCCCTTAACTTTTCGTGCATCTCGCTAAGAAAGGCCAAGCATTAGAAACAAGCTTCAGTCAACAGTTTCATGTGCTCTTATCATGTATGAGCTTAAAATCCGTATATGTATGCAACAAAAGAAGACGAAAATGGGGTTGGTCCGACATACCCGAGCAAACAAGTCTTCTCTCATCCATGGAACTAGATATTTCCATGGCCATATGTCTAGCGTGCTTATTACATTACTCTTGCGAATGCGGCCAGACATCCTTGTCGCAGAGGTTAAATTGGGATGCACCAAGAACCTAGCTGCTACCTCTACTGAAAATTCATAAGTGCTCAACACGCGCGCAATTGGATCCCGGACTATTGTCATCACCGAAGTTCTCTCCCTCGGAAGCTTTGCCATCAAACTATAATCATCATGTGTGGCCAACAACTTGCATTTTTCCTTCCTATAAATTTACGGGGGAAGAGAAATTTCAGTAACTGCTGTGCCAAAAGGAGGAAATTGTTGGAAATGTTTAGAACTATCTATTGATCTCATGTCAGGCTAAGCTATCTGAAAGTCAACTTATCAATCCATAGAGTGTACAAACAACATTCGGTAAAGCTTCATTCTTAGTCATCTCCCACAAGCCACAGAATCTTTTGGCATCAAATGAAGACACGGAGCTAATGACAAAAGAGAGGATACAGACCAGAGGAGGATACCTTGGATCGAAATGGAGCTTGTCGTAAGATCGAGGACATTCCTCAGAGTTATCATACAATTTCCTCAAGAAACTACAAGAGGACAAGAAAGCATAAACCACTCCGATCAAAAGTAATATAGTCAACTCACTCACTCAAAACTCTTGGTAAGGGAAATTATTACCAATGAAAATATGTCCTGCCTCCAGTTCGGGGGACATGGAGAAAGAAGAGCAAATCCTGAAGAGAGCGTTTGTCTTTGTTGGGATGTTCTTCACGAGAAGAAGAAGTATCCGCCCAACTTTTCACAACTCTTTCGCAATGACCAAAATCAAGCTCCGCAAAGGAGGCAAGAACTGATATAATTTGCCAGTAACAAAAAAAAAAGAAGAAGCATCAGACAAGTTCAGTTTCACAAAGTATGAATCAATCAAATCTGCATGAACCATTCAACAAACCTGAGCCGAGAAGAATTAACCCCAGAGCCAGCTTCGAAATAGGATTCATCTGCATTATGCCCCGATTCCAAACGCTGCTGAATGATCAGCGAAACGAGAAAATTGGAACTTAGAAAAATCGCAAACGAATTTGGAACTGAAGAGAAAGAAGCGACATTCGAAACAAACAAAACCCAGAAACAGAAAATGAAAATTACGATCGTGAGTTGTATAAAACGAAACCGAAACGGTCGAGAAGGGGAAAGAGGAGAAAACAGGCAAAAGGGGACCCAGAAAATCGAAGAATTGAAAATGAAAGGAACAAAGGAACAGGAAAGAGAAGAGAGGCCTACGTGTATGGGGGAATCGAGATCTCGTGCTCATAAATTCCCTCGATCGCTGTTGGGGGCAAAACTCGCTATCCACTAGGCCCTACGAAAAGCTCGAAAGAAGGGTCTTTTCTTTTTCGCTTGTATTACATCGATGGAGGAAGAAGAAGAAGACGAAGAAAGAGAGATTGTGTGCGCTCCCGAGAGAACAGGGTCACGAGATTTTCTCTTGGTTTCTCGCCACCCAGAACAAACTTTTTAGGAAACACGCACCCACTGAGAGGAGGACTAGTGCGAAAAATTGATTGATTAGACAAACACGAAATAGGAAAAAAATTCATTTTTTTTTTATTGTTCCTCATACATTATTTGACCAATGTTTTTTTTTTTTTTATTGTTCTTAAATATGAGACCAATGTTTTTTTTTTTTTTTTGGAGCACTTCCTTTTAAAAAAAAAAAAAATCGACTCGGGTTTGACCGGACCTTGCGAGTTGATTTTTTTTTTTTTTTTTTAAGAATTAAAATATCTAACTACGCATCTACGATGCATGAAAACTCTTAGTCAAAAAAAGAAGAAGAAGAAGATATTGTTGTATCAGCAAGAAAATCACCAGCCAACATTCCGACCCATTAGGCTTGTTAATAAAAATGTTGTGGGTTCATATGTCTGACCCTCACAAATCACAATGGATGGATACATGTTGTTTCCTTTCAAATCTTGTCATCGTTTTAGTCCTTGTGTTGTGTGTGATGATATGTTAATGTTTGTTTTGAATATGACATGTGTCTCTCTCTCTAGTCATGTTTACTATAATGATAAAAATATCAATAAATATTTATGTAATTAAAAAATGCATGAATTTTCAATAGATATAAAAGTTGCCTCCACAGGTTTTTCTACAAATAGCTAGGTAATTATTATATTAACTAATATCATAGATTTGTTTATATATTAGTAATTATTGCCATTGGAATGGAAAAATCCTAAACTAGTATGATAGTTTTATAGCGAAATTATCATTTTAAATAACTATTTATATTAAAAAAATAACATATATTTACACATACTAATTTTCAATTAATATTCTTTTTGAAAACATGAAAGTGATAATTTGAAAAAATACAACATAAAACGTTAGTTTGGGAAAAAAAAATTTTCTAAATGATTAGGAGGGTGTAAGCCATGTAAATTAATCCAATTGCGAAATTGCTAAACTGAAAATAAATTAAAATTAAAATTAAAATTACTCCCATGGTTTCAAAGAGGATTTGAGAGATCGATAAAATTGGGTCTGATGATTGAATGGGCCGAGACTGAGATACCTTTTGTTTCTGCATTCTCCTTTTCTCAAGATTATAAGTATTAAAATCCCTAAAAAAAAAAAAAGGCGCATAAGTTAAACAAAAAGTTTGCTGTCAGAAAAGATAAACAAAAAGTTACAGACCTCATGAGTCAAAGGTACGGATTTGTCTCCCTCTTTAAATCTTCTTTGAAGTATCCTCCTCACTGAGAAATGCTGTCACTGAGAATAAGTTTGGATGATTTTGTATCATCTAATTTGACGCATACAAAATTCTCATTTAGATTTAAGATTTTTATCCTTATAAAGCATCAGGATATATGCACTTTGTTGTCATTTTGTGGATTAGCAGAGCACTGCCACTTGCTCTCTCGTATCATTTTTGATAAAAGTGAATTTTGCTTGCTCATAATATATACCTTCCCCTGTTCCTTAAAGAATTTCGATGATAATCTACAAATCGTTACGCCTTATAAATTTTTCTTCTTCTTGGACTTAACGCAGTTCTAAAACAGCTCAGACGTGTCGTGGTTAATTGGTAACGAGACCTCGTGAATTTTTGCATCCTTTCGATATTATTCTTTTGGAGATATTATTACTCGTGAACTAAAAAAAATATCAGCAATAGGCAGACGTCTATGCTCAGTATACAAAAAATCTGTAGTGGCTTTGTCTGATTGTTATGTTTGACTATGCGTTTACTGTTGTGTGTAGATATCATAACAATATGGACAATGGAGATCCATTTGAAGTTCTAGAAGACTCCATTGAAGGAACATCAGCTTCTGTGGAACCCATAACCCCCATCTCTGATGATCGGATGAGGATTGATATTTGTTCCGATGAAGAAATAATCGAGTCTTTGTACCAAAACCTCTTTAGTATTGTTCTTTGTCTTCAAGTAGAGGAGTCTGGTAATGGTGGTTCTCACACACCTCTCTCTGCGCATTGCCCTGGAGCTCCCATGAAGCTTACCAAGTTATCCAGAAACATCGATCCAGGATTCCAAAGAAAACTCTTCTGACATTGCTTCTTAATTTGATTTCTAACATTGGAGTTGACTTTAGTCTTGTTATCTTGCACAAGATCTTGTGGTAATTTTGTGTACTCTTGTGTTCGTAAAAAAACTTGGTGTTCTATCTGTGCTCAATGTGTATTGTGATCAAATCTGGAAATGTCCTCGAGATATATTTTGCATCAAAATCATGGAAGTATCATCACTGGAGTTGTAAGATCAGGGAATAAGAAGAACATATATATTATAAAAGCTAAAAACGTAGATTTAAAACTAAAGGAGGGGACTACTGAGATCTCTCTACTCACACTCACTTGATCATGGAAACGAAAGCTTCATTTACAGAGACAGAGTAAGAAGAAAATTTGATGATAGGCACCATTATTCTTTTACCTTGTGCTGTTCTATGTACTTTCTATCTGCTTCGGCCACGCGGTTCTGGAACATTGTCCATTCGTTTCTACATCTCTCTCTAACCTGAAACCGGGAAACACATACACACACACACGCTGAGGTTTTCCAGATGATTAGAGCAGAGCAGGTTTCTATTAGTAAAAGTATAATAACGCGTGCTTTATTACCCCTTGCCATGGAGATTTCCCCTTCTCTGACTCACCCTACCAAATAACATTTATGATGAGTCAAGAGATCATTCAGAGATAATAAGAACAAAATCTCTTCGTTGCTCAGTGATAAAAAGTAAAATCACCTGACTTCCAAGGGAAGGAATCACTTGATGGATAATCCATTGCGAATCTACTACACCAATCTTCTCATGAGCAGGCTACAAATGGAAGAGAATGCATAGAGATGAAGATTTGACAAGGAGCGTTCATGACATAAACGAAGCTTCCAAAGGATTTACCCAGGAAGCAGAGGGCAACAATGACTAACCTCAACGCATCGCCTGAGAGCAAAATCAAGACCCCATCCATGAACAAGATCATTCTGCACCCGAAACAAACAAGATTGTTTTAGTACCCCAACTGATGATGGTCTGAGAAGGCTAGCATACACCCTTTGATTACTTAATCAGAAACCGAAGTAGATTCATTTATGCCACAGTCTCTAGTCATGTGAATATGATGTATAATCGTCAAATCTACTGTCCATAAATAAAAGGGCAAAATGCTAACCAAAGATCTTTTAGAAAAACAAAACCTGAATCATATGCCATACACATCGCCATGCTTCTCTAGAGAATACAGGTGCCATAATCTCAACAAACCTGCAGGTGGGGTAAAACCCGTTACCAAAAATGATTAAGCACTCTTCAGTGAGCTATGCAAGAGAGAGAAAGAGTATGCAGATTCTTACGCAGCACATGGAGGTAAATGTGGATCACTGCACCATCCTGGTTTTTCTTGAGTTTCTCTGTTCACGACTCGAAAAACTTAGGGACAGATTTAAACTCAAA
>JAHZTW010000001.1:463851676-463937038 GCA_020283515.1 Alliaria petiolata | reverse complement strand
TTAAGAGAACAATACCAAGATACAGTGCATTATGATGAAGAACAAGTGTAACTACCTTAGCGACTTGGAGAACAGGCTCACCAAGGCTTTTGTACTTCTGCACACAATGCCGAACCTCATGTGCTTCTGATAAATGGGAGTTATTTGTCAATCCTGCAATCTGTGAATGAAATGAAAATGCTCTGGAGATCTCTAATCAATTACTTGAAAAAGCAAAACAAAGAACATGAAAAGTACCTGAAATGTCGCTCCATTGTGGATTATATCATGAGCAGTAGGCGTATCGAGATATTTGTGCAACGGCATAAGCATCTCCTCCATGTCATACGGGTTATCGTCCTCAATGATAACTACGCCCTTAACTTTTCGTGCATCTCGCTAAGAAAGGCCAAGCATTAGAAACAAGCTTCAGTCAACAGTTTCATGTGCTCTTATCATGTATGAGCTTAAAATCCGTATATGTATGCAACAAAAGAAGACGAAAATGGGGTTGGTCCGACATACCCGAGCAAACAAGTCTTCTCTCATCCATGGAACTAGATATTTCCATGGCCATATGTCTAGCGTGCTTATTACATTACTCTTGCGAATGCGGCCAGACATCCTTGTCGCAGAAGTTAAATTGGGATGCACCAAGAACCTAGCTGCTACCTCTACTGAAAATTCATAAGTGCTCAACACGCGTGCAATTGGATCCCGGACTATTGTCATCACCGAAGTTCTCTCCCTCGGAAGCTTTGCCATCAAACTATAATCATCATGTGTGGCCAACAGCTTGCATTTTTCCTTCCTATAAATTTACGGGGGAAGAGAAATTTCAGTAACTGCTGTGCCAAAAGGAGGAAAATGTTGGAAAGGTTTAGAACTATCTATTGATCTCATGTCAGGCTAAGCTATCTGAAAGTCAACTTATCAATCCATAGAGTGTACAAACATCATTCGGTAAAGCTTCATTATTAGTCATCTCCCACACAAGCACAAGAATCTTTTGGCATCAAATGAAGACACGAAGCTAATGACAAAAGAGAGGATACAGACCAGAGGAGGGTACCTTGGATCGAAATGGAGCTTGTCGTAAGATCGAGGACATTCCTCAGAGTTATCATACAATTTCCTCAAGAAGCTACAAGAGGACAAGAAAGCATAAACCACTCCGATCAAAAGTAATATAGTCAATTCACTCAAAACTCTTGGTAAGGGAAATTATTACCAATGAAAATATGTCCTGCCTCCAGTTCGGGGGACATGGAGAAAGAAGAGCAAATCCTGAAGCGAGCGTTTGTCTTTGTTGGGATATTCTTCACGAGAAGAAGAAGTATCCGCCCAACTTTTCACAACTCTTTCGCAATGACCAAAATCAAGCTCCGCAAAGGAGGCAAGAACTTATATAATTTGCCAGTAAAAAAAAAAAAAAAAAAAAAGCATCAGACAAGTTCAGTTTCACAAAGTATGAATCAATCAAATCTGCATGAACCAGTCAACAAACCTGAGCCGAGAAGAATTAACCCCAGAGCCAGCTTCGAAATAGGATTCATTTGCATTATGCCCCGATTCCAAACGCTGCTGATGATTAGCGAAACGAGAAGATTGGAACTTGGAAAAATCACAAACGAATTTAGAACTGAAGAGAAAGAAGCGACATTCGAAACAAACAAAACCCAGAAACAGAAAATGAAAATTACGATTGTGAGTTTGTATAAAACGAAACCGAAACGGTCGAGAAGGGGAAAGAGAAAACAGGCAAAAGGGGACCCAGAAAATCGAAGAATTGAATATGAAAGGAACAAAGGAGCAGGAAAGAGAAGAGAGGCCTACGTGTATGGGGGAATCGAGATCTCGTGCTCATAAATTCCCTCGATCGCTGTTGGGGGCAAAACTCGCTATCCACTAGGCCCTACGAAAAGCTCGAAAGAAGGGTGTTTTCTTTTTCGCTTGTATTACATCGATGGAGGAAGAAGAAGACGAAGAAAGAGAGATTGTGTGCGCTCCCGAGAGAACAGGGTCACGAGATTTTCTCTTGGTTTCTCGCCACCCAGAACAAACTTTTTAGGAAACACGCACTGAGAGGAGGAGTAGTGCGAAAAATTGATTGATTAGGCAAACACGAAATACAAAAAAGTTTCATTTTTTTTTTTTATTGTTCCTCATACATTATTTGGACGTGGGCGTAAAATTGGTCCGAAACAATTGAGACCAATGTTTTTTTTATTTTGGAACACTTCCTTTTTTAAAAAAATTCGACTCGGGTTTGACCGGACCTTGCGAGTTCATTATTGTTTTTTTTTTTTTTTAGAATTAAAATATCTAATCTACGATGCATGAAAACTATATTGTCAAAAAAAAAGAAGAAGAAGATATTGTATCAGCAAGAAAATCACCAGCCCAACATTCCGACCCATTAGGCTTGTTAATAAAAAATGTTGTGGGTTCATATGTCTGAGTCTGACCCTCACGATGGATACATGTTGTTTCCTTTCAAATCTTGTCATCGTTTTAGTCCTTGTGTTGTGTGATTGATATGTTAATATTTGTTTTGATCTATACTATATGACATGTGTCTCTCTCTAGTCATGTTTACTATAATGATAAAAATATCAATAAATATTTATGTAATTATAAAATGCATGAATTTCCAATAGATATAAAAGTTACCTCCACAGGTTTTTCTACAAATAGCAAAGTAATTATTATATTAACTAATATCATAGATTTATTTATATATTAGTAATTATTGCCATTGGAATGGAAAAATCCTAAACTATGTATGATAGTTTTATAGCGAAATTATCATTTTAAATAACTATTTATAATAAAAAAAATAACATATATTTACACATACTAATTTTCAATTAATATTATTTTTAAAAACATGAAAGTGATAATTTGAAAAACCGTAGCTTGGAAAAACATTTTTTCTAAATGATTAGGGGGTAAGCCATGTAAATTAATCCAACTGCGAAATTGCTAAACTGAAAATAAAATTTAAATGACTCCCATGGTTTTTTCAAAAAGGATTTGAGAGATCAATAAAATTGGGTCTGATGATTGAATGGGCCGAGACTGAGATACCTTTTGCTTCTGCATTCTCCTTTTCTCAAGATTATAAGTATTAAAATCCCTAAAAAAAAAAAAAGGCGCATAAGTTAAACAAAAAGTTTGCTGTCAGAAAAGATAAACAAAAAGTTACAGACCTCATGAGTCAAAGGTACGGATTTGTCTCCCTCTTTAAATCTTCTTTGAAGTTATCCTCCTCACTGAGAAATGCTGTCACTGAGAATAAGTTTTGATGATTTTGTATCATCTAATTTGACGCATACAAAATTCTCATTTAGATTTAAGATTGTTATCCTTATAAAGCATCAGGATATATGCACTTGTTGTCATTTTGTAGATTAGCAGAGCACTGCCACTTGCTCTCTCATATCGTGAATTGCTTGCTCATTTTTGATAAAAGTGAATTGCTTGCTCATAATAAATACTTCCCCTGTTCCTTAAATAATTTCGATGATAATCTACAAATCGTTACGCCTTATAATTTTTTCTTCTTCTTGGACTTAACGCAGTTCTAAAACAGCTCAGACGTGTCGTAGTTAATTGGTAACGAGACCTCGTGAGTTTTTGCATCCTTTCGATATTATTACTCGTGAACTAAAAAATATCAGCAATAGACAGACGTCTATGCTCAGTATACAAAAAAATCATGTGGCTACTAGCTATAGTGAAAAGAAAATCTGTAGTGGCTTTGTCTGATTGTTATGTTTGACTATGCGTTTACTGTTGTGTGTAGATATCATAACAATATGGACATTGGAGATCAATTTGAAGTTTTAGAAGACTCCATTGAAGGAACATCAGCTTCTGTGGAACCGGACAGTGGAATCATTGCATTGTCTCCACTCTGTGACCACTACAATGATCAGATGAGGATTGATATTTGTTCCGATGAAGAAATATTCGAGTCTTTGTACCAAAACCTCTTTAGTATTGTTCTTTGTCTTCAAGTAGAGGAGTCTGGTAATGGTGGTTCTCACACACCTCTCTCTGCGCATTGCCCTGGAGCTCCCATGAAGCTTACCAAGTTATCCAGAAACATCGATCCAGGATTCCAAAGAAAACTCTTCTGACATTGCTTCTTAATTTTATTTCTAACATTGGAGTTGACTTTAGTCTTGTTATCTTGCACAAGATCTTGTGGTAATTTTGTGTACTCTTGTGTTCGTAAAAAAACTTGGTGTTCTATCTGTGCTCAATGTGTATTGTGATCAAATCTGGAAATGTCCTCGAGATATATTTTGCATCAAAATCATGGAAGTATCATCACTGGAGTTGTAAGATCAGGGAATAAGAAGAACATATATATTATAAAAGCTAAAAACGTAGATTTAACTGCCGAGAGGTTTTAAACTAAAGGAGGGGACTACTAAGATCTCTCTACTCACACTCACTTGGTCATGGAAACGAAAGCTTCATTTACAGAGACAGAGTAAGAAGAAAATTTGATGATAGGCACCTTTATTCTTCTACCTTGTGCTGTTCTATGTACTTTCTATCTGCTTCGGCCACGCGGTTCTGGAACATTGTCCATTCGTTTCTGCATCTCTCTCTAACCTGAAACCGGGAAACACACACACACACTGAGGTTTTCCAGATGATTAGAGCAGAGCAGGTTTCTATTAGTAAAAGTATAATAACGCGTGCTTTATTACCCCTTGCCATGGAGATTTCCCCTTCTCTGACTCACCCTACCAAATAACATTTTATGATGAGTCAAGAGATCTTTCAGAGATAATAACAACAAAATCTCTTCGTTGCTCAGTGATAAAAAGTAAAATCACCTGACTTCCAAGGGAAGGAATCACTTCATGGATAATCCATTGCGAATCAACTACACCAATCTTCTCATGAGCAGGCTACAAATGGAAGAGAATGCATAGAGATGAAGATTTGACAAGGAGCGTTCATGACATAAACGAAGCTTCCAAAGTATTTACCCAGGAAGCAGAGGGCAACAATGACTAACCTCAACGCATCGCCTGAGAGCAAAATCAAGACCCCATCCATGAACAAGATCATTCTGCACCCGAAACAAACAAGATTGTTTTAGTACCCCAACTGATGATGGTCTGAGAAGGCTAGCATACACCCTTTGATTTCTTAATCAGAAACCGAAGTAGATTCATTTATGCCACAGTCTCTAGTCATGTGAATATGATGTATAATCGTCAAATCTACTGTCCATAAATAAAAGGGCAAAATGCTAACCAAAGATCTTTTAGAAAAACAAAACCTGAATCATATGCCATACACATCGCCATGCTTCTCTAGAGAATACAGGTGCCATAATCTCAACAAACCTGCAGGTGGGGTAAAACCCGTTACCAAAAATGATTAAGCACTCTTCAGTGAGCTATGCAAGAGAGAGAAAGAGTATGCAGATTCTTACGCAGCACATGGAGGTAAATGTGGATCACTGCACCATCCTGGTTTTTCTTGAGTTTCTCTGTTCAAGACTCGAAAAACTTAGGGACAGATTTAAACTCAAAGGAAAGGTAAACGAGAGAGAGAGAGAGAGAGAGAGAGAGAGAGAGAGAGAGAGAGCTCCTACTTGTGGACATCTCGGTCACCCCTCCTCTTTGTCATTTCCCATGTAAGTCCGTTGTTTGGCTCTAAGCCTGGTTGAGAAATCTCCAAACCATGCTTCTTAACTAACTCAATGTACCTTAAAAATAACAATACAAAATGTCAAGATTGTCATTGATCTGTAACTACGATTCCAGACAAGTGATTCACCTTTCTGCATTGAAATGCTCGACTCCAAGATCTTCATCCCATATAAATATATACTCATAAGCTGAGACAACATCAGGATGCAAAAATCTTTTTGCATACCACCTGAAAAAAAAAAGATAAAGAGAAACAATCAGAGGGTTATATCAAACAAATTTTCAAGACTTTTTGAAGAATGGAGTGTATTGTCCTGACCATCATCAGATTTCATACCATTTTGTTTGCTTTTTTGCACTGATATGTATTGCGTTTTTTGACCACTCAAACTGGTCCCACTCAGTTGTCCGGCCATCATAATGGAATAGCAAAATTTGGAAATCTTCAGAAAACTGAAGCAACGATGATGAAACCAACAAATCTTAGTGTTAATACTTAATAGTATCAAAACAAAGAATCGCAAAATACTCAAAACATGAGGGGGGAAATTGAGCAATTGCAGAACCTTCTTAACAGCTGCATTAATATTGTTCCTCTGCTCAAACCCAACGGTAAAAGTTACGAGATATTTTGGTTTCTTCTTCAAATCCTGCAGAGGTTATGCCCTTTTTTTTTTATAAATCTCCAATCACTATATTGTTGGACTATCCCAATTGTACATGTTGCCATTAGACTTGGCACATCAATAGGATTGTAGAGCTTACTTCACTGGGTTCACCCCATAATCTGCGCAAGTAAAAATCTGTTTCTGCCACAATAATTCCTGGAGGGAGTAGTTCTGCACCATGCGGATTGGTCGGCACATATATCTGGAAACATAGAAACAGAGATGATACACTTGATTAGCATGAAACACAAACGAAGTGCACTGCCTCGTGAATCTGTAATATTTATCTTCATTCTAGCACGTTGAATCAGCATTGAAATTAGAGACAGAGATGCTTCAGGAGATATGCATACCTTAGGAAACTCTCTTGAACCAAAATCTTCAGGTGATCTGCCACCAGAAAACAACTTCCCATCTGACATGGCTACATCAAGAGATGATATAAGGCCTGAGGTTAAGTTGATCTGCAGAATACAAAACATATCAACCGGTGAAAAGAGGCACAGAAAAAGGAAGATATACCTATGAACCCCCCAACCTCATATACCTTTCTAAAGGAAACTGATGGTAATGTGATACCAATAAAAAAACCAAACACCATTCCCACGATTGTCGTTATGATAAGCTTTGCGTTTTCATTTGTCCTTCTGGGAGCACCGCTGCAAAAGATTTTAACAATAAGTAAATTATTCAAACTGAAAGCAATTCAGAACTCGTTTGTTACACCAAGGAAATGTACCTCCGGTGCATGGTCCCCATCGTATTGCTAATTCTCCAAATCTACTGCAAACAAAACAACTAAACCCAATCCTTAAAGAAGAAGAGTTGAAGGACACAAGACATTTTTCAACTTGTAACGAAATGTTCTCTCATTAATCAAATAACCATCCTGGAAAGTAGAAACCAGAAATCAAGACGAAAGAAATCACGAATTTATAACATTTTTCTTTGACCTAATTGATGTAAGGAAAGCGTAACCGTCCAATTTCTTAAATATCATATTAAATTGGATATAGCTCATAATTCACCAATCAAGGAACACACAAGTTGAACAAAGTTTACAGTTGATCTGTAAATAGTCGAAACCGACAACTCGTTGATTGCAGCAGAAAAGAAAACATGTCGGTGTAATAGTCGACATCTATGATATGATCCTACTACAGATTCAAGTTGCTTAAACCAGGCTAGATCAAAATCTAAACAACCAACCATTCACAGACGATATCAAAATCCCAAAGTAATAATCGGGAAAATTTGACAAAACAAAATCAAGAAATTAGAGGGAAATGCGATGCTACTTACGGAGATTTGACAGAATCAAACTTGTAGATTAGGGTTCTGAGTCGCTTCTCTGATCTCTCAGGGCAACGTGGTGAGAGATTCAGTTAGTGAAGCACTGGGGAGAGAACTCAGGAGAAAACGAGCCGATTGTTTGTTGTTTTTCTGAGCTAAATTAAACCAAAAATATATATTAAAAACTGTAATTTTGATATATTTTTTTGGGAAGACCCACGCCATTTTTATTTTACCCGAAATTCACCTAAATCTCTGCATACGTGGCTTCCTTTCTTGATTTTTGTTTGTTTTTTTGGTATTTAGTTAAGGGTGAGTCGGATCTAAACTATAATCTAACTAATTTTTCTTATAAACTGATCTGTATAAACAAACCAACCAAATCAAAATCAAACTTGTAGTTATCATAATTCGAATTAAACAAGTAGCAAAAAAATCAACGCAAACTTTTCTCCCGAATCGAACTTTCTACCTCATCTAGTAATTATCGTTTCCATGGAAAAATAGTTTATGCATTGCTTTAATCCATTAGTCAAAATCACTCCATTTCTGAAAATATTATCTAACGTACAAAGATATAATAAACCTTAAAAGTTAATAAAAGTTCAGCAACAAATCTTGAACGGATAACCAAATACAATATTGCTGCTTAAGAAAAACCAGAAAGAAAAAAAAAACAGTTAAACCATGTTCCTGGATCAGACTGAACCAACTCAATTTCTCTCTTCACACTAACCAAACCATATAAATCAAACACGCAAGCAATCATCAAACCCATTTGATTAGTCTTTATGTTAAATTCAGGTTCGGTCTCCACGAGCAGGAGACGGTTTAGTGCTTTCGTGCCCCAGTTGCTGAGACCGAGTCACCATACGAGCCATTGAAGACGTCTGATAAGCCTGGGGCGCGCTACATCCCGCGCTCAATCCGCAGATCGGGCCACGAACCGTTGCTCTTTGTGCTGAATGTGAACTCATGCTCGAGAAGGCGTAAGCTCGACCTGATCTTTGGTACGTCCTCCTGCTCGTCATCCTTTCTTGCAACACATTCAACTCGGAGGATAGTGATTGACAAAGCCTATCACTGGACCGAGCAGACACTGTCTCCGACAAGTCCCTCTCACGGTTTCTCAGAAGCCCAACTGCTGCATCGAGCTCACCTGCATCGGCTAAAACCCTAGCCTCTGAAATAGCTTGTGAAACAAGGAACCTGTTTAGCTGTCTGTCAACCTCTATGGACACCACTTCTTCTCCCGTTAGCTCGTTTGGCCTTTGGATGCTTAGCTCTCCAGATTCCACATGGACTATCTCTCTCCTAACAGGATCTTTGTAGACGCATCGGACCTTCAGCAACGACATGGATTCAGGTTCAGCAGACCCATTGTCGCAGCACGGAATTTCAAGAATCACGAGGAAGTCCCTCTCTTCTTCTGCGTACATGTCCCCGACATCGATTGTGGCGTTTCTTGCATCAGTTGATATGCGGTTTCTGTAGCTCCCTGCTTTTATGGAGGATATTTTCAGGCCCTGCTCATGAATGCATTCGATTTCAACAACTTGTTCAAGAATCACAACGCTGAGAAGCCCTCCAATGCACTGCGCAAAAGCATCCTGTATCACAGTCTCTGTTTCGATGAAGGAGAACGTGCCACTAGAGACTTGTGAAATTGTGTGCATCAGCTCAGCATCGTGATCTGAGCCAAACCCGAAGGTATGTATAGGAATCCGGCTAGAACTCGGAAGCAAAGACTCGTAATCTGTTCTCAGACGGACCGCAGAATGGGCAAGAGTAAAGTTGTCCTGCCCATCTGACAAGAGCATCATCCCTGAAACCGGATTCTTCCATCGCCTGTCCTCAATCACTCTAGCACCAATATTCAGCCCCTCTGCAATGTTAGTCCCACCGCCAGCAACCAAGGAATTAACAGCCTGGATCGCCAACTGCTTGCCCGTCTCAGACATGAGTCTAAGAGGGAATAGCCGGCGAGCCGTGGAGGAGAAGGCAACGACGGAAAGCCTATCTCTCTCACCAAGGTTCTGAATCACGAAACCCATGGCGTTTTTCAACAGCCTCATTTTCATTCCTTCCATGCTACCACTCACATCAAGAACCGTAATGAGATCCAGAGGAGCACGAGTGGGCCTATCATCACTCACACCCTCCGCCTTAAGATGAACCAGAACAGCAAAATCACCACGAGTGACCGGTTTCGCCACTGCAGAGACTTGTGGGAGCAGTTTAATCTCGAGGGCTTGATGACGATGAGCAGCACCGGAGTGATGATCATCACCACGCTGTATTGGAGTCTCTCCGTGAGGTAAAAACTCATCATCTTCAAAACCCCTTTGAGCAGGAGAGGTAGGGACAGGGACAGGAGCATCCCCACACAAAGGGACTTGTTTCCATTGAGTTCTGCATAAAGGGCAAATCCTGTTTCCGTGTTTCACGTTGGAGGTTATACAATCGAAATGGAAGGAGTGGGAGCACTCCGCAGTAAATATAGCCTTCCCGTCTTCCTTTCTAATCTCATCCAAGCAAATCGCGCATCCGCTCTGCAAATTTTAAAAGAAAGCAATCTCTATCACATCATCTTTCGCCAAAAACGACAATTATATCATAAACCTAACCCTAATCGGGATAAACACTAGCTAAAACCCCCAAAATTTCATCATATATGTTATTTTCGCATCACCCACATAAGAAAAATCTTTTGATTGTACAGATAGAGAGAAGAGGGTGAGAGAGCGAACCTTAGAGAAAGGGAGGCCTGAATGAGACGAAGAATCGGGTTGGGTCGCGTCAACGGATGGTCCTGAGGCATCGGTGGAAGAAGCAGAGGAAGGGTCTAGAGTTTTGGGAAGATCGAGACCTTCGTTCGACTCCAAATCCGATTTCGCTTCTCTCCAGTTGTTTGGGTTCTCCATATTTTTTTGGGGGTAAAGACTCGGAAAAACAAAAGCAAAGGGAGTTCCGATGGAGAAGAAGGAGAAAGTTGATCACAAGATCAAAAGACTAGAAGAAGAAGCAAGCGGTTGTCGAAGAAAAAGCGAATTGTTCAATTTAAGGATTTAGTATGCGTCAACTGTCTATTTATAATAAATAATAATAAGATATTTTCCTTCTTTTACGACTTTAATTTATTTTATTCTTTTATGAATCGGGGCGGCGCACCACAAAGGCTAGAAAAGGAATCATTTACCTTATGCACAAAGCACAAACAGTATATTTCTTTCCTTTTGATTTTGGTTTTCCTTTTTTTTCTTTGTCTGAACTAGACTGCTTGTGCTCATCTAGTAATTAGGGTATCGTGTTTATCGAAAATTAGTTTATACATATATTACCAATTTAAAAATATTATCTAAGGTACCAAACAATTAAGATTTGATCGGTGACCAATTGATGACCATCGTCTTCAACACTTAATTTGTATATGTTCCTCCATAAAACGAATCCACAATAAACATAAAAAGACAACAAAAGGATCAGCAACATATAAGCAATACAGTATTGCTGCTTAAGAAAAACCAGTACAGACCATGTCCCGGTTCAGACTCAACCAACTCGATTTCTCTCTTGACACTCACCGAACCAAATAAAACCAAACCAGCGATCAAGAATCCCATTCTATTATTCGTTTTCGTCAAACTCAGCCCCCAGTTGCTGAGACCGAGTCACCATACGAGCCATTGGAGACGTCTGATAAGCCTGCACCGGGCTATAACCATGGGTCGAGTCTCCACGAGCCGTTGCTCTTTGAGCCGAATGCGAGCTTATGCTCGAGAAGGCGTATGCTCGCCCTGATCTTCGGTACATTCTCCGGCTCGCCATCCTTTCCTGCAACGCACTCAACTCAGAGGACAGTGATCGACAAAGCCTATCACTGGACCGAGCTGACACTGTCTTCGACAATTCTCTCTCACGGTTACTGAGAAGCACAACTGCTGCAATTAGCTCACCTCCATCGGCTAAAACCCTAGCCTCTGACATAGCTTGTGAAACAAGAAACCTGTTTAGTTGTCTGTCAACTTCTATGGACACCACTTCTTCTCCTGTTAGCTCCATTGGCCTTTGGATGCTTAGCTCTCCAGATTCCACATGGACTATCTCTCTCCTAACAGGATCTTTGTAGATGCATCTAACCTTCAGCAAGGACATGGATTCAGGTTCAGCAGACCCATTGTCGCAGCACGGAATTTCAAGAATCACGAGGAAGTCCCTCTCTTCCTCTGCGTACATGTCCCCGACGTCGATTGTGGCGCTTCTTGCATCAGTTGATATGCGGTTTCTGTAGCTTCCTGCTTTTATGGAGGATATTTTCAAGCCCTCCTCATGGACGCATTCGATTTCAACAACTTGTTCAAGAATCACGACGCTGAGAAGCCCTCCGATGCACTGCGCAAAAGCATCCTGGATCACAGTCTCTGTTTCGATGAAGGAGAACGTGCCACTAGAGACTTGTGAGATTGTGTGCATCAGCTCAGCATCGTGATCTGAGCCAAACCCGAAGGTATGTATAGGAATCCGGCTAGAACTCGGAAGCAAAGACTCGTAATCTGTTCTCAGACGGACCGCAGAATGGGCAAGAGTAAAGTTGTCCTGCCCATCTGACAAGAGCATCATCCCTGAAACCGGATTCTTCCATCGCCTGTCCTCAATCACTCTAGCACCAATATTCAGCCCCTCTGCAATGTTAGTCCCACCGCCAGCAACCAAGGAATTAACAGCCTGGATCGCCAACTGCTTGCCCGTCTCAGACATGAGTCTAAGAGGGAATAGCCGGCGAGCCGTGGAGGAGAAGGCAACGACGGAAAGCCTATCTCTCTCACCAAGGTTCTGAATCACGAAACCCATGGCGTTTTTCAACAGCCTCATTTTCATTCCTTCCATGCTACCACTCACATCAAGAACCGTAATGAGATCCAGAGGAGCACGAGTGGGCCTATCATCACTCACACCCTCCGCCTTAAGATGAACCAGAACAGCAAAATCACCACGAGTGACCGGTTTCGCCACTGCAGAGACTTGTGGGAGCAGTTTAATCTCGAGGGCTTGATGACGATGAGCAGCACCGGAGTGATGATCATCACCACGCTGTATTGGAGTCTCTCCGTGAGGTAAAAACTCATCATCTTCAAAACCCCTTTGAGCAGGAGAGGTAGGGACAGGGACAGGAGCATCCCCACACAAAGGGACTTGTTTCCATTGAGTTCTGCATAAAGGGCAAATCCTGTTTCCGTGTTTCACGTTGGAGGTTATACAATCGAAATGGAAGGAGTGGGAGCACTCCGCAGTAAATATAGCCTTCCCGTCTTCCTTTCTAATCTCATCCAAGCAAATCGCGCATCCGCTCTGCAAATTTTAAAAGAAAGCAATCTCTATCACATCATCTTTCGCCAAAAACGACAATTATATCATAAACCTAACCCTAATCGGGATAAACACTAGCTAAAACCCCCAAAATTTCATCATATATGTTATTTTCGCATCACCCACATAAGAAAAATCTTTTGATTGTACAGATAGAGAGAAGAGGGTGAGAGAGCGAACCTTAGAGAAAGGGAGGCCTGAATGAGACGAAGAATCGGGTTGGGTCGCGTCAACGGATGGTCCTGAGGCATCGGTGGAAGAAGCAGAGGAAGGGTCTAGAGTTTTGGGAAGATCGAGACCTTCGTTCGACTCCAAATCCGATTTCGCTTCTCTCCAGTTGTTTGGGTTCTCCATATTTTTTTGGGGGTAAAGACTCGGAAAAACAAAAGCAAAGGNGAGGATTTGAGAGATCAATAAAACTGGGTCTGATGATTGAATGGGCCGAGACTGAGATACCTTTTGTTTCTGCATTCTCCTTTTCTCAAGATTATAAGTATTAAAATCCCTAAAAAAAAACGCGCATAAGTTAAAACAAAAAAGTTCGCTGTCAGAAAAGATAAACAAAAAGTTACAGACCTCATGAGTCAAAGGTACGGATTTTTCTCCCTCTTTAAATCTGCTTTGAAGTATCCTCACTGAGAAATGCTGTCACTGATAATAAGTTTGGATGATTTGTATCATCTAATTTTTTGACGCATACAAAATTCTCATTTAGATTTTAAGATTTTTATCCTTACAAAGCATCAGGATATGCACTTGTTCTCATTTTGTAGAATAGCAGAGAGCACTGCCACTTGCTCTCTCATATCGTGAATTGCTTGCTCATAATAAATACTTCCCTAAAGAATTTCGATGATAATCTACAAATCGTTACGGCTTACAAAAATTTTCTTCTTGGACTTAACGCAGTTCTATAACAGCTCAGACGTGTCGTAGTTAATTGGGTAACGAGACTCGTGAGTTTTTGCATCGTTTTGATATATTCTTTTGAGATATTATATTACTCGTGAACTGAAAAATATCAGCAATAGACAGACGTCTATGCTCAGTATACAAAAAATCACGTGGCTACTAGCTATAGTGAAAATAAAATCTGTAGTGGCTTTGTCTGATTGTTATGTTTGACTATGCGTTTACTGTTGTGTGTAGATATCATTACAATATGGACAATGGAGATCAATGTGAAGTTTTAGAAGACTCCATTGAAGGAACATCAGCTTCTGTGGAACCCATAACCCCCATCTCTGATGGGGACAGTGGAATCATTGCATTGTCTCCACTCTGTGACCACTACAATGGTCAGATGAGGATTGATATTTGTTCCGATGAAGAAATAATTGAGTCTTTGTACCAAAACCTCTTTAGTATTGTTCTCTGTCTTCAAGTAGAGGAGTCTGGTAATGGTTCTCACACACCTCTCTCTGCGCATTGCCCTGGAGCTCCAATGAAGCTTACCAAGTTATCCAGAAACATTGATCCAGGATTCCAAAGAAAACTCTTCTGAAATTGCTTCTTAATTTGATTTCCAACATTGGAGTTGACTTTAGTCTTGTTATCTTGCACAAGATCTTGTGGTAATTTTGTGTACTCTTGTGTTCGGGAAAAAAATTTGGTCTTCTATTTGTGCTCAATGTGTATTGTGATCAAATCTGGAAATGTCCTCAAGATATATTTTGCATCAAAATCATGGAAGTATCATCATCATTGGAGTTGTAAGATCAGGGAATAAGAACATATATATTATAAAAGCTAAAAACGTAGATTTAACTGCCGAGAGGTTTTAAACTAAAGGAGGGGGCTACTAAGATCTCTCTACTCACACTCACTTGATCATGGAAACGAAAGCTTCATTTACAGAGACAGAGTAAGAAGAAGATTTGATGATAGGCACAATTATTCTTCTACCTTGTGCTGTTCTATGTACTTTCTATCTGCTTCTGCCACGCGGTTCTGGAACATTGTCCATTCGTTTCTGCATCTCTCTCTAACCTGAAACCGGGAAACAAAAACAAAACACACTTGAGGTTTTCCAGATGATTAAAGCAGAGCAGGTTTCTATTAGTAAGTATAATAACGCGAGCTTTATTACCCCTTGCCATGGAGATTTCCCCTTCTCCGACTCACCCTAACCAAATAACATTTATGATGAGTCAAGAGATCATTCAGAGATAATAAGAACAAAATCTCTTCGTTGCTCAGTGATAAAAAGTAAAGTCACCTGACTTCCAAGGGAAGGGATCACTTGATGGATAATCCATTGCGAATCTACTACACCAATCTTCTCATGAGCAGGCTACAAATGGAAGAGAATGCATAGAGATGAAGATTTGACAAGGAGCGTTCATGACATAAACGAAGCTTCCAAAGGATTTACCCAGGAAGCAGAGGGCAACAATGACTAACCTCAACGCATCGCCTGAGAGCAAAATCAAGACCCCATCCATGAACAAGATCATTCTGCACCCGAAACAAACAAGATTGTTTTAGTACCCCAACTGATGATGGTCTGAGAAGACTAGCATACACCTTTTGATTACTTAATCAGAAACCGAAGTGGATTCATTTATGCCACAGTCTCTAGTCATGTGAATATGATGTATAATCGTCAAATCTACTGTCCATAAATAAAAGGGCAAAATGCTAACCAAAGATCTTTTAGAAAAACAAAACCTGAATCATATGCCATACACATCGCCATGCTTCTCTTGAGAATACAGGTGCCATAATCTCAACAAACCTGCAGGTGAGGTAAAACCCGTTACCAAAAATGATTAAGCACTCTTCAGTGAGCTATGCAAGAGATAGAAAGAGTATGCAGAGTCTTACGCAGCACATGGAGGTAAATGTGGATCACTGCACCATCCTGGTTTTTCTTGAGTTTCTCTGTTCACGACTCGAAAAGCTTAGGGAAAGTTTTAAACTCAAAGAAAAGGTAAACGAGAGAGAGAGAGAGCTCCTCCTACTTGTGGACATCTCGGTCACCTCTCCTCTTTGTCATTTCCCATGTAAGTCCGTTGTTTGGCTCTAAGCCTGGTTGAGAAATCTCCAAACCATGCTTCTTAACTAACTCAATGTACCTGAAAAATAACAATACAAAATGTCAAGATTGTCATTGATCTGTATCTACGATTCCAGACAAGTAATTCACCTTTCTGCATTGAAATGCTCGACTCCAAGATCTTCATCCCATATAAATATATACTCATAAGCTGAGACAACATCAGGATGCAAAAATCTTTTTGCATACCACCTGAAAAAAAAAAGATAAAGAGAAACAATCAGAGGGTTATATCAAACAAATTTTCAAGACTTTTTGAAGAATGGAGTGTATTGTCCTGACCATCATCAGATTTCATACCATTTTGTTTGCTTTTTTGCACTGATATGTATTGCGTTTTTTGACCACTCAAACTGGTCCCACTCAGTTGTCCGGCCATCATAATGGAATAGCAAAATTTGGAAATCTTCAGAAAACTGAAGCAACGATGATGAAACCAACAAATCTTAGTGTTAATACTTAATAGTATCAAAACAAAGAATCGCAAAATACTCAAAACATGAGGGGGGAAATTGAGCAATTGCAGAACCTTCTTAACAGCTGCATTAATATTGTTCCTCTGCTCAAACCCAACGGTAAAAGTTACGAGATATTTTGGTTTCTTCTTCAAATCCTGCAGAGGTTATGCCCTTTTTCTTAATAAATCTCCAATCACAATATTGTTGGACTATCCCAATTGTACATGTTGGCATTAGAATTGGTACATCAATAGGATTGTAGAGCTTACTTCACTGGGTTCACCCCATAACCTGCGCAAGTAAAAATCTGTTTCTGCCACAATAATTCCTGGAGGGAGTAGTTCTGCACCATGCGGATTGGTTGGCACATATATCTGGAAACATAGAAACAGAGATGATACACTTGATTAGCATGAAACACAAACGAAGTGCACTGCCTCGTGAATCTGTAATATTTATCTTCAGTCTAGCACGTTGAATCAGCATTGAAATTAGAGACAGAGATGCTTCAGGAGATATGCATACCTTAGGAAACTCTCTTGAACCAAAATCTTCAGGTGATCTGCCACCAGAAAACAACTTCCCATCTGACATGGCTACATCAAGAGATGATATAAGGCCTGAGGTTAAGTTGATCTGCAGAATACAAAACATATCAACCGGTGAAAAGAGGCACAGAAAAAGGAAGATATACCTATGAACCCCCCAACCTCATATACCTTTCTAAAGGAAACTGATGGTAATGTGATACCAATAAAAAAACCAAACACCATTCCCACGATTGTCGTTATGATAAGCTTTGCGTTTTCATTTGTCCTTCTGGGAGCACCGCTGCAAAAGATTTTAACAATAAGTAAATTATTCAAACTGAAAGCAATTCAGAACTCGTTTGTTACACCAAGGAAATGTACCTCCGGTGCATGGTCCCCATCGTATTGCTAATTCTCCAAATCTACTGCAAACAAAACAACTAAACCCAATCCTTAAAGAAGAAGAGTTGAAGGACACAAGACATTTTTCAACTTGTAACGAAATGTTCTCTCATTAATCAAATAACCATCCTGGAAAGTAGAAACCAGAAATCAAGACGAAAGAAATCACGAATCTATAACATTTTTCTTTGACCTAATTGATGTAAGGAAAGCGTAACCGTCCAATTTATTAAATATCATATTAAATTGGATATAGCTCATAATTCACCAATCAAGGAACACACAAGTTGAACAAAGTTTACAGTTGATTTGTAAATAGTCGAAACCGACAACTCTTTGATTGCAGCAGAAAAGAAAACATGTCGGTGTAATAGTCGACATCAATGATATGATCCTACTACAGATTCAAGTTTACTTAATTCAGGCTAGATCAAAATCTAAACAACCAACCATTCACAGACGATATCAAAATCCCAAAGTAATAATCGCGAAAAAAGGACAAAACAAAATCAAGAAATCAGAGGGAAATGCGATGCTACTTACGGAGATTTAACAGAATCAAACTTGTAGATTTAGGGTTCTGAGTCGCTTCTCTGATCTCTCAGGGCAACGTGGTGAGAGATTCAGTTAGTGAAGCACTGAGGAGAGAACTCAGGAGAAAACGAGCCGATTGTTTGTTGTTTTTCTGAGCTAAATTAAACCAAAAATATATATTAAAAACTGTAATTTTTATTTTTATTTTTTGGAAGACCCACGCCATTTTTATTTTACCCGAAATTCACCTAAATCTCTGCATACGTGGCTTCCTTTCTTGATTTTTGTTTGTTTTTTTTTGCATTTAGTTAAAGGTGAGTCGGATCTAAACTATAATCTAACTAAATTTTCTTATAAACTGATCTGTATAAACAAACCAACCAAATCAAAATCAAACTTGTAGTTATCATAATTCGAATTAAACATGTAGCAAAAAAATCAACGCAAACTTTTCCCCCGAATCGAACTTTCTACCTCATCTAGTAATTATCGTTTTCATGGAAAAATAGTTTATGCATTGCTTTTATCCTTTAGTCAAAATCACTCCATTTCTGAAAATATTATCCAACGTACCAACAAAAAGATGGTTGTACAAAGATATAATAAACCTTAAAAGTTAATAAAAGTTCAGCAACAAATCTTGAACGGATAACCAAATACAATATTGCTGCTTAAGAAAAACCAGAGAGAAAAAAAAAAACAGTTAAACCATGTTCCTGGATCAGACTGAACCAACTCAATTTCTCTCTCCACACTAACCAAACCATATAAATCAAACAAGCAAGCAATCATCAAACCCATTTGATTAGTCTTTATGTCAAATTCAGGTTCGGTCTCCACGAGCAGGAGACGGTTTAGTGCTTTCGTGCCCCAGTTGCTGAGACCGAGTCACCATACGAGCCATTGAAGACGTCTGATAAGCCTGGGGCGCGCTACATCCCACCCTCATTCCGAAGATCGGGCCACGAGCCGTTGCTCTTTGAGCTGAATGTGAACTCATGCTCGAGAAGGCGTAAGCTCGACCTGATTTTTGGTACGTCCTCCTGCTCGTCATCCTTTCTTGCAACACATTCAACTCGGAGGCTAGTGATTGACAAAGCCCATCACTTGACCGAGCAGACACTGTCTCCGACAAGTCCCTCTCACGGTTTCTCAGAAGCTCAACTGCTGCATCGAGCTCACCTGCATCGGCTAAAACCCTAGCCTCTGAAATAGCTTGTGAAACAAGGAACCTGTTTAGCTGTCTGTCAACCTCTATGGACACCACTTCTTCTCCCGTTAGCTCGTTTGGCCTTTGTATGCTTAGTTCTCCTGATTCCACATGGACTATCTCTCTCCTAACAGGATCTTTGTAGACGCATCGGACCTTCAGCAACGACATGGATTCAGGTTCAGCAGACCCATTGTCGCAGCACGGAATTTCAAGAATCACGAGGAAGTCCCTCTCTTCTTCTGCGTACATGTCCCCGACATCGATTGTGGCGGTTCTTGCATCAGTTGATATGCGGTTTCTGTAGCTCCCTGCTTTTATGGAGGATATTTTCAGGCCCTGCTCATGAATGCATTCGATTTCAACAACTTGTTCAAGAATCACAACGCTGAGAAGCCCTCCAATGCACTGCGCAAAAGCATCCTGAATCACAGTCTCTGTTTCGATGAAGGAGAATGTGCCACTAGAGACTTGTGAAATTGTGTGCATCAGTTCAGCATCGTGATCTGAGCCAAACCCGAAGGTATGTATAGGAATCCGGCTAGAACTCGGAAGCAAAGACTCGTAATCTGCTCTCAGACGGACCGCAGAATGAGAAAGAGTAAAGTTGTCCTGCCCATCCGACAAGAGCATCATCCCTGAAACCGGATTCTTCCATCGCCTATCCTCAATCACTCTAGCACCAATCCTCAGCCCCTCTGCAATGTTAGTCCCACCGCCAGCAACCAAGGAATTAACAGCCTCGATGGCCAACTGCTTACCGGTCTCAGACATCAGTCTAAGAGGGAATAGCCGGCGAGCCGTGGAGGAGAAGGCAACGACGGAAAGCCTATCTCTCTCACCAAGATTCTGAATCACGAAACCCATGGCGTTTTTCAAAAGCCTCATTTTCATTCCTTCCATGCTACCACTCACATCAAGAACCGTAATGAGATCCAGAGGAGCACGAGTGGGGCTATCATCACTCACACCCTCCGCCTTGAGATGAACCAGAACAGCAAAATCACCACGAGTGACCGGTTTCGCCACTGCAGAGACTTGTGGGAGCAGTTTAATCTCGAGGGCTTGATGACGATGAGCAGCACCGGAGTGATGATCATCACCACGCTGTATTGGAGTCTCTCCGTGAGGTAAAAACTCATCATCTTCAAAACCCCTTTGAGCAGGAGAGGTAGGGACAGGGACAGGAGCATCCCCACACAAAGGGACTTGTTTCCATTGAGTTCTGCATAAAGGGCAAATCCTGTTTCCGTGTTTCACGTTGGAGGTTATACAATCGAAATGGAAGGAGTGGGAGCACTCCGCAGTAAATATAGCCTTCCCGTCTTCCTTTCTAATCTCATCCAAGCAAATCGCGCATCCGCTCTGCAAATTTTAAAAGAAAGCAATCTCTATCACACAATCTTTAGCCAAAAACGACAATTATATCATAAACCTAACCCTAATTGGGACGATCGATGGATAAACACTAGCTAAAACCCCAAAAAAATCATCATATAGGTTGTTTTCGCATAAGAAAAATATTTTGATTGTACAGATACAGAGAAGAGGGTGAGAGAGCGAACCTTAGAGAAAGCGAGGCCTGCAGAAGAAAAAGTAGACCGAGGGCGAGGAGAAGAAGAATCGGGTTGGGTCGCGTCAACGGATGGTCCTGAGGCATCGGTGGAAGAAGCAGAGGAAGGGTCTAGGGTTTTGGGAAGATTGAGGCCTTCGTTCGACTCCAAATCCGATTTCGCTTCTCGCCAGTTGTTTGGGTTCTCCATTTTTTGGGGGGTAAAGACTCGGAAAAACAAAAGCAAAGGGAATTCCGATGGAGAAGAAGGAGAAAGTTGATGAAAATACTAGAAGAAGAAGAAGAAGAAGAAGAAGAAGCAAGCGGTTGTCGAAGAAAAAGCGAATTGTTCAATTTAAGGATTTATTAGTATGCTATTTATAATGATAATAAGATATTTTCCTTCTTTTACGACTTTAATTTATTTTATTCTTTTATGAATCGGGGCCGGGCGGCGCACCACAAAGGCTAGAAAAAGAATTTTTTTTTGAACAAGGATATTATTATGTACATATTTCCCTTACGCACAAAGCACAAACAGTATATTTCTTTCCTTTTGATTTTAGTTTTCCTTTTTTTTCTTTGTCTGAACTATACTGCTTGTGCTCATCTAGTCGTATTATCGAAAATAATTTATATATTGGTTTTATTTAGTCGAAGTCATTACCACTTTTAAAATATTATCTAAGGTACCAAACAATTAAGATTTGATCGGTGACCAATTGATGACCATCGTCTTCAACACTTAATTTGTAACAGAGATAGTGTATATGTTCCATAATACGAATCCACAATAAATCTAAAAAGACAACAAAAGGATCAGCAACATATAAGCAATACAGTATTTGCTGCTTAGGAAAAACCAGTACAAACCATGTACCGGTTCAGACTCAACCAACTCAATTTCTCTCTATTCAATACAGTAATTTCTCGATTAATAGAGATTTGCTTCTCTGGAAAACCAAATTCAGTAATAGAATTCTTAAATTAATACTCCAAAAGTCGCATCCAAAAAACATACTCGGTCAATATTTATCCTACTTTTTTATACATACAACTCGTTTGACCAAAAAAAAAGGTTATACAACTCTAAGTCAATTATTATACGCTCAACATCAGACTACATCACTCGTCGTCTGAGAGACAGACCACACCATTGCTGCTCTGCAATCCACTGCCCAAGTTCTGTTGCCGTTGTGCTTGCTGCTGCTGCTGTTGCTGAATTGACGCAGTTGAATATGTTAAAGCTTGAGGAAGAGGCAACGAGGTTGGAGCAGTTGTGGGGATGGAAATTGAAGAGGATGGTCTATATGGGTGTACGGGAGCACGTAGTCTTGCATTGACAGCTTGATTAGTTGCAAGAGAAGCTGACAAAGATGGAGCTGTGTTGGAGATGAGAGGCTGTCTTGGCTGAGGCATTGGGCAGTGCGCGGTATTCAGAGCAAGGCCTGACAGGCGAGAAACTGAAGAAGGAAAAGAAAATGCCTGAGGAGCCGGAGCAGGAGCAGTGTAATTCCTCAGTGCGTTCACTTGTGCTGCTCTCTGTGCTAGCTGCTGAATTCTACCTGCAGAAAAAAGGTTGCTATTATGACTTTCGTGGCCTTATTTATATCTAGAACCAATATGCTCTATTATTCCGACACTTACCCCTTGGAGCTGCTGAGGGATGAGATGCGTTCCTGCTATTACATTTGGACACGAACGCGCTCGCCAACAGTTTGTTCATTACAAAAAGATTCCTGCTCGTCTCTATCTTCTTCGTTCTGGCGGTATGCTCGGCTTCTACCGCATAAAACTTTCTATGATACTCTGCTTGTACTTCAGCCATCTTCCTCTCGAGTTCAGCTTTCAAGATTGATTTCTGCTCACAAGAAATTAAGAGTCAATCAACAGTGAGAAATAAAAGGAACCAAAACTAGTGGTAACTGGGTATCGAGGACAACTAACTTGTTCTTCATAAGTCTTCTTTGAGTTCTCTGATTCTCTCCGCAGCTTCTCCAGTTCATGCTGAAATGGGTCACTGAACACTGGGAAAGGTATTTGCGGAACACGTTGAACGGCACTCTGTCCCGTACCGTTGTTAACAAGTGATGGAACAGGAGCTGTTACACCTACTGAAGGCTCCACACCACCTTCATGGACAAGCTGTGCAACGTTATCTGCGTAAAAGACATATCAGACTGTCAGCTCTTTGGCAAACGCCTACGTTATACTTAAATGCACAAGGGCAGTTACTCACTTGCAACGGTTGATTGTTCTACTTGGGGACCAGGTTCTGCTATTTCCATTTCGCATGCATCTGATCCAGTTGTATGAGGCTCAGCCACTGTTGTGTTATTTAGTTCCTCAATGTTAACTGCTGCATTAGGGTGAATTCCAGGCAAAGAAAGTGGAAGAGGAAATGCATCCTGAGCACCCTGTCAAGAAAAATCAAATTCACAAGCATAAAAAAACCCTGATCACTACCCACTGTCTGGTTTGTTTCTTACAGTAAATTGACAACAAACATTACAAAGGACTAGACCTTTCAACCAACAAAAGAGAGAGTATTTATTCAGAGGCAGGTACCTGATCTGATACATGAGAACCCCCAGTTTCTACTGCATCTGATCCAGCTGTGTGAACCTGAGCCACTGTTGTAATATTTTGTCCCTCAGTGTTTGCTTCTAGGTCAGCCTGAATTCCAACCAATGGAGGTGGCAGATCGCAAGCATCCTGAGCACCCATTATTTCCTGCAGGAAATCCAGAACGAGCATTATAAAGTTGTAACAACAAAAGAGAACGCATTTTAGTTGAGGTAATAAGTACCTGATCTGATACGGCGGAATCACCAATCTCTACTGCACCTGTACCAGCTATGTGGGGCTCGGCTGATGTGTTGGTATTTTGGCACTCAATGTTTGTGCCTGAATTAGGCTGATTTCCAGCTGGTGAAGAAGGCAAAGAACATGCAAGTTGATCACCCTGTCCAGAGAGTCAAATTAAAACAAAAATGAGACCTGATCAGTAACCACACCTCCCTGCTCTTTTTTCCACATGGGAAACTCACCATGAAACATTGCACAGATTTTATAACATTAAACCAGCAAAAGATAGAGACTTCAATAGGGACCTGCTCTAGTGCGGCAAAACCACCAGTCTCTACTGTTTCTGATCCAGCTGGCAGAGGCTCAATCGCTGCTTCAGTACTTTGGCCCTGAATGTTTGCTGCTAAGGCAGGTTGCTGTCTAGCCGGTGAAGAGGGCATAGAAGATCCACCTGCCTGAGACTCAATCGCTGCTTCCTTATTTTGGCCCTGAATGTTTGCTACTGGGTCAGGTTCCTTTCCAGCTGGTGAAGAAGGCACTGGAGAACCACCTGGCTGAGGCTCAATTGCTGCTTCCTTATCTTGGCCCTGAATGTTTGCTGCTGGGTCAGACTGCTGTCCAGCCGGTGAAGAAGGCATAGGACATATGTCTTGATCATCCTGTCCACAGAAGTCAATTTAATAAGCAAAAACGGCATCTGACGGTACCCACTATTTTTGCAGGAAAACAAGAATGAGCATTATAAAGATTAAATGAACAAAGGATCAAGTATTTTACAGGGCCAGTAAATACCTGATCAGATTCAGCAGAACCCATAGTCTCTACCACAGACGCAGGGGGTGGCATAGGCAACGCCAACTTGACAGGAATCTCCTTGTCAAGAGAACAAGCTTCCTCATTCTGCTGGTCCAAAATGTCATCAGCATCAGAACCCGCATGACTTATTCTATTATTTTTTATAGAAACCATAGCCTCCTTTCTATTCAAATAAATCTCGCTAGAGGCAGACTTTGTGAGATTTGCAAATGACTGGGATATCTCTGGCACCCTTGAGGGAACATCTTCATCTGGTGTCGCTGATGTCATTCTGTCACAAGTCTGGTATTCTGACAACTGCACGTTCAAGGCCGCAAATTCCTCTTGACAGCCAGCAGGAATCAAAATCTCAGGCGCAGTGATAGAAGCTTGCTCATTGGGCAGGCTCTTTGTAGCCACATTGTCTGTAGGCTGTTCATGAGACAAGGTTGAGACATCCAACGCCTTGTAATTTCTTGAAGCCACCATTTCATGAACTTGTTGAGTGCTACCACCCGAAATGGTTCTTAATGTGTTTTCTGCTTCTGGCCGTTGATTTCCCTTGGAAACCATGCAATTCGTATCAGCAAAAGTAGCTTCACCACTGGCATCATTGCAAGTGTGTACGTCAGGAGCATTTTTGGAAGTGTTTGATGAGCATATTCCAGTAAAGTGCTTGTTGTTGCCACTTTGAATGGGAGCACAATTTATTAATTCAGCTTGTTCCCAGTTCTTAATCCGGCTAATCCAACAGGCTTCATCCTCAACCAACTTCTTCTTTGCATCCTCGTGCATTTGCTCTAGGCTTTTAAGGCATTCATCCAACTCAGTGTTGAGTTTATCAAGCTCTCTTTCAGAATCATATTCCAGCCGTTTCAGAGCATCCTGTAAGCTCTGAGTACTTATCCCTCCTGAATATGTAACACGAATATATGATGTTTCCAGCTTTTTACTAGTTTCAAGTTTCTTCTTCTTGTCTGCATTCATATTCACCAGCTCCACCTTTTTTTCCTCGTGAATTTTTACAAGCTTTTGCCGTTTCTTACTGAATTTCTTTTTGATGACTCTAATAGTCTCTTCGATATCTTTTGCTACTGAGCTATAATGGCTACCTTGTGTGCGCTCCAGGAATAGACTCTTCATGCAGTACAAAAACGAATATATATAATCTACCTCTTTTCTAGAGCAATTGAAAGCTAATTCCGATTTTGCGCGGACCAGAGATTCTTCGTGGTTAAGCTTTTGCTTTAGGAACGAGACTGCTATCCAACTCTGAAAGTGCATTATTAAGAACGTATTCAGTATGTGAACTATTTACAAAATAATGCAACAATCAAAGGCCTTACTTTGTGGCCTATAAAGCATGGGTTTTATTAGACATTAGTAGCTGTTAACTACTAAGGAAACAATGCATAAACTATCGAAGAGATTGCTTTCATACCAAGGCTATCTGGAAGGCCTGCAATTTGGTGGCTGGCTCTTCGCAGACACGGTTGTTTTCAATAACATATTCAAGAAATTTTTCAAGCATGCTTGTCGAATCTTCCTGAAAACAAAAAACGATATATAAACCAATTACACCTGGCAGATATACCTTTTTAGAGCACTTTTAATAGACGGTGCACAGAGACAATCACAGAAGTATTCAGTATGGACACGGTAGTGGAAACATCTATTAAGCCAATATATGAAGATATGACTCCCTAAAATAGCAGGTACTGTATACACAAAACTAATAGCATCAGTCAATATATCAGTTTCTATACCAACAGCAAACATATAAAATTCTTGACAAACAATACCCAGGGCTGTACCATGCCTTTAATTCGCCAGGTACAGAGACCTAGGGTTGAAAATATCAATTTCTCCCATGAATGGATCATGCAAATGAGATAAAGTCTTTCTTTCCTTCAGCAACAAATGAAAAACATGAGGCACATAACTACCTAGTGTTTTTTCCAGCAGTTCCTCCATTTTTAACAGATCATATGTAACGAAGCCAGAAATAAGAAAAAAAATTTGGCTTTGACGGAAACAATATAGTTGAACATTAAAAAAATTCATTTGGCTGTAACATGAAATGAGGCAACAATTCCAGTTACAATCTGCAAATGCAAAAGCTAAAATAAGCTGCGCAGGTGAAAAAAGCCACTTACTGAAAGATGCAAAACTTGGCAAAGTTTTGCCATCTCCGGCTTTAAAACAGCATGGAGACTCCTCTGTGATTCGCGCGGAATTTGTCGCCAATTAATGCCAGCTAACATATCTTCTGGGATTCCAGAGATTTGACCGCCCATTGAATACAAGCCAAAAGCATCATTTCCACTCGATGTATCATTAGTACCAGAAGCAGATTTACGTGATGACTCGAGTGTTGTGACTTTTGGTGACTCCAAAGCCCCTGTAGGGAAGATAGTCAGCAAAGTAATTGCAAAATTCAGTGAACATTAGAGGTGTAGGAGCAGGTAGTGAACTATTTTACCCATGTTATCCTTCCCAGTTTCTTTTCTTTCATCGTTATCTACTGTGACATCGTCGGAAGCCTTCATTCTCTTCTTTATATTTCCGCCATTGCCAATTTTGGTAGTCTCTTCAGAGCCCTCAAGATACCGTACTCTTTTACGAATCCTTTGAGGATTATCTGAACAGTATTTCCACATAGGCTTCTTTCTCCCCAACAGCTTTGTCCAATATATATTTGGACTATCTTCATCTGACAACTTGACATGTTTTTCACCAAATAGAGTAGAATCAGTGCCGTAAGATCCCTGAGCATGCTTGGGTTCCAAAAGTAGACACAGCTTGCCTTCTTTTTCTTCTCCAACATCGGAAGAAAGTATGGACGAGAATTCATGAATCACGCCATCCTTAATAGACTGTTCAAATGGAACTCCTGAATCTCGGGTTTCACTGCCATGAAAGTGATCCAGCTTATCAAATAAATATGAAGCCCTCCACATGAGTAGTGCATGTGTGAGAGGACGGTTTTGGTTCTCTAGACGCTTATTTTGCCTAGCCAGAACCATGGCTTTTTCTTCAACTGTACATATTGAGTACAACCGGAATATTTTAGTTCTTTCAGAATGTGACTCAATCTTTATCTTTTCTATGAGCTTAACATCATGCGATGGATTCAAGCTGCTTCCAAACAGAATAAAAGCATCAGCCCGCAAGAGTTTAACGCTTTGACTGCAGGCACGTGTTTCCAACAGTAGAACAAAACATTGACTCTCCTTGTTGAAATTGTTTATAGCGCTCTTCTTTCCGTGAGAGACCCAATGCTCATAAGAATTTTGACCAAATCTTTGACACACAAAATCTTCGAGAATATTAGCAAGCAGAAGCCCCCCAGGGCTTTGTGTTGCCTGTTGAATAAAAAAAATAGTAATCCAAACATACATGAGGCACAAATATCGACAAAGAAAAGAAGAGGAGAAGATACATTTCAGTTCAGCACATCTCATAATGCCAGCTGATCATGATCACATGATCAAAAACATACTTCACCCCACTCAAATTTCAACACAAGACAGAATTCCATTGTTAAAGGTAAATGCCAGTATATATACATATTTAAAAAAATGCAGTAAGTGACGTATTTATGACAGACAGAGAACTATCCTCATTCATACGTAATGGAAATGCACCTGGTAGAAGACAACTGCTTTTAAACCGTTTGTTTTTATCTGAGTAAGCATTGCATCAAGTAGGTGAAGTTTCCCGCTTGCTTTGACTTCTACATCCAGGAATTCATGCACCTCGAGATTCTTGGTGAGCAGTGGTTTCAAAGATGCATCCATAACATATGGGTGGTCACAGGTCTGTCAACAAAATTGCAAACACACGAAGAAGGTTTATAATATCTCCACACATTAACACGTAGAAAGAGGCTTAGAGAAAACGTGATGCTGTCAGACAGTAGTCAGATATCTAAGAAAATCCTAAACGAGATGCTGATGGACAGTAGTTTAACTGGGGATTTAACGCACAAGCGCATTGAAGAATAAAATTTGTTATCAAATAAACTTACTTTCCGTACAGAAGTGAGAGTTTCTTCGAGAGCTCCAACAAGAACATTTTTCGACAGCGACGAAAGAGATAAAGATTTGGAGAAGAGAGTCCGACAGTATTGCTCCAGCTGTACATCTGATAACTGCACTGGAACCCAATACTCTGGGTACATCGATGACAATTTGGGATCATATGATTTATCTGGTTGCATATTTTTCCTGTTCTCCCCATAGTCTCTACTTGTAGCGGGTTCAGATTCCTTCGTATCCTAATGCAATGCAGAACAGAATTTGCAATTTATAACTGGATAAGTAAATTTAACTATTTAACAGGGCACTCTTTAACGGGTGTCCAAAGTAAAGCAATCAGAAACCAACCTGTGCCACGTGATCAGATTCTTGAACTGGCTGGGCAGTGCAGGAGCAAGCACTCGGATTTTCAAAATCACCGTTGACCCTTCAAAATTTTCGTACAACTAACATTACAATCCAGAACATATATTATTTTTAAAAAATACCTAAAAATCAAACCTATATGTTCAACATTCATCTTTAGAAAGCAATTGCCAGATCGTTTCAAAAGACAGACAACAGTCAAGAATTCTTACTTTTGCCGTTTTCCACATGTGGTGCACCTTTCAGGTTGACTCTTATTTTTGCACCCGGATGGAGATGGAATGGCCCCATCAGAGCTCATAACGCGGTCACCTGCATTTGCAGCTATAGCACATGCATCCAGCACCGTTCCTGCAGTGTCCCTTTTTCTTTTCAAAGGCAAATCTAGGTTGGCTTCTACGCTAGTTGTGCTGACAGGAAGCTTTTGTGTTTCCAGATTCTTAGATGGTGAACCTATAACACTGTCGTCCCCAGTTTCAACCATGGGGGATGCAACAGGCACCCTCATCTTTTCTGTGTCCCGCACTAATTTCACAGGAAAATCAGTGCCCTTCTCTAAACTAGTTTCGCCAACTGGCAGCCTTTTTGATTCTGAATTCGCAAGTGGTGAAGTGTTACCCTCTCTAGCATCATCATTTCCTGCAGGTACGCGGCGAGAACAACCAACCACTACAAGTTCCTCGTCATTAGAAGAAGCATTGACTTTCTTCTTGAGAAGCCCTCTAATCAATGCCCTGTAGCTCCGGCCGGTCATTTTAGGCTCCTGTTTCTTGATCTTACTTGTCGACTCTTGCGTATTATTAACCATCTCATCCTTGCCAGACTTGGATGATCCTTTGGAAACCTCCGAGGCTGCGGTTTTTCCCTTATCGGACCTTCCCAACGGACTTGCTGTGCTTTTCTTCTCCATTCTACCAGACATTTTTGTAAGCGAAGCAGGTGAGGGAGCCAACCTCTCTGACTTTCTGGTACTAGAAGTTGGAGCTATCAGCTTCGTAGACGTAGAAGGTGCTCCCCGGTTTGACCTCCTCAAAGCAGGGGATTCTTGTTCTGTTGAGGCAGAAGCTACTGCTAGAGATCTGGTGCAAATGGTCCTTCCCGCCGAGCGATTCTTTTCATGCTTCTTCATCTTCTCTGAAATCACAACTTATCAGACAATTGAAGGCCAGATTTTGATCGCCGAGTAAGACTATCAGACAAAAGCCCTACAAATAAAATTTTCTGATCAAACTTGTAGATGAATGTGCTACATCTAACAATCCCTCCCCAAAAGTACATGGGAGTCTCTAAAAAAAAAACCTAAACCGTTGTTCACTCGAGACCAGAAACCCTCAGTTTACCGATCGATATCCCACCCAAGCAAAAAAACAAAAACCTAGAAAAAAGGAACGAAGCGTACCTAAACTAGAGAGGAGTGAGCGGAATCTATCGGTTCCAACTCTTGGCTGAATGGGAATGGAAACGAGGGAAAATCTGGGGATTAAGATTTGCAGTAGAAATTAACGACGAATCGCTTCTTCGGGATATGCAATCTTCAAGGTGTTTGGGGTTCCGGGAAATTGAGACTGTTGGTTGAATGGGAAGGGGAGACGACGAGAATTGGGCTTTGCAATTTTGCAGAAACAGGCGAGCTTTGTGGCTTGATTTGTGGGAACAAATATGTCATTTTCTTCCGAGGTTCATAATTTCATTTCCTTCCATAATCACACTATATGAGAGTCTGTATATAGGTCCGTCCTAGGACGCGATTGGTAAGTAACTAAAGTGTGGTTTTTTTCTTTTTCTTTTTCTCGTTACCAAGTATGGTTCAAAACCAGAGGATTGTGATATTTTTTTACAATTATTAATGACAATAAGAAAGAAAAAAAACGAAAAAAGTTATTGAACAATGGCATAATCTTTTCATTTTTAGTAATAACATTCTCTTTTCTAAAAACAAGTGGGTTGGCAATAAATTAATTTATCATAAAAGATATTGTATCTCAATCACATATCAATCACCAATAATACGATCTCATTCTATTAAATGTAAATTGATTCTATGTGTCCCTCTTTATGAATGTACATACTTTCTTAGAGCTATATAACTTTGTAATGCCTTTTGTGAATAAGATCATCATAAACTTTTTCTTCATTGTTGATTTCTGTTTTTCTTCATAGTTCTGGTTCTTACTTCTTCCTAATAAGTCTTATAATTATTAGAAGCAACTTATCTCTTACAATATTCTAAATTATTAGGAAGAACAGGAACTACAACCAAATGGAGATGGCATCCTTATATAGAGTCAATTTAAATGACTGCTTAACAAAATTATGTCATGCATTTAAAATGAATTCAAAATCAGTTATTTATTATTGATCGCCTTTTCTTTTCAATAGGTAAATTCAAGATAAATATGAAAAAAAACTTATAATGTAGTTAAACAGCAGCACTTCAGATGGTTAACTATGCCATGTTGGTGTGTAAAGTTTCACAGGACGCTCGTTTTTACGCTGAAGCGGTCTAGCATTTGTATTAGATTGCTGCACCACAAAAAAGAAGAAGAAAATATATTATGTATTAATTAGACTTACTATATTCTTAGAAATTAAGATACATATCGGTCACATGATTCACATCACATCATATTTTGTAATAGCTAAGGTAGAATTTTAAAAAGAAGATTAGACACTCACATCGTGTACAGCCACGCGAAGCAACTTCAATTGTTTTAATGTCACAGTCCTCATCTGGAAAATTTTGGAAAATATTATAAAAACAAATCGAGAAAAAAACTTTATATATATTAAGCATTACAATATCCGTTAACCATTATGGATAGAAAAACAAAATTTGGTTAACTAAATCCAAATAAACAAACGCATAAGGTATAAAAAAATGTTATCACTATGATCTATTAGTTAAATGGAAGGTAAGGAAAATAAACTAGTAATGTACCTCTTTGGAGATGGACCAAATAACATTTTCAGAACAGGGAGGAGATGTAAGTGATCCTAAATATCTATAATAGTGTTTTGATTCAAAAACGACTCTTCTAGGATCAATCATTCCGACATATTCTTCTGCCAGATGTGTGTCAGTTATCCTCTTTAATTGTCTTTCCAACTAATTGATATAAAAAAAGGAATTAAGTTAGTAATTTAATAGAAGCAATGGGTTGATTAGAAGATAAGTTTATATGAAGGTTGAGATTGCAATACCGAAAGGAGAAAAGAGTCGGGTCTTCCCAATATGTAAAAGAAAGCCACGACAGCGTTGCGTCCATCTTTGCTCTCATGAACCATGTGTTCCTCGAGAACAAACCTATAAGTAATGTATGTGTATTATTAAAATTAACCTCGAATAAATCCTCCATACAAAGCCTCAAAAACATTATACCAACTTAAGCCACAAATTTGTACAAGTTCTTTTTAGGCTCTTATATTATACAATATGAAATTATATTGGATGTTGGAATGTGAAAAATATCATAAAATTGTATATCGTATACAAATTCTCCGTTTTTATAATAATGATTATTTATATATAATTTTTGTAATCTGTTTATAAGTTGAAATCCTTATTATTCTTCGACATGAATATTTTTGTAGCCGTGGATAACAATTTTTACATTGTTAAATATGCTAGAACATAATAAATGTACGTAATACGAGTAGAGGATACCTTATGCCATTGATTGTATGTTCGGAAGGAGAGTGCCAATGAATCTGTTGAAGTTGATAGTCCGTACCATTAATAGTGATACCTGTACCTGGATTGCCTCCTCCATATTTCAACTGCCACATTAACAATAAAAAAAAAGCACAACATTATTGTGTTTGACCCAAATAAAAATGAAAAATAATATAGATTGGAAAAGCATATAATTATTATTACCATGATATCATGGCCTCTGTTCTTAATGGTGGCATTGGAAGGTAAATAGTGGCTACGAAGTGAGCCAAGAGAATGATCAACTAAGACTCTTTTGTCCGTAAGATCAATCGGAGACTGCATTGTGCCTTTCACACACATGGCCCATTCTGGCTTTATTGCTCCCCATTTCTCTGGCCCCTTCCCTCCTCCCTTCTCGTAGTTGAACTCCGATTCGTCCTCTATATTTTTGTTTGTGTACGAACAAATTAACGAGAGGTGTTTATTATACAAGTCCATTTTTCAATTTACAAGTCGTTTCGGGTGCAATTATGTGAACGTTCATTGGATTTTTAATTCATAACTAATTGATGAGGGTTAGAATCTTTCTAAACTAAAACTTTTCAATGTAAGCTATACTGATAACATTTAAAGATGATGATTAAGAACAATATTATATAGCTTACCAACTTCTCCATGGCCCGGTAAACTCGAAACAAATGTAATGGAGATGACGGTAAGGAAAAAGACGCATGCTGTTGATGATGTCTTCATTTTCTTATGATGTGTGTTGAGGAGAGGGATGAAAGAAAATATTAGGAGCTGAATTATTTTGAAAAAACTTCAAGGATATGGTGATCTAACAATTGTATTTATATATCCTCTTTTATTTCTCTCAGTCAATATAACAAACTTTATGGGCCTTTACTTGTTCCTGATTTCACCTTAATTTTCTCATAGTTTTCTTTACGTTTTTTTTTTTTTTGGGGGGGGTCATTTTATAAAACTATATTTAATTCTATAAGATGGAAGGAGATCTTTGTGTGTCCACATAAAAATGTATTAGTAATTCTATAAGAGGGAAGGAGATCTTTGTGTCACACTCACACTTTACCTGCCGAGATTCCAACGCTGGAAACAAAGCCGTTGAGATGATCAGTTCATCATTAAATGAGAAAGAAAGTAATAAAGAGTGAATGAATTGATTAATTGGGGGATTTGTGATTAAGCAATCCTTTACAGTTTTAGGAGTAATTGTTTTTCTTTAGGTTTATTTTTTTAAAAATCTAATAAGATGAGAGATGACTTTTGATTCTATAAGAGGGATACAATCTTGGTGTGGTTCATCCAATAAGTTGAGTGATTCTCAAAACAGATCGACACATATGTATATAATTCACTGGATCGTAGTGTCAAAATTTTACAAGTTTATAACATGTGTTTATTAATTATATAATTTTAAATTTTACAGTTTCATGAAAATAAGTGTAGTTATGAAGATTCAAATTTGCTTCTTAAATTAATTAATCTTGAAATTTGATCCAACAATATATAAAATAATTTTTTTTTTGTTGGTCAATTAATTTTTTTCTTTATTAAAATTTAAAACTGTGAATGTTTAAAGCATGTCAATTTAGTTGAAAAAGGAAAATAATTATTATTGAATAATTCCATTTTGTAAAAATATCAAACTTTGCAATTTTTGAATAATTATAAATCTATTTTATATATTTTTAATTAGAAAAACACTATTACTTAAAGTAAAAGCACCAACTGAGGCATCTCTACTCTGATTCTGAATATATATGGGGACATGTAAATTTTAATCGATCAGTTTGAGAAAGTTGCGTGTATCGAACAGTTGAGTTAACCATAAAGAATCCCCAGAACTCTCTTTTTTACATGTATATATACTTACATCAATTGAATCTTCTTATATTTTACTCTCTTTTCTATCTGCTTTCTTTTACCAGTAGTCACTGCAAGAACACACACCATCTCTGAAATGGTGGAACCGAGTTCTGTCTCTAGCAATAATCTCCCTTTTGTAAATCTTTGAAATAAGCTTCGTAGCCTCATGACAATTTCTGCACACCCTTAGGTTCTTCACTATTGTAAGTTTAGTCCCAGGTTTCGTACTGATCAACCCAAATGCAATAGCTAGCTTCTCGCTGTGATGCCTCAGTGCTCCTTCTTTCCATTCTTCTTCCATCTCCTGCAACACTTCAGAAGTATCCGGAACAAACCCGGCTTCCTCCAGTAACACCTCCATTTCTTCTAACATTCCGTAGATTTCTCTGTTCCGTGGATGGAATTTATCCCCTATGATGAACTCATGGACCTCAGAATCTATTTCGATAGAGCTGCCACCGGGAACTTTCTTTATACCTTTATCATTGAGGAGCGCTCGTATTTTTGCTACTTCGTCCCATCTTCCTGCTGTTGCATAGATGTTAGATAGAAGTACGTAAGAACCTGGGTTTTCTGGTTCAACCTTCATGAGGTTTTGTGCAAATGATTCCGCCAGTTTGAGATTCCCATGCCTCTTGCAAGCTTTGAGAAGGGAGCACCAAATCACTCCATCGGGCTCCATTGGCATCGTGTTTTTCATTTCTTCCGCTTCCTTGAATAGACCCGAATGACCCAAAAGATCAATCATGCAGCCGTAGTGCTCTATTTTCTGGGTTATATTGTAGTCCTGTGTCATTGATTTGAAAATATGGTGCCCAAGGTCTAACATACCTGAATGGCTACAAGCAGACATCAAACCAACAAATGTGATATCGTCTGGTTCAATCCCATTCTTTCTCATTTTTGAGAAAAGATCGAATGCTGCATTGGCTCTCCCGTGCATTGCAAACCCAAATATCATTGCGTTCCAAGATGACAATCTTCTATGGAGCATACTGTTGAACATTTGGTGTGCTGCCTCTATGTCTCCACATTTAGCATACATGTCGATGAGGCTAGTCCGGAGAGAAGAAGCATTTGTAACATCCTTTAATTTCTTGTCGATGTACACATGAATCCATCTTCCAATATCGATTGCTCCTAGGTGTGCACAGGCAGGAAGAATACTTAGCATTGTCACATCGTTTGGACTTTCACCTGATCTCAGCATTTCTTGAAACAACATTAATGCTTCTTTGTAAAGATTCTTATGTGTGTAACCACCAATCAAGGTATTCCATGAAACTACATCCTTGTACGACAATCCCTCGAACAGATTACATGCTGTCTCCACTTGACCACATTTGGAGTACAAATCGATGAGAGCATTAACAATTTTGAGATCTGATCCAAACCCATGATTATCAATCCATGAATGTACCTGTCGTCCCAATTCTATGCTACCAGACTGAGCACATGCAGAAAGTACAGTGACCATTGTACTTTCGTCTGGCCTAACATTCGTCTTCCTCATCTCTTTAAACAATTTTAATGCTTCTTTATAGCTACCGGTTTTTTCATACCCTGAAATCATTGCATTCCATGACACTACGTCTTTGACTGGAATTTCATCAAACATCTCCTGGGCACTCCGAATATTGCCACTGGAAGCATAACCCGTGATCAAAGCTGTGTAGGAAACCACATCTCTGTGAGAACTTCTATCGAACACCTTATGTGCGTCTTCTAGTCTCCGGTTTTGAGCGTACATGGAGATCAGAGAAGTGTGAACGTAGAGGTCTAGTTCGTACCCAAGTTTCAGAACGTGCCCGTGGATCTGTTGCCCTTCCCTAGAAGCCTTCGATTTTGCACAGGATTTCAAGAGAAACGGAAACGTGTAGGAATTAGGAAGAAGCCCAAGTGAAATCATAACAACATACAGCTTCAGAGCAGAAACAGGGACCGAACTCAAAGCGTACCCTCGAAACATTGTATTCCAAATCAACAGATTCGGCTCCTGGATCGTTTCGAAAACAGAGATCGCATAAGGAAGGCCGTCAAAGTGCGGAGAAAGAACGCAGAACTCAAGAAGCTTGCTGAGAGCGTAGTTGGTGTTGTGGAGGCCGGTTTTGATCATCTGAACGTGGATTTTGCGTAGAGATTGAAGAGTTTTGCAGTTGATGAGAAGCGAAAGAGAAGGGTGGCTTCGGAGAATGTCGTAGGGAGGATCAGAAGAAGAAGGAAGGAAACGGAATGGGTAAGAAGAGGGAACGGTGAGAGGAGGATACGAGAGCATCGTCTTCTTTCCTGATTCTTCTTATCGCGTCCAACCATCGAAATGATCGGCTTCAGTGAAACTTCTACCGCTCCATAGAATCCAATCGACACAAGTAACTCAACTGTGAGATAATGGCTCCGGCAGGAAACCTCTAGTGATCTTCTTCAACAACAATGGTGTTCTAATCTCTCTGCGAAACTGATTGCTTATAAGCCTGTCCTTCTGGATCAACAATGGTCCCGCTTCTCAAACTCTATGGGCCCTATTGGGCTTTTTTTATACAAATACTTTAGTTCATGTTGGGTTTCTATTTGGGCCATTTTAACAACTCATTAGAGTGGGCTTTTTGTATGTAATTCTTGATTGGCGGCACTCTTACTACATTTTTTTTTATCAACGACAACAACAAAAAGTTACCCGCCACATTTACGTCCCCAATGTCAAAAAGAGTTGTTGGGCGTGGGATCTTAAGAAAAAAAGACAAATTTATGCCTTCACTTTTTATATGAATGTTTTCTTTCCAATATACAAAACAAAAAGTCTGAAATGTTGATAGCGGTACGAGACGTAAACAGCTAAACATCAACATCGGTTGTTATGATCAATACAAGTAACATAAACTAGATAATATCATTATTATTTGATGTGTTTACCATTATTTTCGTGGACGATAAATAAATACACATCCAAACAGTATATTTATTATAAAAAACAGTATAAGTAAGAAACCGGCGAAACCATTATTTTACTGTATAATCTAAAATATTTATATGAAGAATTAAAGATTAGTAAATATTTGTAATGTATCTTCATTAATTAAACTCTTGGTCTGTATAAGTGAACCATGCGCTTGTTGGTTGGTTGAACCGGCCTCGCATTCGAATTTGCGTCCTGTTAAAATAATGGAGAGGAGTGAATAATCTGGACGACAAAACATCATGGTCTTATCTTATCTCAAATTCTCCATAAGTAATCAATATTTCTGCACTATATACGACGAACTTATATCTTGACTTGAGAATTATGCAATTGAGATTAATATGAGACCCTAATAAACTGGAGTAAATGAATAAGAAGACATCGCTCGTACAGTTGTACGTGTGAATTGATGAGAAAGAGAGAGGAAAAACTTACATCGTGTACAGCCACGCGGAGAAGCCTCACTTGTTCTCTTGTGACGGTCCTAACCTGGAATTTTATTTAGGAATAAAACATTGTTATTAACCATGCAACTAAGAGCAATAACAGAACAATATTTATATATATAAAAAAACAGAACAATAAAATGAAGTTTTGAAGATAGATAGATACTAATATATATATACCTTTCTAACGACGCTCCAAGTAACGTTCTGGGTACAAGGAGGAGTGGTAAGTGAACCAGTGTATCTGTAATATTTTCTGCTTCCGATCTTAATCTGTTTGGGATCAATCATCCCTACGTTTTTCTCTGCCTCCTCCATGTCAGTAATGGCCTCTAATTCCTTTTCCAACTAGCACATGTCCAAAATTTATGAATAAACATATCGATTAATACTGGTAATCTACCCATTAATAATACAAATACATGCAATTAATAATAGTAGCATGAGTGTTTATTTGTTGTACCGATCTGATAAAAGTATCTGCTCTTCCGATCTTGTACAACACAGTCACAACAGCCATTCTCCCCATTTTGCCTTCGTGAACCATATGCAGCTCAAGTGCAAACCTGGTTTGCAAGTTATATATTTCGAATATTACACATATCCAAGAGTCCGATGTATCAGTTAATTGTTATTAGCTATAATTTAACAATTATAGAATAATTTCTTAAACAAAAATTCATTCAATTTTTTTTGTTCTAAATCTTTTCTTCTGCCTCAAAACTAATTTCATAATATCAGACATATATCTAAGACTTTAGGTGTATTTTTTTTCTTCTCAAAATTAAATGAAATGGTTACCTTCTTCCATTAATTGAATGCTCAGAGGGAGAGTGCCAGTGAAGCTGTTGGAGTTCATATTGAAAACTATTCATCTTTATACGTCCTGCTCCATCTTCAAACTTTAGCTGCAACAATGTTAACAGATAAAATAATTGGTTTATTAGTAGAAACACACATAAAGCTTACGTATAATAATGGCTTAGTTGCTACAATCTAAGATTAACTAGTTTTTTTTTTTTTCTTTATCAAACAGATTAACTAGTTTTATACACAAAATCAATGAAAAAAGTATGTGCGTACGTAAACAGAAAATAGCTAGGCCTATGGTATTAATATTATATGGTATACCATAATGTCATGGCCTCTGTTTTTGAGAGTGGCATTGGAAGGTTTATAGTCTCTATTAAGCCTTCCAAGATGAGAAACAATGTTAACTCTCTCGTTCATTAGGTCAATGGGAGATTGCATCTCTCCTTTTCCACACATTTTCCATTCCGGTTTAAGTTCGCCCCATTTCTCTGGCCCCTTCTCATCGTTCTTCTTGTAGTTAAACTCGTGTTCGTCCTCTACATCACCAATCAACAAAAAAATTCAAGATTGTCATAAACCCTAACTTGGAAAATATATATTAAANTAACAGAGAGAAATAAAATTTAATCCAAAAATATCCTTATTGTTTTGTTTAATTAAAAAAATGCCATTATCGAAAATAATGTTCATTTAGCGTTAAATCGCTAGGTAACATTATTATCTGTCTCTTATACACATCTAGATGTGTATAAGAGACAGGTATAAGTGAACCATGCGCTTGTTGGTTGGTTGAACCGGCCTCGCATTCGAATTTGCGTCCTGTTAAAATAACGGAGAGGAGTGAATAATCTGGACGACAAAACATCATGGTCTTATCTTTTCTTAAATTAGTAATCAATATTTCTGCACTATATACGACGGACTTATATATCTTGACTTGAGAACTATGCAATTGAGATTAATATGAGACAATAATAAAATGGAGTAAATGAATAAGAACACATCGCTCGTACAGTTGTACGTGTGAATTGATGAGAAAGAGAGAGGAAAAACTTACATCGTGTACAGCCACGCGGAGAAGCCTCACTTGTTCTCTTGTCACGGTCCTAACCTGGAATTTTATTTAGGAATAAAACATTGTTATTAACCATGCAACTAAGAGCAATAACAGAACAATATTTATATATATAAAAAAACAGAACAATAAAATGAAGTTTTGAAGATAGATAGATACTAATATATATATACCTTTCTAACGACGCTCCAAGTAACGTTCTGGGTACAAGGAGGAGTGGTAAGTGAACCAGTGTATCTGTAATATTTTCTGCTTCCGATCTTAATCTGTTTGGGATCAATCATCCCTACGTTTTTCTCTGCCTCCTCCATGTCAGTAATGGCCTCTAATTCCTTTTCCAACTAGCACATGTCCAAAATTTATGAATAAACATATCGATTAATACTGGTAATCTACCCATTAATAATACAAATACATGCAATTAATAATAGTAGCATGAGTGTTTATTTGTTGTACCGATCTGATAAAAGTATCTGCTCTTCCGATCTTGTACAACACAGTCACAACAGCCATTCTCCCCATTTTGCCTTCGTGAACCATATGCAGCTCAAGTGCAAACCTGGTTTGCAAGTTATATATTTCGAATATTACACATATCCAAGAGTCCGATGTATCAGTTAATTGTTATTAGCTATAATTTAACAATTATAGAATAATTTCTTAAACAAAAATTCATTCAATTTTTTTTGTTCTAAATCTTTTCTTCTGCCTCAAAACTAATTTCATAATATCAGACATATATCTAAGACTTTAGGTGTATTTTTTTTCTTCTCAAAATTAAATGAAATGGTTACCTTCTTCCATTAATTGAATGCTCAGAGGGAGAGTGCCAGTGAAGCTGTTGGAGTTCATATTGAAAACTATTCATCTTTATACGTCCTGCTCCATCTTCAAACTTTAGCTGCAACAATGTTAACAGATAAAATAATTGGTTTATTAGTAGAAACACACATAAAGCTTACGTATAATAATGGCTTAGTTGCTACAATCTAAGATTAACTAGTTTTTTTTTTTTTCTTTATCAAACAGATTAACTAGTTTTATACACAAAATCAATGAAAAAAGTATGTGCGTACGTAAACAGAAAATAGCTAGGCCTATGGTATTAATATTATATGGTATACCATAATGTCATGGCCTCTGTTTTTGAGAGTGGCATTGGAAGGTTTATAGTCTCTATTAAGCCTTCCAAGATGAGAAACAATGTTAACTCTCTCGTTCATTAGGTCAATGGGAGATTGCATCTCTCCTTTTCCACACATTTTCCATTCCGGTTTAAGTTCGCCCCATTTCTCTGGCCCCTTCTCATCGTTCTTCTTGTAGTTAAACTCGTGTTCGTCCTCTACATCACCAATCAACAAAAAAATTCAAGATTGTCATAAACCCTAACTTGGAAAATATATATTAAATATAGAAAAAAAAATCAAAGCTTGTACGTACCAACTTCTCCATGACTCGAAGCAGCAGTCGAAAGCGAAACGATGATGAAAATGATGAACACAAAGAAGATGCATCGGATTAATGAGTTCCCCATCTTTTTTTTTTTTTTTTTTTTGTCTGTTTAAATTGTAAGACGCAAGTTATTGAGAATTGAGCTTGGTTGGGAAACTCATGCAACTATAAATACATGTTAAGACAGAGGATTTTGTACGGATATGTTAAAGCGTTCGGTTACTAGTCCACAAGACTTCCTATGCTCTCTTCCTTCCAGAGTCCAGACGATATCTTTGACTCTTTTGGTGAAATATGTTTTTGTGATTAATCTGGGAACAAAAGGCAGGTGTGAATCAAAGCCTAATATTTTCGTCACCAAATCTGTTACCATTTCCAGTAAAACTAAAATACCACAGTAGAATTTATTGCGTTCATTCCTATATGTCAATGATTTACAAGGATATGGCACACATTTTTTACTTCTGAAATAATGAAGAAACAAATCTCTAAAAGAGTCTCTACAAAAATAATAAATAATAATATTATACTCTCTTCGTTTTTATTTAATTGTCGTTCTGAAAAACGTAACTGGATGTATCTGGATGTGTTTTGAGTTTAATACATCCATATACATTTTCTCCAAATGACAATTAAATGTAAATAAAGGGAATATTAGATAAATATAATTAATAATATAATATTAGATGGATCTTTCAAAATTTGAGAACCCCATCTAATATAATATTAATTTTTATAATTTATTGTTTTTTAGACTCTTTTAAATACCATTGATGGAATGCTCAAAATAGAAAATTATAAATAAAATGTTTGTTATTGAAAAAATTAATTAATGCTTCTGATGTGAAAATGACAAATAGAATTTCCATTGCTAATCATATCATGATATCAGAAAGTTTGACATATCATTGTCAAATTTCAATGCCGATAAAAAAAGAAATTAGAAACTTTGACATAAAACATTCTAAAAGATTGAGCCTAATTCTGATTTTTTTTTGGTATTTCTTTTCCCCAATTATCTCTAGATCCAAAGAAAAAAAAACGAGGAAAGAATGAAAGAAAGGAAGGAGGAAGATTAAAAAAATGATATATTAAATTTTAGTAAGACTGTTTTAATCTATAATTTATTTCATATATTTTCTTTATTGAAAAATTTTATCTGCTAATTCAAGTTAAGCCGAACATCTAAATTCATTGAAAGAAGAACAAAAAATGAAGAAAATAATGATAAAGAAAAGACGTTTCACAATAGAAAACCAATATATGAAAACAACATTTTGAAGTGTTGTCACGTTACTTTCCTGCATACGACCAAATCGCTTCAGGAGAGGAACACTTTCTGAAAATTTCAGACCATTAGTCCAAAAAGTAATTATTTAGAGTGGTTGGCTAAAATTTCACTATATTTAAAATATTTTGTGTAAGAATTGAATTTTCACGATCTGGATTCCGCAAGGTCAAGGAACCGTTTCACCTTACCATACATTATAAGTTCTTGAATGTTGAAATGATCATTTGATTATAATGGTCGTATCATCTAGAAACCATATATTCTTAGTTAATTTGTATATACATAAGCGAGTTTGTGCCTTTCTTTTTTTGAAATGGTACTAACATATGTCGTAAACTTCTTAATTTTTATAACCTACTAAATTCATATATGGAAGAAAATGTAATTAGTATTTTTATATACATTTGTAGACCCAATACCAAGTCTGTAACGTCTCAAGTCTCAACCATCCCCTCATGTGAGATCCACGTCTCTAGGCCCATTATCGGTTTATAGGTGACCTCTGCGTCCAAAAGTTAAATTTTATACTTCGAAAAAATCTCAAGAATTTTCAAGTTGCTATTCAAATAATCATCCGCTGTTTTTGTTTTTGTTGTTTTTCTTTTTCTTTTTCATCATCATTCAAACGGAATTGTAAATTAAGTTTCAACAGATCATACTCATCTTAAAAAAATTTATCCGGTTATGCATTATTCACTTTGGAGTTATTTTAAGAGGGGCTTATGAAAAACTATAGCGTACTTCAGCTATAAACGTTGTAAAATCATAGTAATTTTTATGTGAGGTCCTATGTATTTAATTTGTTGCTTTTTAAAAGAAAATATTTGATTTGACAAATGTACAGAAGTGAGCTTTTGAAAGAAACCTCAATTTTTTGTTAGTTTCGAGCTTTATCTGAGAATTCAATAACTTCGGAAAAGTTTGGCTAGCAAGCATTATGGGTCATATCAGTTTAGATAAAGAATATATAGTAATTTTTTCCTTTTTGGTAAAGTTCGAGTACAAAAACTTAGTCAGAAAGGGGGAAAATGTTAGAGTCGAAATTTAAAGAAAATATTTTTTTAGTGAAAAAGAAAATGTTGGAGAATTGGTGATACAGAGTTTTGAAGGTTGTGTTTCCTCTTAAAACGAAAATCTTAGAGATTTGGTGATGAAGAAAAATAAGAAGCTGAATTAGGGAACATTGGAATTTCTTTTTATCAAGAAAAATAATAAGAATAAGATATATTAGATATTGGGTGATAAAAAAGAAGAGTTTTCATTACAGTATTACACCAAATGGGAAATTAACAATGAAAGTTTTTATATTTTTTTGGGGTACCTCACGTGATTTTGGTCCAAGTAGTGTAGGATTTTTAGTTTCATTATACATGTATAAGGACTATGAGACTTTGTTGAAGCACACCCAACCATGAAGAAGAAACTTGCAACGTTGTTGTCTTTAGTTGGTTTTGGAGCTGATCTTTGTTGTCGTGTTTGTATGGAGCTCAGCCTCAGAGCTTGTGGTGCTTGCCGGAGGTTCCGTTATTGCTAGGAACTGCAAAGTTTAAATATAAGTTTTTTTTCTTATAACATTTTTTTTTACTTTTTTTTCGCACCCAGTTTAAATATAAGTTCAGACAAGTATTTATCTCATTAGGATTGTGCTGAGTTACGTGACTGCAAATATATTATATTTGCTTTCTCGTTCTAGTGAATCCGATAACTGGACGTGATCCCGAAGAATAAGAAAACCAATATTCGATAACAAATTTTATCGTATCTAGTTACAGTTATCTAACCTCATATATTATATACTATATTAATGTGATATTTCTTTTGTTAATAAAAAAGAATCTGAATTCATTTTTGATATTAGCCGTTAGTACTTAGTAGTTAGTAGTCTAGCAGATAATCCGTTTCTACCCGTGTATGGAGTGTTTTGAAATTCAGCGGCCTTAGCGTCCCGTCAAAAGGAAAACGTTTATTCTGAGGTTCTTCGTGGGCCTAGTCTTATTACTAGCCCACACTGTACTGTATTACTTAGCTTGGAAGAGTGACTAGCAGAAATTGTGACGCTCTTCCTTTCCATATGAATCGATGTGTGACGACATATTAAAGGAAGGGTAAACTAATGGGAATTCGGCCAATTCATATTTAAATACTTTTTCGCTGTTCCGATCCAGACCTATATTATTAACATGTGTTAAAACATATTCAAACTCATAATAAATTTAAATTACATATCTGAACTACTAAAAAGTGGATAATTCATACTTTAACCCATTTTCGTTAGTAAACTAATAGTATGCCAACTTTTAACTCACATGCATATTTAGAATTAAAACTTTAACTCTTATTCTTTTGGTAATAATATTACTCTAGTTTAAGTTGAAAAATCATTTTGCAAATTATATAGGGTGATTTTAATATATATACATGGTTGACCAATTAATTAAGTAAAGAGTAATAGATAACTGAAAATTAAGTAATTAACAGAGAGAAATAAAATTTAATCCAAAAATATCCTTATTGTTTTGTTTAATTAAAAAAATGCCATTATCGAAAATAATGTTCATTTAGCGTTAAATCGCTAGGTAACATTATTATTATGCAATTAACGTGTTAACTATTTAACATATCGTGTGAAAATAGCATGTTAAAACAATTATCATACTATAAAATACATAAAATTATCATGTTAACTTAGTTATTATATCATAAAATTATTATGTTAATCAAATTATAAGATCATAAATATAGAAAATATGATAATATGGAAATTATCATGCTAAATAATTATTATATTATAGGAAATGTAAATTATTTATTAACTAATTTGGTTAACTTAACAAAATCTATACTATATAAAAGTTGATGCATTAAGCCATTGAGGACGTCCACATGGGACGAAGAAACTTAATCTCATTGGTCCAAATAAGCTTTCTCATTAAACACAAAAATGTTAAATATGATTAATAATTTATTTAAATTAAACACACACAAAAAGATCAGAATATGTAAACTATTTTTTTGGAAAAAGAAAAATCAACATTAAAAAGCTAACTAACAAAACAAATAAAAGGAAACTATGTCTTACCAAAATATCAATACTTCCACATAAAAAATATATGTCAATATAAAATCGAAATCAGTAATAACAATATTAAAAAAATTAAGATCGTATTTCTTATAATAAAATCAAAATCAATATAAAATATTAAAAACAAAAAAAAAATTCTAAAACGAAATTAACTTGATATCTATGCTAACGTTTTGTAAAATCAATATAAAAAGCTAACTAACAAAAAAAAGAAAAAGAAAATTATATTTTAAAGAATGTCAGTACTTCAAAAGAACAATATATGTCAAAATAAAAAGTTAAATATGATTAACAATTTAAATAAATTAAAATAAACAAAAATCGGAAAATTATCATAGTAGAATGGAAAATAAAGATCAAACAAGTGTAACTAACAAAACAGATAAAATAAAGTTATTTCAAAAATCCAAATCTATAGCGTTTTAAAAATAAAAATAAAAACTCAATGTCACAAAAGCTAAACTATCAAAAAATAAAAATATCGAAATTAATAACAAAACAATTAAATTAACAAAGAAAAAATCATCTAAAAAATCAGTATAAAAATGGTAACGGAAATCAATATTTTAAATAAAATAGAAATTAATATAAAACAATAAATGAAAATTAATGTTAAAAATATTAAAAATAGAAATTATCTTGATGTGTAGACTATTTTTTTGGAAAATCAACATAAAAGGTAACTAACAAAAAAATACAAAATGCTAAATATGATTAACATTTTAATTAAATTAAACACACAAAAAAATAAAAAAATAACTTGATATATACACAATTTGTTTTGGAAATCATATAAAATCTAAAAAACATATAAGGAAATAATATCTTAAAAATGTCAATAACTCCATAGAATAGTATATGTCAAAATAAAATAGAAATAAATGTTAAAAATATTAAAAAATCGAAATTAACTTGATGTAGACTAATTTTTTGAAAAATCAGCATAAAAAGTTAAATAACAAAAAAAAATAGTAATAGTATATGTAAAAATAAAATAGAAATCAGTATTAAAATATAAAAAATTTATTCTCAAAATAAAATAACAATCTATATAAAACAAAAGCTAATTAAAAAACATATAAAAGGAAACTCATTTGATATATATGCTAAATTATTATAAAATTAATATAAAAAAGCTAACAAAAAAACATTATATATTAAAGAATGTCAATACATCAAAATAAAATATATGTCAAGATAAAATGTAATCAATATTAACAAAGCTAAACTAGCAATGAAAAAATTATATAAAAACAAAATTAACATGATATATATAAGTTAGGTCTTTAGCAAATCAACAATAAAATAGCTTAATTAACAACAACAAAAATAAACAAATTATGTCCTGAAGTATATCAGCAAATAAAACTAATTTGAAAGATAAAAAAGGAACAAAGATATAAGAAAAACATATGAAAAACCCAACGGAGAAGCAAGAAGATGTCTTGCATGATCATTGAAACTTTTCAACAAAGCTATTGGCGACTTTTTGTTTGCGATATCTCGATCCTCTTCTTTGATTATCTCAGATACATTAGTACGAATCTCAGTGTGCATATTAGCAATCAAACTATATGTCATCTAAATGTTGTCAGAGTTACACGAGTTTTAACAAAAAATAGGAAAACATGTTGAAAGATTCGATATAAGCATATATATTAGAAAATATAGTTTTCAGGTTTATAAAATGTCAAATTATTCTTCTTTTATTATTATTTGTACACACACGAAATATAACTCAATGTGTTAAAATAACAAATTAGTTATTTAATCAAGTAAAAATCAATTGACTTATTATTATTTTACTTAACAAGAATTGCAATTTTATAAACAAATATAAGTAGGAGAAAATGATACATTGTATGTTTAATATATTTTTATTAAAAAAAAATATACTGTAAATCTATTATGCGTTCGGTAATTTAAAAGTTACTAACAAAAAAAGATTTAACTAAATCATCGCGGATAAAATACCTAGTTATAACAATAATCAAGTAAGTAACTTTGTTATCGTTTAAAATACGATCGTTATCTGTGTTGTTGTCAAAACAAGGTTATCATTGTTAGAAAATGTAATTAAATTATAAAGATAAGGTTAAAATAGGGTTTTGATATATACCTTACCATAGTAAATAGTACTAGATGTGAGAGAACTAATTTTGGTATTATTACATACCACCAATTGCAAATACTCAATTATATATTACTATTTTGGATTATTGATACGAATTTTTTCTTAATACACATAGTTTATTTTATATGTATATATTTTTTATATATGTAAATTAAGTCAAAATTATTCAGCATATGTAAGCGTTGCATATCCAGGAGCGCTATACTATTATGGTTCAGGTGCCGGGTAATGGCTAACTGCTAACATACATAAGAAATTAGAACACTGGTCACATATGCAACATCAAACTTTTTGTGTGTGTGTGCAAGATGCAACATCAAACTTAAAAGTACGTTTTTCTATTTAACAAAGATAAAAATAAACTTGGATGACTGGACCTAAATATAGTTTTACAGTGGTAGTTTGTATATTTGGGAGTCAACGAGGACGTCTATATCTGGAATGTGAAAATTATGTAGAAAGTCTAAAGGACCGTCATCATCAAATATCTGAATTATTGAATTGCCAGCATTTGATAAATCGAAAGACCACGATGCAGGTCAATGAAGCCATTATCACAAAATAATTTTAAAGCAAAGTCTCTCCAAACCTCCCAAGCGCTAATTATGAAGTGTCTGAATTAGTTTAAATTAAGTTGTACGTCATCTAATTGAAATTATATGTACATATATATATGCAAGTGCGCGGTGTATACCCAAATAAAAAAGGGAAAATTGAAATAAAAAGACACTTTTACTATAGGTTTGGAAAACTATACCTTTGCCTCAAAACATTGAAGAACTATACCTTAGATTAATGTTAATCCTAATTTGTCTTTAATAATTCAATAGAAAATTCAATTAAAATATATATAAATAATAATTTAGTTTTGTATTAATTGACAAACTTCTAATTTATATAGAAATTTTCAAATAATGATTTTTTCTCATTAATAATAACAAACTTCTAATTCATATAAAATTTTTAGATAAAAGTTTATTTTTATTTCTCCCATTTTTCTACTTCTAATATTATGATAAGACTAATGGCTTTGTTTGATAGTTTATAAAAATTTATTTTTATCGATTTATTTAAATTTTGTATAATTTACAAAAACAACATATACAATTAGTATATACTCCAATAGATCAAACTATACATCTAACATTATAATCTATCTTCTCAAAACAAAACTAAAAAATATCCTAAAAGTTATTTATTTTATTTTGATTATCCACTACTAAGTTCTTTTAAGTCAAAATATATAATATATAGAATTATGTTTTGTAGTATTTTTTTCATTAACAAGGCTTATTTGAAAGTGAAAAATAAATTAAAAAACGAAAATATATAATAAAAATATGTTCATCAAGAAAAAAAAATTTGATATTGGTTTTAAGCTAAACATTTATTTTTCAATATGTTTTGCAAAAATATATAATAAAAATATCTTTTTTCCATTTATAACATTTAGAGATTTTGATGAGATTTTTATTTCCATTTATGATACACAAAATTCTAAATTTGGTAGAATGCATATTCTAAACTTTTTAGAACATGTACAAAGTGTAGAGTACATATTCTAAACTTTGTAGAACATGTACAAAATGAAGAATATGTATTAAACTTCGTAGAACATGTACAAAGTGTAGAATACGTATTCTAAACTTCAAAAAACAGATTAAAGTTTAGAAGACGTATTCTAAAATTTATAGAACAGAACATAAATATTTATTTTTAATGTTTATTTGAAAAACTAAAGGTTAGGAATTTTTTACTATGATGTTTTTGAGTTTTCTATATTTTTTTGTTCTTAAAATATTTTTTTAAAAATATTATAATAATTGGTTAAGTTTAATTCTGTCAAAATATGGACAAAAGATTAAAAGGTATAATTTCACAAACTCATAGTAAAAATGTCCTTTTTTTCAATTTCCCCCGAAAAAATGTAGGTGATAATTAAACGTATAATATGTAGTTAATTATTAGACGGATAAGACCAATCAATAAGCCTATTGTGTGAATAGGGGATTCTACGCTTATTTGGAATCCTAATCGACTACCGAAAATAACTTAAAAACAAATAACGTACGTGTACTCTATAATTTTTACTAATGCATTTAAATGCATGTTAAAATTATACTTAGGTGCTAAGACAGTCGGACAGAAGATTAGTCTACGATCGTTTTGAATTGTGGTACAACGATGCATGCGATTAGTTCTTTTGAATTGTATATGCCTCAAGTCACATTTGGGTAGGATTTCATCAACCACAATTACAGAACGTTTAGGGCTTTATTGTTGACAAGTGTATCTTTAATTTTGCGTTAGAATTAAAGAATTGAAAATTTGTGTCGAAATCTTGAGTTGATTCTGCATGGGGAAAAAAAATCAAGAAATCAAGAATTTGTGTTGAGCCGTGGAATAGCAATTAATAACGTGTATTATTGTCATTAATCTCCGGCAGTTATACTGTAAAAGTTACTCCAGTAGATATTATTGTCATTAAAAGACCTTTTTTAGTACGGAAATTAATGAGATTATTATTGTCATTAATACTTTTATAATCGTCATTATATTAGGATTCCTATTTTCCTCCTTGGCAGATTATTTTAGCAAAAGTACACATGTTACAAATATATATAATAACTACTTAAAATATGATGAGCTCATCAAAGTAGTTGACTTTTTACATTTAGACAACGAATTTCTGTCTGTTTCTCATATCCCAACTTGTTGGAACTTTGACACGTCGGTAAGATTGATCGATAATCGTTTGACGTTTTCAAATACCCCTCGCGACAAACTACAGTTTGCTAAACTGGCCTGACGTTATGACGCGGAGAGTACGGAAATTGCGTGCACACACATTTTTCGAAGATACGATTATACGCATATCTACATATCAGTGACCGTCTAATTTATATGATATTTTCAAGAACTTATTTTTTTGATATTATGTTCTTCTGTCAAGAACTTCTGAGAATTTCAGATTCGCTAGCTACTAAGAAAACCTAAAAGGCTATAAGCCTATAACAGAAAGTTCGAATCGTTACACATATTGTGCAATTTTTTATAACGTTATGGATTGAGATAAAAAATGTATTATTTTTTTTCTCTTGTCGAAGGAATTGCTGTTTTTTGTTTTTGTTTTTATAACTTCGATTGAAATGTTTTAATGTATCAAATAAAATACGAAATCAATAAATTATTTTTGTTAATAAATGGTTAAAGTCCTATGCAATCGTAAGCATTTTGAAGAGACAACTAATGTGCAGCTAAGTCCTCTCTAAATCCGACCGTCCAGGAAATCAATTAGTTTAAGCACTAAACGATTTTATTTCCCTTTTGCGGATACTATTCAGCGTAGATAATGACAATAGTAACCCTCCAAAATTAACTAGTAAAAATGTACAGAACAGATATCGCAAGATAACATCGTCTTTAGGTCTAGATGAACACATAAGGGTAAAACGGTAATTTGCAAGGAGCGGAGCAACCTTTGGGATAAGCGAGTGACTAGGAAGATGCGTGCGGCGAAAATGGATTCCTCCAAAGAATTATTTTAAATTGTTAAGTTAACCGTTGAGAATCTCCAAAGAAGCTTTTTTTTCAAATTGTCAACGCTACGAACCCTATATAAGTCATCGTGTGTAATCTCCAGACTCAATCAATATTAACTTGAATCAAATCTCAAACTTGAAAAGGAAACTTGATACCAATGGCTGATTCTACTGGCGAGCCGGGGAGCTCCATGCATGGAGTCACCGGTAGAGAACAGTCTTTTGCTTTCTCGGTGGCTTCGCCGATTGTCCCAACCGACAAGACGGCCAAGTTCGACCTGCCGGTGGACTCGGAGCACAAGGCAACAGTTTTCAAGCTCTTCTCCTTCGCCAAACCTCACATGAGAACGTTCCACCTCTCGTGGATCTCTTTCTCCACATGTTTTGTCTCAACGTTCGCGGCTGCACCACTTGTCCCCATCATCCGGGAGAACCTGAACCTCACAAAGCAAGACATCGGAAACGCAGGAGTTGCGTCGGTCTCGGGGAGTATCTTCTCTAGGCTGGTCATGGGAGCAGTGTGTGATCTTCTTGGTCCGCGTTACGGCTGCGCCTTCCTTGTGATGCTTTCCGCACCAACGGTGTTCTCGATGAGCTTCGTGAGTGGAGCCGCAGGGTTCATAACGGTGAGGTTCATGATTGGGTTCTGCCTGGCGACGTTTGTGTCTTGTCAATATTGGATGAGCACTATGTTCAACAGTCAAATCATCGGTCTGGTGAACGGGACAGCCGCCGGATGGGGAAACATGGGCGGTGGAATAACGCAGTTGCTCATGCCGATGGTCTATGAGATCATAAGGCGTTGTGGTTCCACAGCGTTCACAGCCTGGAGGATTGCTTTCTTTGTCCCCGGTTGGTTGCACATCATCATGGGAATCTTGGTGCTCAATCTAGGTCAAGATCTCCCAGATGGAAACCGAAGTACCTTGGAGAAAAAGGGAGAAGTTGCAAAAGACAAATTCGGGAAGGTAATATATCTATTAATCTATATGAGAATATATGTCATAATTTTTTATGTCGTAGCCAGCTAGATGGATTACAGGTTTAACTCGTGATTTTGTATAAATGGTGTAGATTATGTGGTATGCCGTCACAAACTACAGGACTTGGATCTTTGTTCTTCTCTATGGATACTCCATGGGAGTTGAGTTGAGCACTGACAATGTTATCGCCGAGTACTTCTTTGACAGGTTTGTCCTCAGTCTCGATTGGACATAGAAGAAAACATTTTTAACTATAATACTTTGGAATGACATAAGAGTAAACACATATACATGGTTTTTTCAGGTTTCACTTGAAGCTTCACACAGCCGGGATCATAGCAGCATCTTTTGGAATGGCCAATTTCTTCGCTCGTCCCGCAGGAGGTTATGCATCTGACCTTGCAGCCACTTACTTCGGTATGAGAGGGCGATTGTGGGCCCTGTGGATCATTCAGACGGCCGGTGGTCTCTTCTGTGTGTGGCTCGGCCGCGCCAACACCCTCGTTACTGCTGTTGTAGCTATGATCCTCTTTTCTTTAGGAGCACAAGCTGCTTGCGGAGCCACCTTTGCAATCGTTCCCTTTGTCTCCCGACGAGCCCTGGGAATCATCTCAGGTCTAACCGGGGCTGGAGGAAATTTTGGATCAGGACTCACACAGCTCATCTTCTTCTCGACCTCACACTTCACAACTGAAGAAGGGCTAACGTGGATGGGAGTGATGATAGTTGCTTGCACGTTGCCTGTGACTTTAATCCACTTTCCTCAGTGGGGAAGCATGTTCTTGCCTCCTTCCAAAGATCCAGTGAAAGGTACGGAGGAGCACTATTATGCTTCGGAGTGGAATGAGCAGGAGAAACAGAAGAACTTGCATCAAGGAAGCCTCAAGTTTGCCGAGAACGCCAAGTCTGAGGGCGGCCGTCGCGTCCGCTCTCCTGCTACGCCGCCTGGGAACACACCCAACAATGTTTGATCGTACCATTGACGTCAAGAAAATCAATCATTTCACTTATGTGAAATGGAAACAAACTGTGGGAAAATAAACCCCAATTTCCTTCTTTATATGCTTTTTTAGTTTTTTATATTGCGTTTTTGCTTTTTGTCTTTCTTGGTTTTCTTTTGTCTGGCTGTATCGAGTGTTTTTAATTAAAAGCTCTTTTTGATTGAAGTGTGCGTACGTGTTGGGAATTTTACGGAATGTCTATGAATTCGGATTTAATATTGTAAATAAATGTATATGATACTGTTGCCGGAACACGAAATGTGAATTTCTTTAACCAAATGTGGTTCTTGCAAAAGTCGTATATACCATTGCCGGGACACGAAATGTGAACATAGAAGAAGACGACTAAAATATATGTTTAAAACATGCACACTAATAATAAATATAGACTTTGATGCCATTTTAGTTATCACGATACTCAGGACATCACACGTGATACCATAACGTTTCGTCTGATACTTCTGCTATTGCAAAAGTCATATATAAACTTAGACTTTCGTTTGCAAAATAATTGTGTGTTTTTCCTTACGTTTTGAAATCTTATTAATTAATAAGAAAATTAAATAGAAATTAACATAATAAATAAATGATTAAACTAAAATTAAGATAATAGAATAAAAAAACTTACAATAAACGCAGTCAAGTGCTCTATAATTTGGATTTTGGCACACAAATTAAATTTATTTGTTTCCGGGGTTTTAGAGACAACCTAAGCTCGGTCGTGCTAATTTCAAAAAGACAGCATAATCCGAACGTTTTTATTTTTAAAGGCCCGATTTTGTTTTGTAATTAGAAGATACAGTATCTAGGTTCCAACCTTGTTAAGATTTGGGTTGAGTGGGGTTTATGGGTTTAGCCTAATGGCCTTAATTGACATACCTAACATGGAGGCATTGAGATTTTGATGTGCTTTGAACTTTGGTAGGAAATATTAGATCTGATGTCGTTATGCGTCTTTGGAATCTAGAATTTGTGAAATTTTGATAATATTTGACAGAGTCTATGAGTTCATTAATTTTGAACTGCAGAAGAAATCATGGAACCACGTTTTGACCCCAAAAAAAAAATCCATTTTAATATAAATTTATAGAATTGCGTTTTTACTTTCACATCAAAAATAATTAATTAAAAATATGTAAAATAACTGGAAAATAATACAACTAGTGCCCATTTTAAAGAAAAATAAAAAATTATAATCACTTCTAAAAAGTTTTGTCATTCAAGAATACAAGGCAATCACATCGTTTTCAAAATGGTTCGTCATTCCTAAATTTAACTAATCGTCTCACTCCCAAACCGCATCGATCTCACACTCTCGCAATCACACCTTAACATAATATCTATTGATCTAGGATTTTGTTTGGCCATTGGTTGAGGTTAGAGACTTTCGATAATAAACAATTTTCAATGTCGTGTAATATTTTATAAAGAATTGAACCAATAAACCAAGGAGTTTGCCAGTTCCAATCTTATTACACGTAAATGATATATGCAAGATAGTCAAATCTCAAGAGATAGATATCTTGATTAGAACAAGATTTCTTGAAGCCGAAAACAAGACAAAGGATCCTTTAGAGAATGAAAGGTGTATATTAAATAACGTTCTGCAAGCATTGATGATAACATTGGCATTTGTTTTCACTGTGGGACATATCTAAACCGTGACCATCCTTCACCACTTCCTTGTGGCTTGTATGATCAAACATTGTTGGGAGTGTTCTCAGGAGGCGTAGCAGCAGAGCGGACGCGACGGCCGCCCTCAGACTTGGCGTTCTCGGCAAACTTGAGGCTTCCTTGATGCAAGTTCTTCTGTTTCTCCTGCTCATTCCACTCCGAAGCATAATAGTGCTCCTCCGTACCTTTCACTGGATCTTTGGAAGGAGGCAAAAACATGCTTCCCCACTGAGGAAAGTGGATTAAAGTCACAGGCAACGTGCAAGCAACTATCATCACTCCCATCCACGTTAGCCCTTCTTCAGTTGTGAAGTGTGAGGTCGAGAAGAAGATGAGCTGTGTGAGTCCTGATCCAAAATTTCCTCCAGCCCCGGTTAGACCTGAGATGATTCCCAGGGCTCGTCGGGAGACAAAGGGAACGATTGCAAAGGTGGCTCCGCAAGCAGCTTGTGCTCCTAAAGAAAAGAGGATCATAGCTACAACAGCAGTAACGAGGGTGTTGGCGCGGCCGAGCCACACACAGAAGAGACCACCGGCCGTCTGAATGATCCACAGGGCCCACAATCGCCCTCTCATACCGAAGTAAGTGGCTGCAAGGTCAGATGCATAGCCTCCTGCGGGACGAGCGAAGAAATTGGCCATTCCAAAAGATGCTGCTATGATCCCGGCTGTGTGAAGCTTCAAGTGAAACCTGAAAAAACCATGTATATGTGTTTACTCTTATGTCATTCCAAAGTACTATAGTTTAAAGTGTTTTCTTCTATGTTCAATCGAGACTGAGGACAAACCTGTCAAAGAAGTACTCGGCGATAACATTGTCAGTGCTCAACTCAACTCCCATGGAGTATCCATAGAGAAGAACAAAGATCCAAGTCCTGTAGTTTGTGACGGCATACCACATAATCTACACCATTTATACAAAATCACGAGTTAAACCTGTAATCCATCTAGCTGGCTACGACATAAAAAATTATGACATATATTCTCATATAGATTAATAGATATATTACCTTCCCGAATTTGTCTTTGGCAACTTCTCCCTTTTTCTCCAAGGTACTTCGGTTTCCATCTGGGAGATCTTGACCTAGATTGAGCACCAAGATTCCCATGATGATGTGCAACCAACCGGGGACAAAGAAAGCAATCCTCCAGGCTGTGAACGCTGTGGAACCACAACGCCTTATGATCTCATAGACCATCGGCATGAGCAACTGCGTTATGCCACCGCCCATGTTTCCCCATCCGGCGGCTGTCCCGTTCACCAGACCGATGATTTGACTGTTGAACATAGTGCTCATCCAATATTGACAAGACACAAACGTCGCCAGGCAGAACCCAATCATGAACCTCACCGTTATGAACCCTGCGGCTCCACTCACGAAGCTCATCGAGAACACCGTTGGTGCGGAAAGCATCACAAGGAAGGCGCAGCCGTAACGCGGACCAAGAAGATCACACACTGCTCCCATGACCAGCCTAGAGAAGATACTCCCCGAGACCGACGCAACTCCTGCGTTTCCGATGTCTTGCTTTGTGAGGTTCAGGTTCTCCCGGATGATGGGGACAAGTGGTGCAGCCGCGAACGTTGAGACAAAACATGTGGAGAAAGAGATCCACGAGAGGTGGAACGTTCTCATGTGAGGTTTGGCGAAGGAGAAGAGCTTGAAAACTGTTGCCTTGTGCTCCGAGTCCACCGGCAGGTCGAACTTGGCCGTCTTGTCGGTTGGGACAATCGGCGAAGCCACCGAGAAAGCAAATGTTTGTTCTCTACCGGTGACTCCATGCATGGAGCTCCCCGGCTCGCCAGTAGAATCATCCATTGTTATCAAGTTTCCTTTTCAAGTTTGAGATTTGATTCAAGTTAATATTGATTGATGTTTGGAGATTACATGGTTATATATGATTTCTAGCGTTGACTATTGAAAAAAATGCATTCTTTGGAGATTCTCAACGGTTAACTAACGATTTTAAAGTATTATTTAGGAGGAATCCATTGCATCTTCCTAGTCTCTCGCTTATACCAAAGGTTGCCTTTATCCTCAAATGACAACTTTACCCTTCTCGCCTCTTTTATTCGCTAGTCGATAATTCGATATCTATATTTTGGAATCCTTTTTGACATGGCTAAGTTTTTTTTTGGGATAAATATATTAGATTATATATATTTATATATTTAATATATATACACATATATGTATTTACTATTGTAACTTTCAGTACCTTCAATCCTTAAAATATGTGATGTAAGAACGTAAGGTTCATGAATAGTTTAGGTTGTAATTAAAACTTCAATTAGAGGCTTACTCTATATACATGTTTTTCATCTCTAGATCATCCTTTTAGTAAAGAAAGAAATCTCTAGATCATAGCAGATACCTAAAAACCGTATAGCCTTGGTCTCTCCGTTAGCGCACAAATCTAGCAGATAATTATCTGGATTGTTTTAGTTTTATCTGATAAGTAGATTTCTTCAATGTGAGAATATGTGTTATGTGGTCTTGATATTTTTAATTACTACTATTGTTGTGAGTCATCATCATGCAATTAAGTCAATGCTCAATTTTTAAAACCACGCACAGTATGGGATTATGGGATTTTCGTTAAATAATGCTTTGTGATCTGAATATATATATATATATATAAGGTAATTTTTTTTTGCGGTTCTCACAATTCTTGAATCCTAACACTTTTACACGCATAGTGAAATTGACTACTCTGTTTCAATCAACACAAGTTTCCACCAAACAAAATTGTTCTCTTACTTTTCACTTGTTTCACTGGCTACTCTGTTTCAGCTTTGCATTCAATCTCAATTTCTCACTCTTTTCTTGGAACGGGATCAAGCACATCATCATGCTACTCATTAAATCAACATTTCTAACCATTCTGTAGTGATGACATTAATTCTCTATTATGCATATGCAGTTAGACTAAATTCTTAATAAGGGTATCAATGTACTTCTCTATATCCTATAGAATCAAAGATAGGAATAATTATGATTTAGTGAATAAAGTAATTGCTGTCTCTCGGACGGTGGAATTTATTGTGGCCTTAGCTGCATATTAGTTGTCTCTTAAAATTGAAAATGATCGCTTATTTCAACAAACTTATTATATATTTTCCAGAAATAATCCTGAAAAAATTGGAAAAACTATATCTAGGACTTGACGTAAATAATTTGGTTGGCATTAGCAATTTTACTTTTAAACAATATATTAACCACTTAAATTAACAAACTTCGTGTGTTTGGAGAAAAATAATAATCAGGTTTAGTTTTGATATGCGTTTTCATAACAATCAACTATACGAATAAATTTAGAAATTTTGATTTCTTTTCGTTAAATTTGAGATTCCCCACGTACAATGATATATCTTATTATATAAACGCAAATATACAGATAATTCTGTAGTAATTGTTAAAAACAATACAGTATATTTTTGAACTTTTAAGCACAATTACATTAACAGTTTAATAGTACATACATTCTTTATTAAAATATAAAAAATTATATATGGTGTAATGTTTTAGTTTCGTAATTTTTTTATTAATATTTAGCAAAAGCATTTATTTATTTTTTAAAAAGCATTTATTTCTTTTTAAATGGTTGCTACTTTGGAGAAAAATAGTTAAACAAAAAAGTTAGACAAAAATCATAGATATCTGACGTAACTTAATTATTATTATAAGGTATTATATAGAGTATATATATACAACTTTAAAGAACAATAAAATTCCCAATCATACTTTTTATTATATTCACATAAAAAATAAATTAATACAAGTTTTCTGATCTTATCTATATAACGGAAATTAATTCGACTCTGGCGAATTGATAGGTGGTTATGCGTATTAAGCTTTATATCGGAAAATATATTATAAGCTTTACGGAAAAATATATTGTAAGTACTTGTAGATGATGACAAGGAACTGCCATACGTGTAGATGCGTATGCACATATATATATATAGGTGCATGTGTATATTGTCCACCATAGTTGCCGTACCATATTCGTGGTACTTGGTATAAATCAATATTGCTGGCGTGTCTGCTGTTCCCTGTGTTTGGGGCCTGTTGAGGTTTGAGAAAAGACAAAAGTTCGCTGTTCAGATTTGAGAAGTCAGCTTATTGATGATATCATCATCACTGCTATATGTATATAGTAATGTGTGTGAAATGTTTTTCAAATATCAGATACTTGCAAATCATTTTGATCATATTAATCAAATCATTTTGATCATATTAATCAAATCACCACTAAAAAATGTGAGTCAAAAATAACATTTAAAGTCTGGAAACGCCGGCACACACACAAAGCTGGAAACGCCGGGGCAGATTTATAATCTTGGGACTATATATAATCCGATTTATTAGATTGGTTGGTTTATATATACTTTATACAATACGCTAAGTTATATATATATATAGCCTAGGTCAAAGTTACCACTTCAATCCAATGTTGCTAAATCTCTCCTTTCCCTTTTCCTTTTCAAATATTTCTGTCTCACGAATTGAAAAATCCAAAGATATACGTAATGGGTTCATACTCAATATATAACAAGTAATCCGCTTCGTTAAACCTTATTCCACCGATTTTTCGTTCAACACTTGTCCTTGTAACAGAACCCAGAGGCCAAAGGTTTATACGTTTTTCGGGTTTATACGTTCTTGGATTCGACTATATATGTGTGTTGTTTAGTCATCTGGGTTTGTTTCGATTTTTTTCAAGCGAAAAGAGCTTTTACTGTAATTAAAAAAAAACGAATTAACGTCCGAATGGGTGGTTCTAACAGGTCACAGGCACACTTCAATCAAAATGAGCTTTAAAATAAACAAAAATTCTCAATACAAACAAACAATAAAGAAATTCAAGAAAGACAAAAACAAAAAGCAAAACGCAAAAAGCATATGAAGAAATAAATGGCTGTTTATTTTCTCTCATGCAGTTTGTTTCGTTACACGTAAATGAAATCTTTGATTGATCAAACACTGTTGGGTGTGTTTCCAGAGCCGACGCGGCGGCCGCGCTCAGACCTGGCATTCTTGGCAAACGCGAGGCTGCCTAGATGCATGTTCTTCTGCTTTTCTTCCTCACTCCACTCCTAAGCATAATAGTTCTCCTCCGTACCTTTTACTGGATCTTTGGAGGGAGGCAAGAACATGCTTCCCCATTGAGGAAAGTGGATAAAGGCCACAGGCAACGTGCATGCAACTATCATCACTCCCATCCATGTTAGCCCTTGTTCAGTTGTGAATTGTGAGGTCGAGAAGAAAATTAGCTGTGTGAGTCCTGACCCAAAGTTTCCTCCAGCCCCGGTGAGACCCGAGATGATGCCTAGGGCTCGCCGGGAGACAAATGGAACAATGGCAAAGGTGGCTCCGCAAGCAGCTTGTGCTCCTAAAGAAAAGAGGATCATAGCTACAATAGCAGTAACGAGGGTGTTGGCACGGCCGAGCCACACACAGAAGATTCCACCGGCCGTCTGAATGATCCACAGCGCCCACAATCGCCCTCTCATACCAAAGTAAGTGGCTGCAAGGTCAGATGCATAGCCTCCTGCTGGACGAGCAAAGAAATTGGCCATTCCAAAAGATGCTGCTATGATCCCGGCTGTGTGAAGCTTCAAGTGAAACCTGAACAAACCATGTATATGTATTTAGTCTTTATATCATTCCAAAGTACTATATAGTTTAAACTTTATAGTGTTTTCTTCTATGTTCAATCGAGATTGGAAACAAACCTGTCAAAGAAGTACTCGGCGATAACATTATCAGTGCTTAACTCAACTCCCATGGAGTATCCATAGAGAAGAACGAAGATCCAAGTCCTGTAGTTTTTAGCACCGTACCACAAAATCTACACCACTTATACGACATCATGAGTTAAACTTTTGATCCATCTAGCTACAACATAGGCAGCTTAATTTTTATGAGAACATATTCATACAGATAGAGATACCTTTCTAAATTTGTCTTTGGCAACTTCTCCCTTTTTCACCATCTCCCCTTTGTTCCCACCAGGGAGATCTTGACCTAGCGTGAGCACCAAGATTCCCATGATGATGTGCAACCAACCGGGGACAAAGAAAGCAATCCTCCAGGCTGTGAAAGCTGTGGAACCACAACGCCTAATGATTTCATAGACAACGGGCATGAGCAACTGCGTTATGCCACCGCCCATGTTTCCCCATCCGGCGGCTGTCCCATTCACCAGACCGATGATCTTACTGGTGAACATAGTGCTCATCCAGTATTGACAAGACACAAAAGTTGCCAAGCAGAACCCAATCATGAACCTCACCGTTATGAACCCTGCGGCTCCACTCACGAAGCTCATCGAGAACACTGTTGGTGCGGAAAGCATCACAAGGAATGCTCAGCCGTAACGCGGACCAAGAAGATCACACACTGCTCCCATCACCAGCCTAGAGAAGATACTCCCCGAGACCGACGCTACTCCTGCGTTTCCGATGTCTTGTTTTGTGAGGTTGAGATTCTCCCGAATGATCGGGACAAGTGGTGCAGCCGCGAACGTCGAGACAAAACACGTGGAGAAAGAGATCCACGAAAGGTGGAACGTTCTCATGTGAGGTTTGGCGAAGGAGAAGAGCTTGAAAACTGTTGCTTTATCCTCCGTGTCCACCGGCAGGTCGTATTTGTCCTTCTTGTGGATCTTGACTCCATCCACGGAGCTTCCCGGCTGGCCACTAGAATCACCCATTGATCTAAAATATACCAAGTTCCTTTACAGGTTTTAGATTTGATTCAAGTTTATTGATTGATGTTTGGAGATCACACAAGGGCTTATATAGGATTCGGTAATGTTGACAGTTTGAATATAAACATTCTTTGGAGATTCTCAACGGTTAAGTAACCGATTTAATAGTTAATTTTTTTTGGAGGAATCCATTTTCGCCGCACGCATCTTCAAGTCTCACGCTGATTCCAAAGGGATGCCTAAATGTGATTCACCTCTCAGAGTCTCAAATGAACAAGTCTACCCTTCTCTCCTCTTTACATGTGGAAGTATTCACTTTTTTGACATGTCTAAGTTGTTACCAAATTTAATATACACATAATCATCACTTTGAGCACCTTCAATGTCCAATGCCGGTTAAAATTTCCATAATCAAAATTTACTTTAAAAATCTCATATAAAAGAGTTTAAAAAATGTTATCACGTTTAAAAAAAAAAAAGTTACCAGAAGATCCCTAAAAACATTGAACCGGCCTTGCTTCAATCCCTAATTAAAATATGTGATGTAGGAACGTTAAGCTTCACGAAGTATGATTTAAAATTTGAGAGGCTTAATTAGTCTCTAGATATCGTTTTTCATTTTCTACGATCCTTGATATTTGAAGTTAGAAAGAAAAAAAAAATTCCATATATGAATATTGAGTATAGCTCTCGAATCTAGCAGATACCTAAATCCCGTAGTGGCTTTGGCCGGTCAAATTTATTGGGGGGACTTAGCTGCATATTAGTTGTCTGATCAATACGATCGCTTATTACTTCAACAAACTTATTATATGTATATTATTTCTTATGAGAAAAGTCTTACTGCAAAAATTGGACAATTGTATACTCCCTCTGTTCCTAAATGAAGGTAGTTTTAGAAAAAAAATTTGTTTTAAAAAAAAAACAGTTTTTAATTTTCTAGGTGTAGTTATTGTCAATTTTTACTTAATTTGCCCTTATAATATTTACTATTTAAAAAATATCTTAAGTAATAATTAATAAAACAAGATTAGAAAAGTCTTTTGTAAAATTTTCTTAATAAGTGTGGAAAACTCAAAAATACCTTCTTTAAGGAACAGAGAGAGTATATATATAGCACATGACGTAATGTATGGTTTATAAGCCCAAGAGTCATTTAATATGTGCTTTCATAATAACCAATTATATGAAAAAATTTATAAAAACTTTTTTTTTCGCTAAATTTTTGGATTGCCCACATAATATAAAAAGTAGACTAAGGTTCTGTTTACTCTATTTGGAAAGAGTGGAATGCCATAATTTTACTCTATTGTACTAGTTTTTAACCAAAAATACATACAATACACACATATATGCGCATGTGTATGTCCACCATATAGTTGCCGTTGAATATTCGTGGTGCTTGTATGAATCAATCTTGCTGACGATCTCCGCTGTTCCCTCTGTTGAGGCCTATTAGGGTTTGAGAAAAGACAAAAATTCGCTGTCCAATTTGAGAAGTCAACTTATTGATGATATCATCATAACTGTTATATACATTTATAGTAATGTGTTTGAGATACTTTTTCTTTTTAATCAGCTACTTGCTATATATAATCAATTTGATCATATGTATATTCAAATCACCACCAGTTAATTTATATGACCTCAAAAACAATACTAAAGTCTGGAAACGACGGGGCAGATTTAGAATCTTGGAATGTTATATAATCTGATTATTAGATTGATTGATTTTAGAATACAATACGCTAAGACATGTCAAAGTTACCATTTCGATCCAATATTGTTTTATATATATAGATAACGTAATGACAACATGATGTTAAAAAATAAAGAACATAATGACAGCGTATATAAGTTACACATCAGCCAACATATAATATTCTTGTATACACATTCATTAGCAATAAAAATATATTTTCACCAGAGACGTTTTACTCGCCAATAATTTACCTCGTTTATTCAGCCACATACTGGTTATATCGGCTTATCGCAATGGATTAGGTCTACTAAATCAATGACATATGGTTTGAAGCACATGCAACGACGTCGTTTGCAATTAATCCCGTAGGATATGGTTTGATGCACATGCAACGACGTCGTTTTCCCGCCGTAGTCTGTGGACACAAAACGCATTTGAGCCGAACGAAACTCTTCCACACGCAACCAGTGCTGCTTTCGGTCAGTTCATCGTCTAAAGCTATACAACAGCGGTAAAAAACTCTCCTTTCCCTTTTGCCTTTTCAAATATTTCAGTCTCACGAATTGAAAAATCCAAGGATATACGTAATATGGGTTCGTACTCAATACTAGCAAGTGCTATATCTCGAATTTCGCCTATGATTATCCGCTTCGTTAAACCTTATTCCACCGAATTTTCTTTCATCACTTGCCCTTGCAACAGAACCCAGAGGCCTAAGGTTTATTATACGATTTTCTGGCAACCCCTTTTCTTGGATTTGACTATGATGTGTGTTGTTTGGTCATCTGGGTCTGTTTCGATGTTTGTAGAGATTTGATCAGCTTCGTGTGTTCTCTATGGCGTCGGAAGCGAAGGAATCACCAGCAAACAATCCTGGCTTGTCAACGATTCGGGATGAGGTTACAAATGGGTATATCATGCAGCAGACCGTAAGATTCCTCTGCTTCGATTTGCGATTCCGTTGATCAAGATCCGTAATTTCTGTATTGGAAACCAAGTTGTATGCCTTGGGGGCTCTTAGGTGCCTGTGAATGTTATCTGAAGGAAAACTAGTGAGAAAACCCACATTATCAGTCCAACTCACAATAATTTGACTGACATGTCTAAACAAGTGTTTATTTTATTTTATTTTAAATCTGCTCTAAAGCTTGACATTGGGTTCTTGGTCTTAGCAGACTATCGTCACATAACAACTATTAGTATTAGAAATGACAAGGAATTTTGCACAAGGAGATTGAACCAAGTTATAGAGTTAACTCTTGTTGTGATTAGGTGTCTAAAGAAGTGTTTTTATTTTGTTTTCCTTTCTCTTTTCTACTTGAACAATTGATATTTGTTCCCTTTTGCCATCTTTTTGTAACTCTCAGATGTTTCGGATCAAGGACCCTAAGGCTAGTCTCGACTTTTACTCACGTGTCCTGGGAATGTCGTAAGTTCTTTCACCTCTTGAGTGATCTTCACTCTTAAGTTACAAATGCCTAACCTTCTTTTTTTTCTAGATTGCTGAAGAGACTGGATTTCTCTGAGATGAAATTTAGTTTGTACTTCCTGGGCTACGAGGTAGAATTTTGCTATTTGACCCCTTACTTGGTTTACTTCACTAAGCTAGAGGGTATCTTACAAAACAAAGTATGGAACTAGAGCATTTTCTCATACTCTAGGAACTCATGAATGGAGCTCCAGCACATAAAATTTTCAAACTGTGAGTTTTAGAATTATTTCTTTTTTCTCGTTCTGCATCATTTAGACGCGGATATAGATATATATATATATATATATATATATATATATATATATATATAGGGTGCTTAATCCTTAGTGAAGAACAACAAGCTGGGTTTGATTAATTTATTATGCCACAGGATACTTCGACAGCTCCAACCGATCCAACTGAGAGAACGGTTTGGACCTTTGGTCGACCGGCAACAATTGAACTGACTCAGTAAGAAGCAAATATTTTAATGCCTCTCTTTTCTTGCATTGAACGTTCTTTGCATAAAATGCCTCTTTTCAGCAACTGGGGTACAGAGAGTGATTCCGAGTTTAAAGGTTATCATAATGGGAACTCCGAGCCTCGTGGATTTGGTAAAGTCTCTACCTTATTATGTCTCTACATTCACAAGTAACTGATGAGTCTTGAGTGAGCTTTAAATTTAGTGGCGAGGATGTATATCATCAAATATGAACCAGTGAATAAGCCTAATAATTGAGGCTTGAGTTATGGCAATACAAGACCCGTTTGTCGCTTATATTAATACAAGTGTAAACTTGCTGGTGTTCTTTGTTACAGGGCACATCGGGGTTACGGTTGATGATGTGCACAAGGCATGCGAGAGATTTGAACAATTGGGAGTAGAGTTTGTCAAGAAACCGAACGATGGTATTACAGTTACCAGCTAAATCCAATAAAAAAATTGATTTTGCGGTTCTCTGTTTTGAATCCTTTGTTCAATGTAAACGTTGCAGGAAAGATGAAGAATATAGCTTTCATTAAGGATCCTGATGGCTATTGGATCGAGATCTTTGATCTCAAGACTATCGGGACAACAACCGGAAACGCAGCTTGAGATAGTACCAATTGCGCTACTTGGGTTCTTGTCGTTTCCTTCCTCAACGAATAAAAGAAACTACATATCCGTCGTTATCAGTGTGGTCTCTTTCTTGATGATATATAGATTATGAGCTTAGTTAAAATAAGTCATCAATGAGAATCGGTTTGATGTCACGAATTATGTTTGAATGTGGTCTCTTTCTTGATAGTTATTTTGTCCAGGAATCAACTACTACACTCTTCAAATTGAATATTTCTACTATTTTTTTGAGGAGGTCTCGGTCCATGAAGCACATGCAATCATTGAAAGAAACAAGTCTGGAGGATTCATTGTATACATTGTCCATGGAACCAAAAGTATATATATAAAAAATGGCTGACATCTTGGGTAACAAGGCTCTGAAGGTGGCTTTTGCAAAGTCATTTTTTCACCTACAAATCAAGGAAAAATTACTTGAGTACGATTTCAGTTTTCTATAAGAATAAGACAGACAGATTTCATATTAACAAATGGTACATACGCACCTGAACATCAATCTTAACTTCACGGAGAAGCTGTGCAGCAACTGTACCGTACCTTCTCATCTCCCATTCACTAAGCTTTCCGTCCCGTAGTCTCATCAACAAGCTGTCTTCTTTAAGACGGGGACGATGTGTAGCAACGGCTTCCTCTTCCAACGGATTTGGTAAATCATGGCATTCTATGGTTGAGACATTTGTCTCACACTTTGTTTCAGCCGTGTCAACAACACCTTCTTCTTGGGTCGCGTTTCCAGAGCTCCCCGCAGAAGATTTATGTGACATGACGTACAGATGAATGCTGGGGTCTTGGTATTCACCATCCATCTGCAGATTTCATTCCAGAATAAGCGGTCGCGTAGTTCACAAAACTTAGCACAGACTGTGTAATGAATGTTGTTGATACTTGATTTTACCTTGGATCTCGGTATGGTTTTGACTTCGAAGTTGTCTTTCCACATCTGAAGCATTTTGTCATGAACAATCGTCGAACGTATCTCATATCCCAACTAAAAAACAACAATCGAATCATCTTGTAGTTCCAATGATAATATTAAGCCAATCCCAAGTATCTTAACTCATACCATAACTGTTGTCTTTGGCCCTGACAGCGCAAGTATCGTGTGCAATAGAGGCTCCAGAAGCTGCTCAGCGTATACCTTTTACCCAAACAAGGTGAGGTCAGTCACTCCCTTGGGCGGAAACCAGTCTTAGTAAACTACACAACTATACTGAATCATTCGAAGACTCCGAGTAACTTACAACATCAGTACCGATGACATAGTCAAATGGCGGCTCAACGGCCCTTATATGATCTTCATTTCCCCAGTCAAGTTCTGCAACTCGGAGCGATCCAAATGATGCTGCCAGGAATGACAACTTCATTAGAAACTAACTACACCATCCGATATTTTCTTGTAACTGGATGATCCAAGTCAAGTTTGTAGCACCAGCTTCCCATCACGAGTTGGTGCAACTAACTTTTCCTTAGCATAACAAATAATGAAGAAAGCTGTAGATACCACAGAATCAAGCAGTAGGAGAAGGCGAGATGGCAACTTAGAGAAGACATCATTGACACAAACCTGAACCAGGATTCATCTGCAAGATTGTGGACGTATTCCACTCTACATTCCTCTTTAGCAGTGGCAAAACCTCTTTTTGGTCAGTTGAAACCACATCACAACCCAGCATCGCCAGAGCTGACACATGAACACAAACTCCGCTTAAAGATACCAAATTCCCAGTTTCAAAAAGAGATGTAGTCATATCCTCAAGAAGATATCAATACATACATGTATCTACATACCAAATCCTGCAACCCCGCAACCCGCTCCTAGCTCAATAGCACGTTTCCCTTTCAGTTTAGACGGACTAAACCTTCCCTTCCTGCAATTTTTCCCCTGAAATATTCCAAAGCGACAGGAAGTCTGTTAAGTTTAGCAATCTACATTACACACTCCGAGGAGTTAATCTGGAAGGATTATCCTTTCTTTTTTTTTATAACTATCAAAAGGTGATCCTTGCATTCAAGCGGGATGAGGATCATACCAGATATTTGGCAAACACCATTGACGCATCCCACACGGTTGTTCCTAAATGCTTCGAATTTGGATCCTTCCATGTAGTATTGTGGCACCATGACATAGCATTAGAAGCATATAACATGAGGAGATGTCAAATAGATGAACAAAAGTGAGAAAAAAGGCCAAAAGGACCAAGACATCGAAAAAAACAGCTGGGATTAGATCTCAATTTTATTGTATCAACTTTGAATGTAAGAATACAAGGAATATAAGAGTAATCATACCTGAGCAAAGTTTAATTCGTGCCCCAAAACCTCAAGGGTTACTGTACAGGTGCTTGGAGAATTCAACCTAATAATACAGCAATATCGTCAAATTTGTTCAACTACTCAATTCGAAAACCAAAACAGTGGCTCGTACTCTACGGAACGAACTGAAATATATATAATAAAAAAACTTAATCCTCAAAAGAATCTAGAGGGGAAACAGCAAGATCTCGACCGAAAGAGAAAGGTCGGAACTTGAAAACAAGTCACAAGATAACAACCACTAAATAAGCCAAAGCGTCTATAGCTAATATGATCGTTCCCGAACCAAAAAAGACCATACTCGATTGTGATGAAACAAAATTTCCTTTATATCATGAGATGACTAAAGTAGACTACCTGTCGGGATCCATTTGTTCTTCGTCCGACGAAACAAAAACTAAGGCGATTTATCTATCGTTGGTCTCCAGGGAGGTAGGGAGAGCTTTTCGTAAAGGCAGGCGTTTCAGTCTCAGTTAAGAGAAAATGGAAGAAGAAAACGACGACCGAAACCTCTGTTAGACAAAGAGGTTCTAAGTTTATTGGGCTTCTTACTCGGCCCGAAATGGCCGATTACTCTGAGATTAGGAAAAGAATCAGAAAAGAAGAAAAACTCATGATGGGAATGAAGAAGTAAAGACAAAGATAATTATATATTATCATTTTTTGAGTTTTGATCCTAAAAATTTCAATTGGTGTTTTTGTATGTCAAACAAAGTAGGATTTATTCATCCCAGAGTAAGTTCAGAGTGTGTAACGATGCGAGGTTGACGAGTGTACAAGTTTTTTGCACATTTGATTTTTCTCTTCTAGCATGTGAACAATGAGCGTATATACTGATTAACGTGAACCTTTTTTTTCGCCAGAACCTCTCATTAACTTTCTCTAAAAACTGTTTTTTCATAAGCAGTTACGGTTGAAAACTCAAACACGCCATGTGCGTCATTAGCTATTTAGGAGCAATGCAAGTACATACGAGGAAATATGCTCCGAGAACAGATTACAATTGTTCAATCATTGTCACCTTTGACTTCATTGCTTGGATGATTGTGTTTCTGAGCTTGGTACATATCAGCAATCTGAAAATATGCAGAGGAAATGGAGAATTAGAAAAGGGAAAAAGAACTTCAAAACCAGCCTGGTCTAGTCATGACTGTGGTTAAGACGAGACTTCACCTGTTCAGATGATGTTGCTTCCTCTGGCTTCTTGTCTTCCCGTACACGGAGTAGACGAGGAAAACGTAGAGAAATTCCCTTTTAACGAAACATAATTGAAACAGTCAATACGTAACAATTTCCCAGTCAACTCAAAAGTAAATCAAATACCTCAATGGTTTATTAAGAAGAAATTATATATCTCATCAGAAGAAAATAAGTCAGATAATGTTAAAAACCTTATCAGGGTCCACAATGCCCGTAGCTGCACGATGCACAGGGCTAATTGTTAAGTCAGCTGCCTTCACTTCCCAGACCTTTAAGCATGCATATCAAAGTCGTTCAATAAACGATTTTTTGCAGATATTTGTCCATTCAAAAAAAAAAAAAATCCTACCTCAGTGGGCTCGAACCAAACATCTGGATTGAGGCTGTCTCCAACTCGGTAGTATTGCTGGATATTTGATTCATGACAATCAACAACAACTCAAGCATGATATTGCACCAAAAAAGGGCCAGAGAGAAGAAAGAAATATCTTACTTTTGGAGTAGCAATCACTCTAGAGCGAAGACTGGTAGACCGCTCTTCAAGCACGGCTTCAGAAAACCCAGTACCTAGTAGGTACAAACCGTCAAATCAAGGTACAAGAAATTTGAGAAACTGAACATAGCACATAGAGAAAATGAAAATGCAAAGGTGCATAAGACTGACCTATTTTACAGATACTCTGGAATTCTTCCTTATCAGCATCGTAGCAAGCTAGTAAAAATGCGCCAAAGACACCTAGAAGGAAAGCAAGCATGTAGCTTTATTAACAAACCTGAAGGGTGAAAAAGTATCACCCAATATAGTTTCAATGGTTTTAACCTGTGCGTTTGCCACGTCCATGGAAAGCAGCAATTGGTACAAGATCCACAGAGTCCCCAATGCTGCATGTTTGACCCTAGGGGTCAGTAACGGACTCAGATTTCAATTTTTAAGCAAAAATTTACAAGAGAATATTGCCTGTCCATATAGTCTTTCTTCAGTTTGAGCCAATTATTCGATCGCTTTGCAGGCTCATAGGTAGCATCTGAATCCAATGTTTTAATGATTAAACCTTCACAGCTGCAAAAGAACATATATAGATGACAAACTGGAACAACACAGAGATAACAAGGTAAAGGCCAATGTAGTATGGAGAATTAGGAGTGTAGAGAATTACCAACAGACACGGGTCAAATGCTTAAAACGGAATTTTCATCCATTCAACACATAATGAAAGATTGAAAAAACATAGTGATAATGAGGCAGTGGCAAATGCCATATGGTGTAATAAGTGAGAGAAAGGAATTCACTACAGGCAATGGTTTAAAATTTTTGTTTTAAGAATATCATATCCTTAAACAAGCAGAAGATACTCTCTCAAATCAAATACCCGAACGAAGTTATCAGACAGAATCTCTAATTTTCTGCGAGTGCAGCTGAAGGCAAAAGACACTACTACAGAGAGCATGCTAAATTGCTTCACTTGTTAGAGATACAGAGAGGTGTAAGATATATACCCAATGTCAACAGAAGCGTCAAGAAACTTTTGTATTTCGTCGATATCGCTGGATGTTAGAGCAGTTGCAAACTGAAAATACCCAGGATCTTCCTCAAATGAATCGTATAGCTTCTGCTAGAAGCAAGGTTAACAAAAATGATTACATATTATCACAACAATTACTTCATCAAACCAAAGAAAAAGAACAAAAATATGATTTACTGGGTCACCTCTCTGCGAATCTTGAGATTCTCCTGGATAAGTTGCTGGCCATTTAGATATAACATGTCAAAAGCAAAGATGCATACGCCAACTTTGATATCATTGACATTCACATTTTTCCGGGCTCGGGTGCTCAAAATCTGGAAAAAAAGAAAAAGAAAAAAAGAACTATCAAAAACTAGCCAGCAAGCCAAATAATTGAAGTAGCTAGCTAAGAAAATTAACTATCGCCAGGTGAAAAAGATTATTAAGAGTTGATATATTTTCAACAATACTCTTCGCACCAATCAATAAACTTAACCATGATCTGAGAAGCAGAAATTAGGGGAACATCGACACTATCCACGAAAGGTGCCACAAAATATCTATAACTGTAACAAAAGGCATTTTCAGTAATCTTGGCAAAAATAAGTGTAAAACCGGCAGATCAGATTTTACAGCTATGCTTATTTTGATAATTCATTGGCTAATAAGAAGAAAACTATAATGTTCACGTGAACATTTCTCGCATACTTCAAATAATAGACAAAATTGAAGATTGCAGCCATACTTGAATATGCTATTCGCTTATGAGTTACCTGGAATGGAAGAATTTTCTTTTTCTCCCTGTCGAAAGCAACAACCTCACAATCCAGAATAAAAGATTTCACAGAGGGCTTCTTTAATCTGCATAGAGGATATTCAATCATTTCAGTAGAAAGATTGGCTCTTTCTAATATTTTTAACAAGTTAAACCAGAAGTCTACCTTGATAACGCAAGAGCAACATCGGGGTACTTCCCAGTGTTTCTTTCAGCATTTCGACTATATATCTCGAATGTACCATCCTCCATACAATGTATCTGCAGTAATTGATTGCTGATAAGCCAAACCTTAACGGCATATTTAGATAACTGCGCTCTAGGAATATGAATAATCGGATTTAAATAGACACCAATATATCACCTGTGCACGTTCTCCATCATATTTGTACTCGCATGTGAAAACGGTGTCCTGGAATTTATTCAGTATCTCACCAACACCTTTTGTTGGTTTTGCAAGCATGGGTCCAATTGGAACACCCAGTGTAAAGTTACAAGTTTTAGGAAGATTCCACACACCACCAGTTAAAAGAGCAGGAACAATAATGGCATAGACAGGAAGCACAGTGAATACTTGTTTTACAATCTTTGCAGCCTACAAAGACAGAGCGGAAGGATGAATCCAGGAAAGAAGTGTAAATGACGCAGCATTACATGCATTGATTTTTTTTTTTTAATAAAAACAGAAATGCATAGGAGGTAAATAGCGAGGCCTCTAGAAGAATGCTACATAGAGAGCCTAAAGCCACATGTAACATCTTTATAGTAGCTAACAAAATCTATTGTTTCTCACAGAACTCAGAAAGAATGGATTCTGATATAAAAACGAGAAATACAAAAAACTTAAAGAGAAAGCAAACCTCTTCTAAAGGAGACTTGGTATTTGGGGGTGGCTTTGAGTGCTCTTCGTTATACACAGCGGCTTGTCCCAAGGCAGCTAATACAGTCTGATTTGAGAACCCTAACCGCAATTTTGCCTGGAATGTAAATTCAGCAGGGCTAAGTAAGGAACTCAAAGAAATGAGCAGACCAAATTGTGACGATTGATCTGCGTACCTGAAGTAACCGAGTTAAGTAGAGAGGTTCACAGTCTGTTGCTGCCACAAGAAGTGCCTTCATTCGGTCCTTCTTCTTTTCTGAACTATCTTTTCCACTTTCCTGCGATAATCAAAATGCAATAGTCCCACTCATCTCTTTTACAGTTCTCATTCAACACATCGCCAAAATTTCAAACATTCAAAAGCTGGAAACAATCAAGGCTTTTAAGTACCTTAGCAATTTGTCGAAATGTATTGAAAACCTTGACAACAGTCAATGGTTCGGGCTTGAACATCATAGTCTGAGACGAACGGCTTCCTTTTGCTACAAGCCCCAAGTCTCCCAGTTCCTATATATAGAGTAGTGATACAGTAAACAACAAAAACTTATATTTCAGGACTGCTGATTTTCTTATTCAGAAACCTTATCACATTCCATCAGACAAGCTCTCACTGGATTATAAAAGCAACCAGTAAAAAAGATCAACTTACCGTATTCAGCTTCTTAACCTGCGACTCGGTTCTACCAAAAGCTTCGGAGATCGCCTTGATAATGGAACCTTCACCAATTCCCAACTCTACTCCTTCGTGGGCAGGAGCAATCTCATTCGCCGCAAGATAGACAGTAGCGACCAAATCGTCGGGAGTGGTGGCAATAACGGTTCTCAACATGTTACAGAGAATATCAGTGATCACAATCCGGCCACTTTCAGCTGAAATCAGATCAAAAGCCAAGGCGAGAAACAGAAACGGAACTCTCTCCCCTTTCTCCCAACAAGACACTTTTTCCGGATTGAAATCACCGGGCTTCTTCTTCAGCAACCCAATTTTGCTCTTCAGTTCGTCATTTTTCTCCGTCTGGCTCGAAGACCTAGACTTTTTCGTTCCGTTCTTAGAGTCTTCTGCAGTTGACGGCGTATCCGATCTGGGTCCAGCGGAATCAGAAGTAGGCTCTACCGGATTCTCCGTTTTCGAGTGTGTTCCTTCCGAAGCAAGAGTTTTGGTCAAACCAGCGTCTTGGGTTTCCGTGATTTTCCTTTTGTTCGGCGAGCGAGACGGTGTAGAGGCCTGGGGTGTCTTCTTCTTGGCGGAAGCGCGAGCATTGGACATGAGAGCGTCAAATGCGGAGGGGCGAGAGGAAGACATGGCTCTGTGGCTAAGGCGCGATGGGGAAGCTTGGCGGTTAAATGACAGCAAGACGGAGGAGAATTGAGAAAATCGGGTTTTAGTACAGAGACAAGATATGCGTAGGAAGTAATTTGATGGTCGAATCGCTAACATCAAAAACTCAGTGAGGAGGAAAGAGGTTGAAATTAGGGTTTTAGAGATTGCAACCTCGAATACAATGTTAGAATATGGCGGCAGAATTTCGCCCGCCTCTCTCTTTTCCTTCCCTTTGGGATCTTAACACTCGAACGGAACCTTAGCTTTTTTAATTCTTATCTTGTTTCATGTATCTCTCTGTTCTAAAAGTACATCTCTTTCCCACTGTACATACATGTGTTTTATAATCATTACAACACAAAAATCTAGTGTGGGTAAGGTAAGGAAAAGTGAAGAAAACAAGATTGAAGCTAAATTTAATTTGAGGAAAAAGGCTATTATACTCTCTCTCATTCTTGTCGTTGGACGACCAAGACGGAGGCTCTAGAAGGAAAATCTAGAGATGCTAACAAATCTCCAATGACTCCAAGTTCGTCGAACTCCATCCAATCACCGAGTCCTTTGGTGACGGCAGTGCCAATCCCGCTACTTCTCCCGACTAAAAACATATCATAGTCATAAGCCACTGAGTGCAGAATCTTGGAAGTCTCTCTGCCATCTACCACCATCCTAACGATGTACACGATGGAGTTATCTTGAGTCCTCTCTTCATCCTCGCTCATGTCTATCATCTGACTCTGACTCCACTCGCTGCTCTTCTCGTCGGCTTTAGACATTGGGATCAGACGCAGCACCGTTAGACTCACTTGCTGGTTACCTCTCATGTGGTCTGCTAATGCCATGGCCTCTTTGTCATCGTTCCCGCCCACGTAAATCAAGCACACCTACATGAATGGATTGGTAATTTTGGTTGATGTTCCTTCTCTAGATTATGAACGAGTAACAAAATGTAGGATGCAGAGTTAATTACGTACACGGCATGGAGATTCTATGGATTTGGGTTGCCAGATTGGTTTGCGATAAACAAGAATTCCGACAGCGCAAGGTGCTCGTTTCATGACATTACGATTAAGATTTCTCAGTGTTTGATCCTCCGAGATAACGCCGCTCCCATAAGCCCCCCAAGTGCGGTGAAAAGAGAGGAGAATAAGAGTTGATCTTTTGTCAAGAGCAAACCAACAAATATGTTCGTGCATCTCTTTAGCCGAAGTTAGAGAGGTGAACATGTGTATACATGTGTAGTCGGGATGAATCTCTTGAAATAGTTGGAAAGAGCTTATGACTTTTTCCGAGTAAGACTGGCTTCCTGGCTTTGGTTTCTGAAGCTGGTGGGAGATAAACGTGGGAGTAGCTTTACCCACTAGCTCAATTAGGTGAAGAACACAACACGCCTCTGGAGAGTCTTTTGATGGGGCCGTTGCTCTTAGAAGGCTCATCATGGATGTTATGTTGTCAGGCTTGTTGATGCACACCAACATTTGTAGTTCCGACTTATGTTTCAAGCTTCTTTTTCCGTAACACGCAAATCTCTTTGCCCGGTCATACAATAAATGTATAGCCATTGGTGTAAACAAAGAGTTCGCCAGGATGTATATGCCCATGAGCGTGGAAACCTCCAAACTAATTCTCTGTTTTTTAAGGACGGAGAAACAAATAAAATTAAAAGGATGCACTATATATATAGTTATATAATAGTAGCTAGCAACAAGATTCTTACGTCTTTTTCGAAGGCGTGGAGTACGAAAGCCAACTCGAAACTACTCTTGGTGCCCATAATGAAACCTAGGATAACTGAGTCTCTCAAAGGCATCTTTGTAGCTATGGCTGAGAAGAAAGAAGTCGCGAATTTCGCTACGTATACGAGGAAAAGGAAGGAAAAACACTCGTAGACATGTCCATGGAGATGTTTTCCATTTCCAAACTCCTCAAGTAGAAATGACCAATCTAGTTTAATCATGGTAAGTGATCCAAAGAGGGGTAAGAAAATGCCCTCATTGAAGCTGTCGAATTTTTGTATAAATAATGATCCTAATGGCGGCCCGTCCGGGATAGCCAAACCAAGAACAAATGCCCCCAACGGCCCGAAGAACAAGATGTGAGTCCAGTAAAGATAAGACAGGTAAGCTAGCAAGAGACCAATATAGAGATAGATGTTCTTCACAGGTACTCCCTCTGGTGTATGTCTAATCACCCAAAGCATGGCTTGTCGCACAAGGTACAAGAAAACGAAGAAGACAATCAAAGCAACTCCCATCCGCATACCAGAATAGTAATCGTGGCTAACGTGAGCCCATACACTCATGGAAAAAGCAAGCCCATCGATTATCATTCCCGACGACTGAGCGATTTGGCCAAACTCAGTGTGAACTACCTTGAGGTCTGTAAGGAGCATGTTGATGCAAGTGAAGGGCGCCATGCTCATGGTGAAGATAATTACACCATACTCTTGATTCGTCATGGTTAGGGCAATTGATTTCTCTCTAGATGAATAGATGAGTTTTCCGATATACCATGGGATTATCATTGATGTGACTCCAATAACAATACTCTTAGTTCTGGACTTTTTTACCATGCCAACATTCGTAGTCACACCTCTTAGGAACCAATTTAGGACAAAAGCAAATGTACCAATGGTTTCAGCAACCTTTAGCATGTAATTGTCAGGGATAAAGATGTGTCGAAACCACGACATTTGCATCCACTGAAACGGCTCGCTTAAGAATGCCCCGACCTTCAAGAACAAGAGAAAAATATCTTTTATATATATATTATCCGAACATAGTCTATCAGGCCATAATATTCGAAATCCGCAATTGCTTACAAGCATCATGGATGTGAACTTTGGAATAGGAACACCTAACTTCTGGAACAAGATATCAAAGAAACGCCATGATATGAATGTGGAGAGAATTATGATCTCTAGTTTAGGAAGAGGGTACTCCCAGAATGACATTCCACTAGATCCAGAAGCTAATTTCTCTCACGCGCCGTGTGAGTTCAACATTATATGTGGAGATACATCGCAAAGCATCTTTGTCCCCATGTCTGCTCTTTTCACATGGTCGTCGTCCCACATCTCTTTGTGCCAAGCCGCCTCTTGCACATCCATTTGGAACAAATCTTATCAATGAAAATGCTTCTTTTTTTTTTTTCCAGTCAAAGGAAGAACTAGAATTCAAATGGTTTCTTACAGATTCCATTATTCTCTCTAAAATAAACAAAGATTATGGATAAATATAGTGTTCAGGTGTTATCTTTTTTTTTTTTTTTTTTTTGGCGTTTGGAAGTTGTATTGCTTTAAAATAACATGATCTTCTTAGGACACTCTAAATAAACACTCTAGCCATTTTTAATAAGATGACCCCATTTAGGCCTCAAAATTAATCTATTAATTTACGCCTAATAAAAAATTATAACGTTTTCCTATTTTGTTATTTGTGTTAACAGACCATGTTATTATAAGATAATCTATATTTGAATTGTGATAGCAAGGGCAGCTATAGTTGGAAGATGCTCATGCACGCTCTGCCGACGGCTCACGGGTTCGTTAATTTTATTTTTTGTGCAAAAAAAAAAAAATGTAAATAATATTTTGAAAATGGTGAGCGGTTCATAGTCTGAATTGAACCTTTTCTAAATAAGTAAGAAAAGAAGTGTAATTTTGATAATTCAAGAAGCGATCAAAATCTTGAAGTAATCATATTCAGAAGAAACACGAATCATTAAGTACTCCACAACTTCATACATCCTAAACTAATCTTTGTTGGAGACAAACACAAAATCAAATTAAGAGCTGAACACTGAACATATCAAACATTACTTAGATTTCCTTTTTTGGCTTTTGGTATGATGAATGTATTCTTGTTTTTTTACAACCAACACTGATGCTCTAGAAGGAAACTCATGTGATGCTAATAAATCTCCAATGGGTCCCAATTCATCGAACTCTGTCCATTCTCTGATTCCGCTAGTAACCTCAGTGCCTACTCCGCTGCTTCTTCCGACTATGAACAAGTCGTAATCATGTGCCATTCTTCGTAAGATTTTGGAGGTCTCCGATCCATCGGAAACCGCTCTATCACTATATGTCACACAGTCATAATTTTCTTTGACGCTATCCCCAATAATGTTAGTCACGGTCTCCTTCAGGTTAGCCATTTGGAAGGTCTCCTCCAACTCTTGGTTCTCCATTTCTGAAAATGTTGGAATGAATCTTATGATAGTTAGGCTTATCCGTTTTTCCGTCTGTCTCATTCGATGCGTTACCGCCAATGCCTCTCTATCGTCTTTTCCACCGTTGAAAATTAAACAGATCTGCAGAGAAGATAAGGTTATATACTTCTAATCAGCATTTTGCATGTGCATTCCAAACAAAACTGTAAATGAAAGCGCCAAACGCAACTGAAAAACAAACTTTCTATTGGTGTTTGCATTACCTTGCGAAAAATATTTTTATAAAAGGAAAAAAGTATTTTGGATTTTTAGGCAAATGGTTAAGTAGGCTTTTAAAAATAAATGATAAATTCCAAACGTGTTATTTGAATACCTTGCTGTGGTAGTCATGATGTTTCATATGAGATTCCACGATGGGTTTGCGATAGATGAAGATTCCAACAGAGCAAGGGGCTCGTCTTAGGACGTTAATGTTGATCATTCTCAGCTTATCATCGTTGGAGATAACCGTGGATCGATCAACAGACCAGGTTCGATGGAAAGGAAGCAAAATCAGAGATAGGCTTCTGGATAAGGCAATCCAACAAATATCCTCATGCATGTCTTTATACATGGTTACAGAAGTGAATATATCCAATGATGCATAGTCAAAGAACTGTTTGTGGAAGCTACGGAAGGAGTTTATGACATTGTCGGAACAAGAAATACTTCCGGGCTCTGGTTGTTGCAACTGGTGAGAAATGAACATAGGACTGGCTTGACCCACAAGTTCGATGAGTTGTAGTATGTTGCATGCCATTGGAGAATCTTTTGATGGGTTAAAACCGACCAAAAGGTTGATCATTGAAGTTATGTGATCAGGTTTGTAGATGCATACAAGAGATTGTAGCTCTGCGCCGTCTTTCAAGATTATCAAATTCCTTTTTTGGTAGCATTTGAATCTTTTGGTTGGGTCATGGACGAGCTCCAAAGCCATTGGTATAAATATAGAGTTCAAGAAGATGAATGTAGCTAGGACTGTGAAAATCTCTGGCCTTATATTCTGTTGGAGATATTCAATATTGATTTCATAAGTTTGGTGTTCGTAATAATTAAAATAAAAACATGTAATCTTCTTGTATAGAATTGATTAATGTACCTTTATTTCAACCGCATAGGTGAAGTAGGCGAGCTCGAAGATCCCCTTATTACTAAGAACAAGGGCTAGAGCGATGGAGTCTCTTAAGGGCATTTTAAAAGCAAAAGCGGCTATGGTGGAAGTAATGAATTTTATGGTATTCACGAAAAGAAGAAAGGAAACGACCTCATAAAGTTTACCCTCCATTAGTACGAGATTTCCACACTCTTTCAACAACCATGAGAGATCCAATTGCATCATGGTTAGTGAACCAAAGAGTGGGAAGATAGCTCCAAAATTAAAGCTCTCAATCTTTTGAACCAAAGCAGCGCCTAAAGGATATCCGTCCGGAACAGTTAAGCCGAGAACAAACGATCCGGCGGCTCCATAAAGTTCAATCAAGTGAAAATATTTGAAGGAGCAGAAAGCAAGCGCCAAAATCAAGTAGATGTAAATATCCTTGACCGGCCTCCCTTCTGGCGTCTGTTTGATCACCCAATACATAGCCGGCCTCACCGCGTAGATCATAAAGGAAAAAAACAAGCAGGCACATAAGGTTTGGATCAATCCTCTATATCCTTCCCAATGCATGGCATTCAAAAACGTTGCAATAAAAGCCAGCATGTCGGTAACCATGGCCCCGGAAAGCGCTATCCTCCCAAATTCGGAGTGTTTGATCTTGAGGTCTTTTAGGAGTGTGTCAATGGTTGTGAACGCGGATATGCTTTGCAAGAATACGATCAACCTGTATTCCGACGTTAACAAGCTTATATTGCCTCTTCTTGTTCTCCATCTAAACATAAAGTTGCCACAAATCAAGGGTACAAACATCGTGGTGAACCCGATCACACCAGCTTTTTTCCCCATCCTCAATGCCATTCCAGCATCCATTGTCACTCCTTTTAGGAACCAATATACAAGGAACCCGAAAGCCCCTAGAGTCTCGGCAACCTTTGGTCGGTTATCATCAGGGAAAAATATGTTACGGAGCCAAGAGTTGTTGTTTAAATGACAAGTTTGACCTAACATCACCCCTGCCTTCAACAACAAGACATTGCATTTAGAAATACATCGTAGTTATTGAAATGGAAAACGTGGTGGGGTTGTGAGGTTTAGATAAGAAACTCACGATCATCATATAGGTGAATTTAGGTACTCGGAGACCGAATTTGTTGCATGAGAAATCGAAGAGCCGCCAAAGAACATAAGTAGAAAATATTATGATCTCGAGATTTGGGAGCGGATATTCCCAGAAGCTCATCCCTCGTGACTCGTAACTCAATCTCTCCCATACCCCGTGCGAGTTTAACATGTAAGGATGTGTCTCGCAGAAGAGAGACGCGTTCTCGTCTTCCTTGTAGCCTCGCCATGCGACGTCCCAATAATTCATGGGTGAATGTTGATTCATTTTAGGGATTGATGATAATATTTTGCGAGGGGGGTCTTTGGCATCAAGATCTAATGGACTGGTTTAGGGTTTGTAGTTCAATGGAGGAAGGGTATTGTTATAAATTTTGACTTTTAAGAAAAAATTATAAACTTGAACGACCCAGCAAGCAACAGATAAGCATCTCAAGTACACAGTTAATAATTAGCCAATTTCATTTTGTTTTTCTTTTCTTTTTATAGCTACGTTACTCTCCATCTCTTGTTTCTTGTCAAAATAACACACATATGATTGTACATCGTTTATCACAACTAATCAACGTCAAAGCTACAATACTTTGTTTTACCTTTTAGGGAATTTTACACCCACTAACATATATAGTTTCTAGCCACTTTATTTTTCTTTTTTTTTGGTCAAAACAGACATTTTTTCAAGTTTTGGGGAGATAGGCACTTTCACTTAGTTTCAACATTGGTAAGCAGAAAATCTTTCGAGATGCCTCTAGTATGAAGTTGTTTTTTTTTTGTTTTTTAGTGATTTCTCCCTTATTTATTAATTATCATTTCTTACCGTTTCTGAGCAAAACTTGAAAACTCTGAATTCGATTATAGTGAAATCTGCATCGAGAAATGGATGTACCTCTCATGTTGTAAGTACATCACAATTATTATCGAATTGGATTTTGAACCTAATTCTTATAAAGTCACTGGATATAATTAATCAGATCTTCTATGTCCAAGTCCGATCTCGGAACGGTCATTTTTAAGTTGTTCTGCATAACAGTGAAGATAAGAATTACTTTGCCAGTACTTGGTAATATTTATCGACGAATTCTTGTAGATTCACTTAGTTTTGGAGCTGCAATATGTGTGTGATCATGTGTGTATTTCTCTATTTTGGTGAATTAAAGAATAAAAATCAATGTAATGTTATCTACAAGCTACATTCTGTTGTTGTTGCACCACCAACACCGATCCTCTATGGGGAAAATATGAGGACACCAACAAATCTCCGATCACACCTAACTCATCAAACTCCGTCCAATCGCTCAGTGCTCTCGTCACATCGGTCCCCATTCCGGTGCTCCTCCCCACCACGAATAAATCAAAAGCATTCGCCATTGAGAGAAGGATTCTTGATGTGTCGGAACCATCGTTAACTGTCTCCTCCACATATTCAACAAAACTATGTTCTCCTCCCAAAGCTGTGTTATTGTTCCTCATTGTTTCCTTAATCTCTGCCGTGTCCATCATCTGATCCCACCCTGTGCTCATACCGTCCATTGTCCCTGGGACTAGCTTCAACACCGTTAGTCTCACTTTCTGGTTCCTCATCATTTGTTTCCCCATTGCCAAGGCTTCTCTGTCGTCTTTCCCGCCCACAAAAATTGAGCATACCTGGTTTTAGCACAAATTCAAGATGATTGAGTAAATAATGCCCAGTTTTTACAAGTAAAGGTGTTCACAAAAATTGACGCTTGAAACTTCAATATGTGTACCTTAAAAGCGGGATTGCTCTTTTGCGTCTTTTGACGATGGACAAAGATCCCCACGGAGCAAGGTGCTTGTCTCAAGACATTGATGTTAACGTGTCTACGTGTCACATCGTCCGAGACCACCGTTGTCTTGTCGAGTGACCATATTCTGTGGAAAGGAAGCATGATAAAAGAAGCTTGTTTGTCGAGAGCGAGCGAGTAAACCTCCTGGTGCATGTACTTTGGGTTTGAGATGGATGTGAACAATTCCAGGGATATAGATTTCCAGTAATGTTTGAAGTTATCAAAAGCAATGAGAACGTTGGTTGAATAAGACCGGCTTCCCGGTTCAGCCTTTTGCATTTGGTGGGAAATGAAAAGTGGATTGTCCAAGCCAACAAGCTCAACGAGATGAAGCACGTAGCAAGCGAGCGAGGAATCTTCTAGAGGGAAAGATTGTCCTAGAAGGTTGATCATCCCTGCGATGTGGTCTGCTTTGTGAATGCACACTAGAAACCTCAGCTCTGATCCAAGCTTCAAGCTCATTAGATTCCTCTTCTGGAAACAAATGAATCTTTTCGAAGCATCATATAGGTAATGTACCGCAACCAGTAATATAGTAGAGCTCAATAGAATCATTAGAGCCATTGTTGTGAAGGTCTTCACCTGAATAGTCTGTAAATTAAACACAATCTCGCTTTATTATAAGAGAAAAAAAAAAATAAGAGTTGGAGGATTGCATTTTTTTGAATGTAGAGAATAATAATATATAAGACTTGTACTCTCTTTACTTTCAACGGCATACATAAAATAACACATCTCAACGAATCCTTTGTTGCTGAGAATGAGTGACATTACGAAAGAGTCGGTCAGATGCATTCTGGCTATCAGTGGAGGAATAGTTGAGAAGAAAATCTTGGCGGTGGAGACGACGACGATGATGGTCAAGACTTCGTACAACGGACCATCGTAATGTTGTAGCTGACGGATCTCATCAACTAACCAAGGTCCATCGATTTGCATCATTGGGAAGAACGAGAAAAGTGGCAAAAGGATTCCAGTGTTAAAGCTTTCAAACTTTTCTACCAATGCAGACCCTAAAGGAGGACCGTGAGGGATACACAAACCTAAAAGAAAAGGTCCAACCGCGGGAAAAAAGTGAAGCATCTTCAAATATTCGTAAGAAAAGAAAGCGAAAATGATGATGAAGTAGATAAAGCACTCCTTCACCGGTCTCTCTTCCGGTGTCCGTCTGACCACCCAAAGCATTACCGGTCTCACTACCCAAATCACCACTATGACATATCCGACAAGTCCTACGCCTTGCACCGCGGAAACCCTCCACTCCGACCAGGCCACTAGGGCAACTAGGTTAACACCAAAGCCGGTTGCATCGGCAACCATAGCCGTCGAAAGCACGATCCTACCGAACTCCGAGTGGTCGATCTCTAGATCCCTATTTAGCCTTGACATGCCCGTGAAGGCCGAGATGCTCTGCATGAAAATGATTGTTCTGTACTCAGCCCCTGTCAAGTTTTTGCCCCCGGTTTCTCTCAGCGACCCGAACACGATGTTAGCCGTGAAAATGGGGAAAAGAACGGTGACGATTCCGGTTGTAACGGCTTTCGAACCTGTCCTCTTAATCATCCCAACATCCATTTTAACACCTTCGAGGAACCAATATAACACAAATGCAAACCCACCGAGAGTCTCAGGGAGTTTTGGCCTGAGATCATCCGGGAAAAAAATGCGTTGGACCAACCAGTCATTCGGCAAAAGACTCGTCTGGCTCAAGGCTGCCCCGGCCTTCAACAAAACATACAACATTTTTTAAACCTTTTCCAAATCAATCAATAAAAACAACTGTTGTTATACATAAAGAAAAGGAAAAAAAAAAAAGGAAGAAAGGCGCTTACAAGCATCATAGAGGTGATCTTTGGAACCGGAAGACGTATCTTCTTAAGCAAGAAATAGAGAAACTGCCATAAGCAGAGTACTAGAATGATTACGGCCTCGAGAAGGGGAAGATTGTAGTCCCATATCAGAAGCCCGAGAGGACTTCCTAATAGGCCAAAAGAGTTCACAATGGCGGGTTCTGTTTCGCAGAACTTGGTCCCGTCTTCACTAATGCTATATCCACGCGATAATAACTCGGTCCAGAAGGTACCGTTATATGTATCCATCTCTTTTACCTGGACGGCTTGATTCAGTTTTTCTTCCTGGAGGAAGAAGAAATCTGAAAGAGGGACTTTCAGTTTCCAGAAAACTAGAAAATAAACACAAAAGTTGATGTTACATTGTCTTTTTAGAATGTAAAATACACTTCTAAAAATAGTCGATAAATCTCAGCTGTTTTTCTCTATATCTGGCGGTTAAATTTAGGTTAATGGTTAAATCCATTGCACAAAATAATTAACCCTACAGATTTTTTTTTGTGACGAATTGCCCAAGATACGATTACTTTATGTTTGTTTTGCCTCTCTGCTTATTTCCGAGCCTCCATCGAATTGTGTCTGTTTAGGCCCTGGGACACATATTAGTTCTGCATGCAATCTCAGGTTTTTTATATTTTTAAAAAGTTGCTGATCTTTTATAACATTATTATTTTAGCTGAAATACAATTTATTAATTTTTCTATATATGTTTTTTTACAATTTGCTTTTTTGCATTTCGGGAAAAGAAATAGCATAATTGGCTAGAATGACTATTAAATTGCAAATACTAGCTCACCGTATATATAACTCTGTGATAATGCATAATTCAGCAATCATATTAATTACATTTGATTCATGGAGGAGTTAATAGAGAAGAGAAGTCCGACGTTTCTTGGGAAAAAAGAAAGACGTGCACGCTTTAACTCTACTCGTTTCAGTTGTCATTTTTCAAAAGGGGTTTTATTTTAAAGATCTTATCTACATTTTCACCATTTTAGTGTTTTTCTTTATATAATTTCACTTCATTTATTTTATATATAGCTTTATTTCATTTTTAATAAAAATAAAAAGACATGTTTTGTATAATGCTAGTTCTTATTTTATATTAAGAAATATATATATAATCGTCAGTTTTCTTAAAATTCAAAAAAAAAAAATCCACAATTCAATAAATTGAATACATTTACGTACGGATCAGTGAAACTGCAAAGCATTTTAACAATTAAAAAAAAAAAGAATAATAATGAAAAGATAAAAGACAGATGGAATGAATGCATACAAGAACAAAACCAAATAAGAAATGTAAAAAGAAATACACACACATACACACATGCACACAAATATATAGAACCAATTCAAGTTGAGCATAATCCAAACTAAAGGCGAGTTTTGCATAAAACTCTCTGGAATCCATCCAACGAGCTCGCCGTAACATTGATCATTACCGGCGTACACACAGCCTTCAACGTACGTCTCCTCGACCGAAAAATCCACGTCTTGTAGCTCACTCTAGCCGTTATATACACTTCCATTTC
>JAHZTW010000001.1:463474592-463845948 GCA_020283515.1 Alliaria petiolata | reverse complement strand
AAGAAGAAGAAGAAGAAGAAAACGGAGATGAGGCTGAGGCTGTCTCTTATACACATCTAGATGTGTATAAGAGACAGATCTTGGAAGCTGGAAGATTCGTACTTTTTGGTTGTTTGTTTTTATTTTCTTTGGTTTAATTCTTTGCTTCTCGTGGTAACGTTGTAACTATCAACTAACATTTTTTTTGTTCTTTCCGATTTACCTGTAAATTTGGTCGTCTATATGTATATCTAAAATAATCAATACGATTTCATAACACGTGCAAAAGAAAGAAAGTAGTCTGCGTACTTGGTTTTCAACTTAATTAATAACAATAATCAACATTCGGATACACATCGGGGCACATGTAGCTAGATATTACAGTTTTAACAGGAAAAAAAATGATTTGAGAATTTTAGTCATCACCCACCAATGTATCCAAGGTCATAGACAAATATAATACATTTGCTTTCTTTAATAGACGTAAACTTCTACTTACTTTAGTTAACATCGTTATGTTTAGTTATGCCCCATTTCCTTTGCTTTGTCGGAAACCTTTATTCCTTTCCCAAAATGTGTAAATTAAGGAAAAAAGAGGTTTGACGAAAAGAAAAGAAAAAAGGGAAAAAAAGGATATCCCAAAAAAGAAATCGTGAACAAAATAAGAAACAAAACCAACAACATTAAGAAGGTCGAGCTTGTATGTTTTATGTTAAACCAACTCTTTCGAAGAGTCGATCAATGGCAGAACCATTTTCTGAATAGTGATAAGCTCTATATTTATGCATGCAATATATTAGAAATTAAAAGATTATGGGTTCTGTCTCTTATACACATCTAGATGTGTATAAGAGACAGTGGGAGATCCAATTGCATCATGGTTAGTGAACCAAAGAGTGGGAAGATAGCTCCAAAATTAAAGCTCTCAAACTTTTGAACCAAAGCCTTATACACATCTAGATGTGTATAAGAGACAGACNAGACGTCTAGTAAATAACAATATAATATATATATATATATATATATATAAGAAACGTAATTTTATTTCTAGTATATTGTACGCATGTAGGTGTCTAATATATATATTTTTTCTAAAGTTCCGAGTGTATATGGCCTAGGACATTAAGTTGATAAGTTAGATACAAAATAACATGTTACAGACAAAACTATGCTTTCTGTAAAAGTAAAAATACAATCGATGACCGAAATTATACTAATTGATTACAATAAATCCAACTTTGTTATTTGTAAAATTTCATCTTCGAGAATTACTCATCTACCAAATTCACTCTATATTTTATATATAACTTAACTAACTATAAATAAAATGATCAGCGGTAGGTAGGCCCATATGGTGGCGGCGGGTCGAGCTTGATGATCGATAATAGGTTAGGACCGTGAGATTTGGTAATTGCTATGGACGTCATGCGGGGTTTTCCGCGGCGTGTTGGATTGCTGCTTCAAATTAGTAAGAAATCATATATTTTGTATAGTTTTCAAAAAAAAAAAAATTGTGGAACATATACAAATTTAGATCTAAAAATGAATTGGTAACGGGAACCCAGTTGCTAATGATATAGTTACTGCTTACCTCAATATTTTTTAGTTATGACGGAAAATCTATAAAATAATTTGATTTTTTTTTGGCTACGAATTGCCCGTGGGTAATGTTTGTATCACCTGTTGCAATCCAACTCTAGCTAATCTTTAACTATTTATATATCTAGCAATGGATTTTTCCGGCGCCAAATATGTCGTTATTAATTATGCTGTGTTTTCATAATGATAATAACATGGGGATTGGGGCGTGTTTACCTAACGGCCACCACTAACAATTAAGTATGTCAAAGTTATGAGATTCATTAGAGTAAAAAATTAATATTTGAGCAGAGCTATTTACAAGTGATGCAGAAAAAAGAAGAAAAAAAGATAATGGGAAAGGAAAAGTTTAAAGTGAAAGAAGTAATTGCATGCTGAGCATTGAAGTTGGTCGCCGCATATCCCTTGGAAGATCCTTTTCTCCGTCACATTCTCCACCACGAAACGAACTGTACAGAACAGAACACGAGTACGTGTCATCACTTTGCAATAACTCTTTTCAAGTTTCACTTACTCGTGTCACATGCATTTTTCTATATAACCCTCTTCCCATATATACCATTCACAACATAAGGTCGTTATCTCTCACCTCCGAAAGCATGCAACAAGAGCAAACACGACGCAATATCTCAAGAAGGAGATCTTCGGGTTAGTCGTTTAATGATGATTATGATTATTGTCATTTTCTGATCTTGTCTTAAACCAGTATATGAGGGATCACCGACAGCTACTAGTGGGTATAACAGTAAGAAGAGCTGATGACTATGTACGCGGACGAGAGGAGAGATCGAGATGTTGAGCACCTTGGAAAACGCAGGTGTTGATCAACCGCAACCACACTTGTCCATTAAGTATCTTTCTCTCTGACCGGGCAATTTCGGAATCTTTGGCAATGTTTCTCTTTGGCTTCTATTTTTTTCATTGTTGTCTATCGATTTGTAATTATATTGGTTGAACCGAACATTTTCCTCGTTTCGCACTAATGTATTTTTCTTTGTACGAGCTGAGCATTTTATGTATAAGGAGAAGATGTAACTTTTAACTCTATCAAACGCCCACTTGATGTAAGGTAATAAAACAAGAATTTACAGGCTTTGATCTGATCGGCCGTGCTTTTATCCTTTTTGTTACTTAAATAAAATTTATAGAAGGGATAAAAGGGTTAACTACAAGATGAAAAAGAAACTCAGTTTCGGTAATTTTAAGTGTAGCAGAGGACTTTCCAATGAAAGTGCGCCTCAAAGTCATGTTCGAACATGTGAAAATTATTAACATGGTCTCCAAAAAAAAAAAAAGGAGAAAATTCGCTTGTTGCTCTGTTCTGCTTTCTCCGCTTCTTAACGGCTTTCCATTAACGGAAACAGATATCTACATCGTTCTAAGTTTGACAATAGTTTGAAGTTTTAGTAACAAATTAATCTGTTTTTTTTTTTGTCAACAGATATGAGCAAAACAAATATTTTATTTTACAAAACGGAGGAAACAAAATTAGAACACAAACCGACACAATTACACAAAAAAACGTAGTGTTAGAAACCATACTTTCTAAGTTATACCTTACCCTGGCCGTAAAGTTGGAAAACAAAAAATTACAAGGAAGATACGAAACTGTTAACGTTTCCTGGAATCGTAAGCAACATAGTTACTAATAGCTTTGGAGCCTTCAGCCACGGCGTGGCGGCTAAGCTCTCCAGGCAAAACCAGTCTCACCGCTGCCTCGATCTCCCTCGAAGACAACGTCCTCCGCTTTGTGTAATCGCTTAACCTCGCCGCCTCCTCCGCTATTCTCTCGAACATATCTCCCACGAACATGTTAATCACCGACATCGCCTTGGAGGTTATCCCCAACTCCGGATGCACTTGCTTCATCACCTTATACACATATCTCCTATACTCGTCTCCCGCCAAATCCGACCTCTTCCTCTTCTTCGTCTTCTTCTTCTTCCCATGCTTCTTCTCAACCTTACGGGTCTCCTTCACGGTGCCTTCACTTGCAGGAACGGGAGTTTCCGGTGGCTGAGGAGGTGATCGATCTTCTCGAACATCCACCGGAACCTCAACCGTGGTAACGTTTTCTTCGACGGGAATGGAAAACGTGAGATCCTGCGTCTCTTGATCTTGTGTCTCCGTCTCGGTGGTAACATTCGGATCTCCGTCCGTCACAGTTACTTTGATTGTCTCCTCCACTACTTTCTTCTTCTTCGTCACTGAAACCACCTTCTTTTGTCTTCTCGGCGCCATCGTCTTCGTTAGTAAAACCGTAAATGTTGGGTGGTTAAATAAAAGAAGGGTTTTTGGGATGGGGTAACGGTAATTCTTGGATTGACATGTGGTGAGACGTGTCGTTCAGACACCTTATTGCTGGTGTTTAACTGCCAACTACGTGGTGGTTGTAAATTAAAAGTAAGAAAGCGTATTATATGATTTCGTATTTCTTTCAAATTCTAGGCTTCACATTTTTTTAAAGTATATATATTTTTTTAAAAAAATCAATTATTAGGATCTGGTTTTTATTTTTAATTAGAGGCTAGAGAAAAGATTGAAACAGCACTGTTCAATTTCGTATTCAATAAAAAGGTAAAAAACAGCTTAGATCATCGGAATGCCTTATTCGATGTCCCAAAAATAAAAACATACACTAATTTACAAAAGATCACTCTAGCACCTAAAAACAATGCAAAATATTAAACGGTTATACAAAGATGGTAAAAAAAAAAAAATAACTTTGTATAAAAACTTGAAAAAAAATTAAGATAAAACAAAACACAAATTTTATACATCCTATGAGAAAAAAAGAAAGAAAAATCACACTTTTAAAATCACTGTGTGACGGTCTAAACGACTCTAACCGGACGAATTAATTAAATCGCAGATAATGTGACTATCGTATATAATTTTTTTTTGGATTACAATGACTAGCATATAGTTCACCTACTATTCTTCCACCTCTAATGTTACTTTTTTACTGCTAAATGAATCGATACCATACTTTGAGACATGGCGATCAGATTGTAAAAGAGAAAAACAAGATCGATATACACGAAAAATCTGTACACAAACGGACTTCTAATCCCATAACAAACACGAAACGGAACTTAAAGATAATATAGGTATAGCTAGAAAGCGATCGAAAATGATGTGTGAACAAACAAGATCGTATATCTACACAATCAAATTTGTGTGTCGGGGAATAAGAAAAAGAGGAGATATACAGCAGAGATTCAGGCGCTATTACTCCTCCGTTTCTTACGGACATGGCTTGGGTTGTTGTGAACAAAGAAAGTCTCTACCTCCTCGCTCCCGACGTCGGTGGCTTCGAAGAACCGAAGATCTTTGGACAATATTGTCTTCTTTGTCAGAGGAATCTCACGCGGCCGCTTTCTTGGCGCCGGAGGACATGTCTCCACCTCCGGAATCTTGTGATCGCTTGAAGTTGGTGTACACAGAGATCCTAACAAGTCTTCTTTCTTAGATTCTCTTCCTTCCTCTTCTTCTTCTCGGTTTCTGGGCTTCTGTTCTTCTGCTTTTTCTCCTTCCAGGGGCTCGAGAACCTTAGACATGGTCACATGGATGTATGTCGTCTGGGAATGAGAAAGTTTCGTGGGTTTTACCTTCCATAGGAAAGAATATTTAATTTTAAAGTGAATTTTGGAATCTAGAAAGTGATAGGCAGAGAGAGAGAGAGAGAAGGAGATTATTCGGATATTCAATACCCTTCTTTTTATGCGACTTAATAAATTGTTTAGGAATTAGAAGTGAAACTTTTCGACTGCCCTGTGTCCAAAACCTTTTGGAACTGCTGGGAGTCAATTAGTAGTAAGTTGAATTTGAATAATTAATTTTGGAAGACAAATTTATTTGACCATGAAAAATGAATGTATTTAAGAAAAAAAGAAAAGAAAAACTTAACGGAGAAGCTTATCCAATACATCGCCCTATGTGTCACGTCATTCATCGATGGTAGTATGTCCAAATACGTACAAATGCTTGGCATAGGATACCATTTCATCGCTTAAGAATAATATTTCATAATTGATGTCCACTTTCCGACTCCCCCTTGGACTTATTGGCAGCCTATTATATAAGCCAATTAGATACGGCCATGTCATCCTCCACTTGGGTTTTGTTCTCAGAATTGCTCAAGGTACTACTACTATATAGTATTTTTCTCTAAGAACTAGTTACAAGGCTAAATGACGTTTTCTTTTTTTGTATCTGTCTTGATGTTCCTTAACACACACACAAAAAGAAAAGAAAGGTTTCTGTGGATGTTGGCAATCTAGTGTCCGCATTGAATGGTTGTGTATGTCGTATGAAACGTTAAAAAGTTGGATGCTATGTGTTATTTTTGTGTGTGTATTCGATTATGATTAAGCATTTAACTTCTATTTTTCTATGAAAAAGATAGCTTATTCAAAGTAAAGTAAAAAACCATTAATAGATAAGAGTTTTTTTTTTTTTTTTTATGAAGTCTACTGGTTTGTCGGTTGTAATGACTGTATTCCAATTTTGGTGTATTGGGGTTCTTATTGGTAAATTGGGTCAGGTTTGGGCTTATGTAGTCTTCTTCAATAGTAACCCATTAACAACATTCAAATATTAATGTTGTATATGCCGAGACGTACTCACTCTTGATTGAATTAAAAACAAAAAGAAACTACTGTATAATAAAGTTTTTGTTTTAGGTTACTTAGACCATCTCCATTGGTAGATACCCATATGATGGATATCTTAAACATTTTTTAATATAAATTTTACTTCTTACTTATTTTAAGAACTCTTATATTTGATTTTCATTTTTGGATGTTCCATTGGTAGAACCCATTAAGAGTTTCTTAACACTAAAAGATAACTAAAGAGGAACTCCATCCGTAAATGAGACAATGAAACTATGCAATTATAACTCAATGACCACCAACCAAAAAGCATCCAGATTCTAACCTTAGAAATCTATTGCTTGTCGGGTTTCCTAATACAAACTCAAGGGCAAGAAGTATATCAGCTTCCATCTTCACAATCTCTTGCTTTGTGTAATTGTTGTCTGTGATGTAACAAAAGTCTTCAACATTTGGTGGAGTTATCTCTCATACTTCCTACAAAAGAAGCCAAGAACCAACTGAAAATTCATCCTCAATTCCCAAGTCTACTATATATAAGCCACTTCTATCTAATCCACCAATATGATTACAGATCCTTAAGCATGAACCAAGAATGTTGTCTAGTCAAGGAACCATTATTAAGTAATGGACAGAACCATTGATTCAATGTCTATCTTTCAAGATATAATGCGATACCCATTGTTACCACATTGACTATTATTACTATGTCGCAAACTTTAGAAAAGCCATCAACGTATAAGAAAATAGGAGTAAACCTCGTAAAAGTATTCCTAAGCAGATCCAACTTAATTCTGTTTGTAGACTTACTTAATTGCTTCAGAGGCTTAATACATAGCTAGGGGATACCGAGAATTCAATCATCTGCAGTTTCAAACTTACCTCCAACACTAAGTGCACATAAACCATTCAAACGCAAGAAGAACATCCTTTGGTGAACAACGATCAAAGATAGTGGAGACATGCCTTTGGTGTCCTGCAAAGATAGTGGAGACATGCCTTTGGTACAAACAACAAGAACAACGATTAAAAATAGTGGACACATGCCTTTGGTATCCTGCAAAAGCAGAAATTGCTTCATCCATGGAAACAAAAGTACGAGCAAAAATTCCTAAAATTCGATTCCGGTTTCTCACTCTACCTCGATTGAGAAGAAGATCTAGGGCGAGTGAAACAAGCTTCGATTGAGAAAATAGCTAATCCACCTTTAATCCCAATACCTATGGAGAATCCTTTGACGGAGGCGACGATGATTCTTCGCAGCTTCTCGGAGTCATCCACTGGGGACGCCGATTTCGATCCAAACGAAGAAGACGGAGAGCAAGAGGAAGAGAGATCGGATTTCGCCTCGGATGCATGAACAGAGAGAACCGGAAACGTCGCCGGTGATTCCATCGATTTCGCCGCGGATGCATGAGCAGAGAGAACCGTTCGCCGTCACAGAGCAATGATCGGTGGATTTGGAAGAGAGAGAGAAAAATAATTTATTTATTTTTGTTAAAATTATCAGATCCAAGCATATATTGACACGTAACGGTTTTTAACATTTCTTAAATTCTTTAGTTAAGATACGTTTCTTAACAATTTCACATATTACTCAATTATTATTTTTTCTTTAAGAAACTTTTAAAAACTCTGATGTAGATGTTCTTAGACCACCTCCAATGGAGGCTTTAAACAAGGGATTCTTAGGAAAAAAATTAAAAAAAAAATTCAAAATTAAATTAAATCTTCAGAATCGGTTCTAAGAAAGGAAATTTTAGAGTTGGTAAGAACCCCATAGGTGTCTCCTTTCTATTGGTTAATATTTTTGGAGAAAAGGAAAAAAAATTAAACCCATTTCTCTCTCTCACTCGGTTATCTCTCTTTCTCGCCTCTTTCGCTCTTTCTCTTCTCTCGAGTGTGACGATGGAAGAAACTTCGATCAATCATCAAACCCTCATCTACCTCCGTCGCGGGCAGCTCCGATTTGTCTTCCCTCGGAATACGAACTACTTTCCGTCGCGGAAACTCTCTCTCCACGGAAACTCTAATTTCTCTGCTCTTTGTTTTCATCGCCATAAATAGATGCATATTTCTTCTATGACGATTTTCTAGCTTTTATTCCTTTGATGGGTTTTCAAAACTTTGAAGATATGTGGGTTTAAAAAGTGGGTTTTTCTCTCTCTCTTGAATCGCTTCTATTTTCTGGGTTTTAATTTTGTAATGATTTGGTGGGTTTAAACATGAACAAGCTAATTAGGATTGAGCAAAGAGCTGAGAGAGATGCTCCCCATTGTTGTTTGTAGAGAGAGCTTTTCCTAAATGGATTCACAGTGAGTTTCCAGATTTCTTCTCCCCCTTTGTAATTTAATCCTTCTTTACTTGGATTCACGACCATGGCTGAGATTTATCGAAGCTTATTGCAGGAAAAATTAAGAATAATGGTAGTGATTAGAAAGTTCAAAACAGTTAGGTTACATGAACTATGAATTTGACCTATGTTGTACATTGGGGAAGTGAACTAAGATGAGAGGTTTTACTATTTTCTCATATTAATGATCTGCCTTGATTGTCTCTTGAGACACAACAGTAGTGAATTGTGTTTTGGATTAAGCTCATGGAAGCAACTGTTGTGTTCTAATGCCTTATCTGCAGCAGCAGCAACAACGTATGTTCCAAGAAGACGACGATCCAGTGGTTCACAGAGCATTGAAAGGATCTGGCGACGTCAAGTGCAGATTGTTCTTGCTATTGATGCAGCTATTTGCTTGACTCTATTTGGTGTTTGGTTGGCTATTTGTCAGGGCATTGAGTGTACACGCTCTTGATTTAACATGCCTCTTCCTATCTTCCCCAAAATCGCCTTCCAGATTCAAGTTCTACTTTCACTTTCATATAACTTGATTGAACTATTATTTTTTTTTAAAGTTTTTCTCTTCTTCAATTTTGTTTTGGAGACTGCAATTTGACATACTCTGCAGCATTGTTGATTGTATATTTATTAGGTATGAGGCTGAAGTTTCTACCTTAGTTTTTGTATGATGTGATGATTGTGTTCATATGATTTGGTGAATCGTGGAACAAGTTTTAGCACATTGTACATAAAAACATGAGTGATTGAGTCATATTCTTTTGTTTATGTTCTACATTTGTTGTTGTTGCTTATAAATTTATAATTTTCAAAATAATATTTTTTTATTTTTAAGAATCTCAAGAGGATTCTACCATTGGATCTATTTAATTTTAATTACTCTTTAAGAAGTTTTAACTTAAAAAATTTCAAAATTTATAACTAAAATAATGATAAGAACCTATTATGGGTTCTTACCATTGGAGATGCTATTAGATTCATTATTTGCCCAACTGATTGAACATCATCTGAATCCGTGCCTATGCGAATCAAAATCTAAAAAACATAGATACATCATACATTCGAAACAGAAAAACTTAGTTGTGGAGAAGGAGTTGATCTTCGGTCTAAACTCACCAAAAAACTTGAGATTTCTTGTCTTTGTTTGAACCAAAGTCCTTGTTCTATGTATCACTTTCTGTCTCGAAGAATCTGATCCTTCTCTAGATAGATACAGTGTGAATCGGAAAGGGAAAAGCTTCATTGTTCTGTGAAAAAACCTTTAGAAATGGGCAAAAAAACAAAAAACACTGACAAGTTAAATTCATTTGTTTCATCCTCATGGGTTACAACTTACAACATTACACCACGTCTCTATCTAAACTGAAAAGGGTCAGAGTAGAGGAGATAACAAAAAGGGTAAACACTCCCACACAACACATGGCACCTTTTTCTTTGTCGCCTTCCAAATCATTATTATTAATTTATTACTAAGAGTATTTTTTTTTTTTTAATTCAATTTTCTTCTCCTCTGTGTGTGTGTCATCACCATTAATTAATTCAATTCTACCGATACCAAAACCTGAACGGAATTTGTTTGGAGCCTACAGAGAAAGAAGATTCAACCCAGAAAGGAGGAGGACGCAGATCTGTGTTTTCTCTTCACGTCTGATTGATCTCTCAGTTTCTGATCGGAGATACCCGTGCGGTGTTAATGGCTGCGGTTCCGTCGGAAAATGGCGTTGACGGAGATGACGAAAGGGAGGAAGAAGAGGAGGAAGAGGAAGAAGAAGAGGAGGAAGAAAACGGAGACGAGGCTGAGGAGGAGCCACGGCTGAAATACCAGCGGATGGGCGGCAACGTACCTGCGCTGCTATCTAACGACGCTGCTTCCTGCATCGCTGTTGCGGCGCGGATGATCGCGCTTGGTACGCACGACGGAACGGTGCATATCCTCGATTTCCTTGGGAACCAGGCGAGTTCTTCAAGTGATTTTGAGTTTCTCGATTTTTTTGTTTTTTGAATTTCGGGTCAATTAGGAGTGTTTTGGTGATATCCATAATATGAATTGAGGTCCATTAGGTTTTCTTGGTTTTGCTGGAACAGTTTAGCTATAGTTTGAAAATTTTGCTCTGTGCTTCATTTGTTCAGGTTAAAGAATTCCGTTCCCACACTGCCCCGGTTAATGACCTCAGCTTTGACACCGAGGGAGAGTATATCGGAAGCTGTTCAGACGATGGCTCTGTCGTTATAAACAGCCTTTTCACTGATGATGAGAAGATGAAGTTTGATTACCATCGCCCCATGAAGGCCATTTCCTTGGATCCAGATTACTCGAAAAAGCAATCAAAGAGATTTGTAGCTGGTGGCTTGGCTGGTCACTTGTACATGAACTCCAAGAAGTGGTTCGGGTTTAGAGACCAGGTTCGTTGAGAATGTGGGTAAATCACGCTTTGGGATACAACCTGCTCATCGTGAATTTTGATAGAGGCTAACTATTGTAGGTGCTGCACTCTGGGGAAGGTCCAATCCATTCTGTGAAATGGAGAGCAAGTCTCATCGCCTGGGCTAATGATGCTGGTGTTAAAGTTTATGATACAGCCAAAGATCAGCGTGTTACGTTTATTGAGAGACCGCGAGGAAGCCCCCGGCCTGAGGCTTTGCTTCCCCACTTGGTTTGGCAGGTTGGTCTGGGTAACTCTATCTATTTATTTATACTCCTTTAATTTCACCCGAACGTGTTCAGATGTAAAGGGGTATTTTTTTGTTTTTTGTTTTTTCTAGGATGACACTCTCCTTGTGATTGGTTGGGGAACATCTGTTAAAATTGCTTCAATTAAATCAGACCAGCAAAAACCAGCATATGGAACATATAGGCAGATTCAGATGTCTAGTCTAAACCAAGTGGATATTGTGGCATCTTTCCAAACTAGCTATTTCATTTCAGGGATTGCTCCCTTTGGTGATTCTCTAGTTATTCTTGCTTATATACCCACTGAAGAAGATGGTGCGAAGGAATTTAGCAGCACCACTTCTCTATCTCGCCAGGTACTCTCTTCGTGGTGGTTTTGGTGTTGCATATGAGAAATAGGGACATATTTTGGCATGCCTTTTGTACAGTTGTTGAGTCTGATTCTAAGTAATCCAGGGAAATGCCCAGAGACCTGAAGTACGCATTGTATCATGGAACAGTGATGAACTAACAATGGATGCTCTTCCGGTACACGGCTTTGAGCATTACAAGGCGAAAGACTATTCCCTTGCTCATGCTCCTTTCCCAGGTTGGAATTTTGTTTGGAAATATAATTTGTTTTCTTGGGGAAGGAAATCCTACCTTTGAGTATTTACTTGAAAATTTGAAGCGAGTGTAGGTAGTAGCTATGCTGGGGGACAGTGGGCAGCTGGTGATGAGCCACTATACTATATTGTTTCTCCAAAGGATGTTGTGATTGCAAAACCCAGGTAGATTTTTGTGGTCACTATTTCTTTTATCCATATTATTCTACTTCTTTGTAAATGAACTTTGCTGTCTCTTACGTATTCTGGTTTCTTACTTGTTAGGGATGCTGAAGATCACATTAACTGGCTTTTGCAACATGGATTTCACGAGAAAGCACTAGCAGCTGTTGAGGCTGGTGAAGGACGAACCGAACTAATTGATAAGGTACTTGTTCAAAAATTATAGTGACTAAACCTCTTATTTGTCTTTGCACTATGGCTTAGTTTCCTGTTCTCAACTTTTCTCTACTAAAATGGGACGGAATGCATAGCAAAGTGCTGTTCATGATTTTAATTATATAACTATCTATATGCTATATTTCATGACTTTGGTTAGGTAAACAATTTTAACCTGGCAATACCCTATTCGTTTAACCAAAGGATTATCTGTTCAGATGTTTCATAAGCCTAGCAGTTCTTGGTCGAGAAAACCTCTGTCAAGTTCTCCACTGTTCTTTCTTGTGTTGGTGATATTTAACTCTTAACACAAGCGATATATCTCTTATGGGGCATCTTGTGTGTACCTTGGGTTTTTTCCTTAATAAAACTAACATATTTTCTTCTATTGGTCTTTTTTTGGGTTTTGACCCCCAAAAAACAAAAAGGTCTCTTTTTGGGTTTAATATTTGAGTTGACCTAAGTTTTACTTATCTAGGTGGGTGCTGGGTATCTTGATCATTTGATTGTGGAAAGAAAATACGCTGAAGCAGCATCTTTATGCCCAAAATTGTTACGAGGATCTGCTTCAGCCTGGGAGAGGTTTGAAGAATTAGTATCTCATATTTGCTAAGCGTTTGTTTTTTGGTTATTGTTTACATATTTCATATTGTGTTTCTCTTGTCAGGTGGGTTTTCCATTTTGCTCAACTACGCCAGCTGCCTGTTCTTGTTCCATACATGCCTACCGACAACGCAAGGCTCAAGGATACTGTGTACGAGGTTTGTATATATCAACCACTTTGTACGAACTCTTCCCACTTTTTCGTGTCTTTATCCCACTATGCATGCCAGAGTAAAGAACCAACGGAAGAAAATAGGATAGAAATTTGAAACTGATCTTATTTTAAAAGTTTCACTTGTAAATGAAAACTTGTGTTTGAAACAATCGAGGCATGAGATTTATTTTTGTTTATGATGCAGGTTGCTCTCGTGGCACTGGCAACCAACCCCTCATACCACAAGGAGCTTTTGTCAACTGTTAAATCATGGCCACGTTCAGTATATTCTGCTTTGCCTGTTATCTCAGCAGTAGAGCCTCAGCTGAACACATCTTCAATGACCGACGCTCTCAAAGAGGTCAGCATTGTCTGTCATGTTAAGTTGAGGTTTATTACCACTGACGGATTCAGAGTTGTTTTATTATTTCATGTATCAGGCGCTGGCAGAGCTGTACGTAATTGATGGACAGCACGAGAAAGCCTTCTCCCTATATGCTGATGTACGTGTGTACTAAATAAAGTGAACATTTGTTAAAGTATTGACCCCTGATCTTGTTCAGGTCTTCTTCCGTCGATAGTCCACTAACATATTCCTTTTTTTTTATCCAGCTTCTCAAACCAGAAGTGTTCGACTTCATTGAGAAATACAGCTTGCATGAGGCCATTCGTGGAAAGGTATATGATGGAATTTTTTGACAGTTTGAGACTTCTGAAAGCACCACATAGGCTCTTCCTTCACGATCTAAATTTCTTTATAATCCTTAGTGTCAGCTTAACGGCGTAGTGGTTCATGAATTCACATCAGTCACAATCGGATTTGAATCTTTCTCTTTTTGGATTATGTGGATCCTGAATCTTTTCTTAGATATAGGTACACAAAACGTCTGCGTAATACCTAATTCAAACAAAGATGGAGCTCCACAGTAAACGATTTCCAATTTTGTAGTTATGGCTTATGGGGTGGTGTAATGAGTAGTTATTATCTTGGGGATTCAGGCATATCCACTGCTGTTCTGTCATGGAACTCCCATAATTTTGTCGTACAGACCAGTAAACTTTGTTTCCCTTATCTGCTTGTGTAGGTTGTCCAGTTAATGTTGCTTGATTGCAAACGTGCTACTGCCTTATTTATACAAAATAGGGATTTGATTTCCCCATCTGAAGTTGTTCCGCAACTTCTGAAAGCTGGCAAGAAATGTGATTCAAGATTTTACTTGTACTTATATCTACATGCGTTGTTTCAAGTTAGTCCAAATACGGGGAAGGATTATCATGATATGCAGGTATGTGTAGTTAACTTAATATATAGATTGCATGTTTTCTTTCTCTTTCTCCTTTTGCTTATTTTCTTAAAATATTATACATGCTGCAGGTAGAATTATATGCGGAATACGATACGAAGATGCTGCTTCCATTCCTACGTAGCAGTCAACATTACAAGTTAGAAAAGGTAGTCAACATTACAAGCTAGATAGCTGACTGAAATGAACTATATCTAGGTTATGTCTTTGTTAACTTGATGTACTGCAATATCTCAGGCATATGAACTTTGTGTCAAGAAAGATCTATTAAGGGAGCAAGTGTTTGTCCTGGGGAGGATGGGAAATGCAAAACAAGCTCTTGCAGTCATCATAAATAAACTGGGGGATATAGAAGAGGTAATTGTCTTAATACTCTGTGTTCAGTAACTTGTCTTCTTACCACAATCCTTGGTACTCTCCGATTGATGTCTTGATGTCTTGCTTGGCTGGTTATAAATAAAACAAGCTATGGTGTTTATGTTTTATCGTTCTTCTGCAGGCTGTAGAATTTGTGTCCATGCAGCACGATGATGATCTATGGGAAGAGCTTATTAAACAATGTCTGAACAAGCCCGAGATGGTAAAAACTGTGTTCACAAATCAAAATCGCCGCACAAATCGGCCCTGATTCTAGGAAACTTGTGTCCTTGTAGTACTTTTCCTTAATCTTCTGCTTCTCAACAATATAGGTTGGCTTGCTGTTGGAGCACACGGTTGGCAACCTCGACCCTCTTTACATTGTAAATATGGTCCCCAATGGCTTGGAAATACCTCGGTTAGTTTTAACAATTACGCCGCATTGCTGTTACGTCATTCTTGAGTTCGTCCAATCACGTATTCTTTCTAAGTATATATGGCCGCTCGTTTTTGTGTGATGCCAAACCTTTAGTTTACCCAAAGCTATGTGCACACACAGAGCATTGGCGGAACTATACGTTTTCTGATCACAAAATAATGTTCTCATCAATGTGTTTCTTCTGCTTTCAGACTAAGGGATCGATTGGTCAAAATCGTGACAGATTACAGAACTGAGACATCTCTTAGACACGGTTGCAATGACATTCTCAAGGTACAAATTTAATGTCACTAATGTCCCTCTGATCATATATCCGGAACAGGCTCCAGGGAATTTGACGTGTGATGGTTGTTGTACAGACGGACATTGTCAATCTTCTGGTCAAGTGCTTCAACGAGGCAAGACGTGGGGTTTGCCTAAGCAACGAAGAAGACGATTCCCGTGTGAAAAGAGAAGACAATAACCAATCATCTTCGCGGAGAATGGTAGTAGATAAATCTTTGAGCATAAAGATGACAGAGGTGAAATCGAAGACACGGGGGGACACACGGTGTTGCATGTGCTTCGACCCGGTCTCGATAAGAGGGGACACCGTGGTGGTCTTCTTTTGCTGCCATGCTTACCACATGACGTGTCTCATGGATGCTGCCTTCAGCGACAGCAATAACAAGACAAGCAAAGGTTCTTCGGGCTATGAATATGGCTACGATAACGGTGTGGAGGAGGAGGATGAGGATGAGGAAGAAGATGACAATGGTGATGGAGACAGGCCTGGGCGGTCGCGTTTACGATGCATATTATGTACTACTGCCGCTGCTGCGTCCGCTCGGTAGCGACTCTTTTGTGCATGTGTTTGTGGAATATTTTTTGGTGTGCTTCGATTTTTTTGTTTCTTAAGAAAGAAGGAAAAGTTCCTTGGTTGCTCTGTAGTCCTCTGTCTAGAGTATAGCAAAAAGAGAATGGCGAGAGAGAAATAAAGCGTATCCATAATATTTGTTCATTGTTTCCTGTTATATTGAATGTCGTGCGATTTTTTGCATTTCCGTTAAAAAATATCGTCCCAAGACTTTGGTATTCCAACTACTTTCAAGTGTTCATATAAATTTCCATTTTCTGTCTACTGCATCTTGTCGTTTAGATTAGAGTGAAATAAAGTATCTATCTGCTCACAGCAGCAACCTCGCTTGTCATCCAATTTTCTAAAATTTCAATATATAGACCCTAAGGCGTTTCTAAATGATGTCATATAAATTTAAAAAAGCACAGTAAATAAGCAAAAGCCAGAAACGTTTGTCAAACTTGCAACATATGAGGACCCATACAAAGTAATGTTATAGTTTGAACAAACCATTCCCTTTATAGTTTCGGACAAATACAAAGATATAAAGCTTCAACAACGAAATCGAAAACATTAACAGTAGTAATACTATATGACAATAAAACGTAAAACTAGAACCAACCACCATGATATATCATCACTCGCTTAGAATGGCCTATCTTAAGGGGATAAAAGGTTTCTGTAGGGTGAATTTATAGAAACAAAAAGAATGGAATGGTTGCCACCAAATGATTCGAGGTGATGACCTCTAAGATGCGACTGGTTTTGAAGTGGCCTTCTTAACGGCTTCCGCATAGGTCCTGTGCTGGTAAGTTAAGGTCGACTCAAGCAAGTCCCAAAGAGACGTCTTAGGGTTCCATCCTAATTATTGTCAGATACTAAATATCAGGAAATAATTGGTTTGGTTATTTTTGAAGAAACTATGCAGCCAAAATTAGAGGAATTTACCAAGTTGACGGTTGATGATGGTCATGTCTGGGATTCTCTTGTCGCTGTCGTCATAACCTTCTCCATAAAATTCTTTGGAGCTCACGTCTATCGTTGGACTCTCTATGGCCGTCTCTCCACTCACTTTTGCGTAGACCTGTCCATTTTTTGTTTTGCAACATTTGAGCGTGCCATAGTGTATCGAAAATCAATCAGAGTCTTATTATTTAATTGTGACCAAATTTTCTCACCTCAGTCATCATTTCAGCAAGCTGTCTTACGGTCACTTCGTTGTTTGGGTTCCCTACATTGAAGATATGGCCATTGGCTCTCTCTGGGTTCTCCTATTAAAGATCCCGCAAGCAATTCAGATGCAACTTCTTTGATGACAGTGGAACAAACGAAATATCACCAGGAATAAGCAATGAATGAAACTCACAATCATCAATAGGACAGCTTCAATAGCATCTTTGATGTAGATGAAGGTTCTCTGTGACTCTCCACCATCCACAAGCTTGAGAGGCTCGCGCCGCAGAAGGTTCTGAAAATACCCCAAAAAGTAATACAGTTAAGCTGCAGCCACGAAAAAGAAGTCGGGTTATTGGACTGAGCCTGTATACTTACGTTGCTAAAGCACGCCAGGACACGAGGGACACCCTCGCTAGGACCATCAATGCCAGGGATGAAATCCATCCTAGGTCCAATCCAGTTAAACGGCCTTACAATGGTGAACTCAAGTCTGTTCTCAGCACCCTCAGCTGCAACCACAAACAAAAGAAATGAGAACCTTTTTGCCTCTTAAGTACATTGAATTTGCTTATTATGTAAACAAAACTGCATACCGTAGACAAGTCTCTCAATCAGTTGCTTCGCACAAGCATATGACCACCTCTGCTTCTCAATAGAACCAAATATGCAAGGGGATGTATCTTCTTTGAGTACATAAAAATCAGGATCCTGTAGAAAACAGACGCGCATCATTTGTGAGTGGAGAGGAAATAACAAATACAGAGACAAAAAGTAGTGGTAAGAACCACAGGAAATCCTCATGTAGTAGTTGGGACTCAAAGCCATACTCAGGTAAATGCAGGAATAAGAAGTCTAAACAACAACAACAAGAATAGAATATAAAATTTCCGAAACCATCTTCGGCGAGTGTGCCACTGTACAAAAAACTATAGTTTCTTGATCCACTTGACAGCGACATTCAGCAGAAGGTGATGCTAAAGAAAAAATGACATGATCAGAGTGAAGAGGAGAAAAAGGCTGACCTGACGCAGAGGATGATCCTTGGGAAGAAAGCTTCCTATAGTTTTTCCATACACTTCACAAGTGGAAAAGTGAATAAGACGCTTGTTGTTCTCGGAGCAGTATTTAACCTACATTGATCAATCAATTTCATATCTTAAGCATCGGTATCATAAATATATTCCTCAAATTAGAAATACATACCACGGGGAGAGCATCGATGAAATTGCTGTAGATAGTGTCAAGAGGACGCGTATTGTAATCAGCTGGAGTACAGATCGCAGCCAGATTTATCGTCTGCGAAGCAAACAACAGATTAACGAAGGCATTCACAATCTCGAGAGAGAAAAATACTGGAAAACAAAAACACTGCGTGCAAAGACATTTGCATCGATAAATTGAAGGAAACATGGAATCAAGCACAAAAAAAGAGGAACATACAAGCGAAAACGTCAAGTGCAAAACGTGGAAGCTGAAATTGAATATTTAATTTCCTATAACGGATCAGATCTGAGTAATCATCAAAATCAGCGAACGCACTAACTATCGCTAAGAAATCTCCAACCGATTTCAATGAATTCCGCATAAGCTCGAAGAAGAAAGAGAGCAGATACCGAAATTTGCGAACGAAAAAGAGTTTCACATTCACATTAAGAAAATAGATTACGGAGAACATTACCAGATCTGCCATTTTGATAAGTCCTTCGAGTCTAGAATCATGCTTGATGTTGATACGATGAAACTGGATCCTCCCGGCCCATTCAAGCGTATCAGGCTCGAGCAAGTGCTTGATCTTATCGTTGTAGACGTCGAGCGCGATGACGTTGTGCGGGGTCTCCGTCATCAGCTTCTCGCAGAGGTGAGAGCCGATTAAACCTCCGGCGCCAATCATGCATATCGTGATCGGCTTAATAGGCCTGCCGTCCAGATCCAATCTACCGGCTCCGTTCGCCATTTTTGTCGGTGAGAAAGAAAAAAAAAAGAGTCGGAATCAGAATACTAGTCTGGAACCGCGTGATCTCTCACGCTACAAAGATAACAATGCAATCAATGGGTGGAAGAGAGAGAGAGAGAGAGAGAGATTGTTGTGAGAATGGGGAAAAAGCAGAAAAAGAGGGATGGATATTTAAAGACATGTGGATGGAGGCATTATGTTCGTCGGTAGCAAAACCTACTAGCATTTCTCGACTCACTCACGCTCACGTGGGATTATTGTAGAGGAAAAAGGCTTTTCGTTAGTGTGTCATATTCTCTTTTACTCAATTATGAATCTGTTCACGTTACATCAAATTTTAGACTAGATCTGACCTGCGCTGTATATGAAGGTGCGTCAAACTCAATAGATTATTTTACTTTTCTACATTATGACGTCCTCTATAATATAACAAACCCCATAAATAATGGTGTGTTATTGTAAACATTTTTTTTTGGGAAAATTCCATAAACAAATCTGAACTAAATTTCAATAAGTTTTTTAATACTTCAAATATTTAGATGCCCAGAAAATTACCCAAACTATTTTTTCTACCCAACTTAAATCTCCAATTGTTGTTCGTATACTTAATCTACATCTTATACGAAACAGACGTTAGTGACAATACGAACAAACCGTTAATCTTTTTTTTTTAATAATAAAATAATAATATTTTAATAAAAATAATATTAAATATTTTTTTTTTAAACCTAGAAAAATTTTAAAAAATTGAAAAAATCAAAAAAAAAAATCGAAAAAATCGAAAAAATAAAAAAAATCGAAAAAATCTAAATTTCTTAGTCTTTTTTATTAAACTTTAGATGAAAAACATTTATAATTTTAGTTTTTAATTTCAAAAAACCAAATTAAACTTGAAAAAATAAAAAAAATTATAAAATTACCAAAATTACAACAAAAATAACTTGTACCGTCGTTGATTTTTTTTTTGGCGTTGCGGTGGGGTAGGCTTATGTTTAAACTCACAATCATTTTTTCTTTTATTAAATCTGTCATCAACTCAAACAATTTTTTATAGTATAGAAAAACTTTTAGGACTAAAAATAATTTATATACCCCACTCCAACGCCAAAACAAAAATCAACAATATATCGCTATGATATGGGTTATTTTTTTATTTTTGTTTTTGTAATTTTAGAATTTTTTTTTCCAAGTTTAATTTGGTTTTCTGAAATTTAAAACTAAAATTATAAATGTTTTTCATCTAAAGTTTAATAAAAAGACTAAGAAATTTTGATTTTTTCGATTTTTGTTTTATTTATTTCGATTTTTTCGATATTTTTAGATTTTTTTAGTTTTTTTCGATTTTTTCGCTTATTCGATTTTTTAAAGATTTTTTAAGATTTTTTTGTTTTTAAAATAAAATTTATTATTATTATTATTAAAATATTATTATTTTATTATTATAAAAATAAAAAGATAACGGAAGTTAACATTCTGTTAAGTCACTAATGTTAAATGGGCACAGTTTGAAAGTTCACGTATTAAAATGGGTAAAATAATTAGTTCGTGTATTAAATTGGATAACAAAAAAGTTTAAGTATTAAAAAGCTTATCGAAATTTGTTCAGGTTTGTTTATGGAATTTTCCCCTTTTTTTTTGTAAGAAATTTGTTTTCTTCAAATATTTTGTTAAAAGTAAAACATATTTTGTTCAAAAATGTTATAAGCTCGGCGGATGGAGTAGATTTATTCCAGTGGATGCATACTTGAAAAGAAAGAAAAAAAATATAGAAAATATGGGGGATTTGATCAAGGAGGAATATATACAAGGAGATTTTAGCTCATCTCAACATAAGAAATATTTTTAGAATCTTTCGACAAATTTTAATGTATCTTATAAGTTGTAAATGAACCATTTAAAAAAAATAATAAGAAACTGAACCTTCTTCACTCGATGAGAACTCATAATTGACGGAAAATGACGGTGGAAGTTTTCTACGTAGTGACGTAAAATTGTTATCCGGGCAAAAAGTTAAATATATTCGTCTTCTTGATTTATTATTATGCATCTGTTGTAATCTGTGTGTTTCGTTCCCTAGTGTTGGATAAAAAGTCGCTTTAGCGAGAAAGGAGAGAAGTGGTAACAATTAATTAGTGATAAGATTACAACAATAAGCTTGTTTTTTGAGACTCTAACTTTTTCGGGGAAAAAGGTCCAACCTCTGGACTATGGAGTGAATGCTAGAAGCTAAAAGAGGCTAAAACTCCGAGAGAGCAAAAGATGGAGAAGGAACACTACTTGTAACAACAAGTAATAACTTGTATAACCACTCTCTGAACTGTTCTCTCTCCACTGCCCTGTGTTTATAACGTCTTTGCTTCGTTCTCCTCTTGTCGCTGAAACGTTCACCTCCAGAGAACCTGTAACGTCATAACCTCTGCGATTTCATTATCTGCAGTCTGCATCATACTCTAATGTAGGATGGGATATATATATAAATCAAACAGAACAGGATGTCAACGAAATCCACCCGAAATGTGTTTATAACCGATTGATTTTATGGAGTCATAGAAATCGAAACCAATTTTAGTGTAATTAGATCAAACCAAACCGAATAAAAGACACACTCACAGTCGTATTCTGCCCATCCAATCCGTTGGCGAACAAGATCGTAGACCACCACTTTGTCTTTAAGAACCAAATCTGCTAAGCAAAAATCCATCCAGGAGGAACCCATTGAGAAAAACAATTGCACTGTTTCAGTTTCACTTGGTCGAGTTATAAAAATAAACGAGTCTTTACCCCCAAGAATTGTTATACGACGATGGGACATTCTCTGGAAACCAATGCACCATATCGAACTTCCTGACTGAAGATAAGCAAATGAAAAAATATCCAAAAAAAAAATTTGTTTTCGGTACCAAATAGATAATGTTTAGCAAGGGGCTGAAAATGAATACATGAGAACTATCTATAGAGTAGCTTGCATGCCCAAGTGAATATTAGAACTCATTAGATCTACTAAATATGCAATCATGCAGATCCCAGCACCTAAGTTTTTCCAATTAACTCAGGCGCCGATGCGAGTTTGTCTTATAAGAACAAAGCTGTGAAAACTGCTATTCTTATTCCATCACTAAACCAGAGAGATTGGATTAATGAGAGACCCTCAACTCTCAACCAAATACCCAACAAATCTGCGAAGGCATCCTTATAAACGCACCCCTCACTAAGAGCTCTCTCACAAACTCATAGAAGCTCTAACCTGCTAGATTCAGTCCTAGGCTAGATAGAGTGGACCTATAGCTAAGAGTTGAGCAGCTAAACTTTTTCAAAGCTCATCATTGCCACGCTAATACACAACTTATGAAGCAGAGTATGAATATGCTTACACTAGAAAAAATCTGAAGATACCCACGGGGGTTTAACACCATTGATGCACCACCAGCGAAGCTCAAACTAACTTGGGGAAACACATCAACGGCCCTGCAACATGGATTCTCAAATCTTTTTAGCAGTTAAACATTCGAGAGAGATAATAGCTTTTTATATATACATGCACATGTGAGGAACTTTACCCAGATGCGATATCAAAGCACTGGTAACTCTCATAGGTAATGGGACGCCCGTACTGTGAAACAGCATTTGAAATCTGCAGGTGTAGGGGTTTATGAATCTTCTTTCTTGTAAGGTATAGTAACATCTATCCTCTAAATTGGGTTGAAATCTTATTAAAAATGTAACACTTGAGGACAGATACTTCAACAATGGCAAAAACTAGACTCACAGCTTGGACGAATGGACCATAAGCTTCGTCAGGAAGATAAGCAAGAGTCGTCCCTGTGTCAATTATCGTCCCATCACCAGTGGCTATTGTGAAAACAGATGGATCAATCGGTAATATCTGATTGTTCACAGCAATGCTCTGCAGGTTCACATTATAATGTGGCCTGAAATGTTTTTTTGCAGCATATTATCTGAATCAAGACGTGGGGTTATATATTTTAGTATTCCTATTCCAAGCTAAACAAACAGCATTTATTTTCCTAGGTTCAGCTACAAAACGTCTATTTCTGGATCATACGGTTCCTACAGCAGATTGGGATAGCAAAATCGGAGGTTTATATCTGAGCAATGACTTTCATAAACATCATTTAAACCCTGAATCTACCCCATTGTCATATAAAAAGCAAATTCTGGGAACACAGAAGCGTGCTTCATATGATAGGAAGCACCCCGGAGGTTTAACAGGTGCTTTTATTTACAAAAAGTATAGTAGAGTTTAGGTGTATAATATAAGGATTGAGAACTCACTGTGATGGAACAAGAGGGGTATAGACAATATCCGGTCTCTTGATTTGACCTAGAACCATTACACCTCCACCGCTTTTATCTCCCTTCAGACAGTGCGAGAATACTCGTGGTGCGAGTCCTTGCATAGCAAGCTGCGAAATTACAGATAAACGCCCCTGGCCTAACCCAAAGATGCCATCAACTGCTCTCCTAGGCCTCTGTAAATCTCCGGTTTGCAAATTGCTACACCTATTTGACAATGTTGAAGACAAGCATCACATCTCATGAAAACTAATGAATCTAGTTTGATATGCTGTTACAGAACAATTATTTCTCATTTGGAAAACATTTTCTCCCCAAGAAGATGCAGTCATCAGTTGAATAAGTTTTTAGAGAAGGCAATGCACCATATACTCTTAAGGAAATCATCATTACCGAAAGGGTGTCATAAAATGCAAGATAAAAAAGATGAGACATCATATTCTCAGATTTGTGTATCTAAAATAGAATATTTTTGCAGCTAGCTTACCCGAAGACAAAGGGAGCAGAGGAGTTTATAGCCAAGGTACTGGTGATAACAGTATCAAAGGAAATGAAATCTGAGATGTAGTAACCAGAAGTGCCACTTCCGTCACCATACTTAAACGTATAGGAACAGAGATTGTTCGAAGAACAGCCCGATTCTGTCTGGAAATTCGAGTAACATCTCCTGTCTGAACAAGGAACCATTGAAGCTGAGGATGAGGCTCCAGGATCAAAGAAACTTAGCTGAATCTGGAAACCAACAACCACAAAAGAGAGGAGAACGAGTGATCAGATCATATGTTCCGGCGAATTAAAATGCTAATGAGGAATGTTAGAAAGAATTATACTTGGAGTTCACTAGTCTTGGGACAGCCGTTGCAGGAAGTGCAGCTAACCCATAAAACGTCACTTCCCGTGTCAATTTGCACATTGAATTCTCTTGGGGGTGTCCCAAGTTTAACCTTTGTGTAGTAAAGCCTGACATGAAAGCAAAATAACAGCAAAGATAAAATAAGATTCCAAAAAAGGAATGGACCAGAGTCAACAGACAGAATCAGAAATATTCTTAATTCTTAATTGAACACATGATGAGACAATAGTCTAGAATGCTGCTAACTCACTCTTCACAACCAAAGCAAAGTTCATTTATTTATAATCCCATCTGATGAAAACACACATCCAATCTTGAAGACAAAACCGAATCGCATTACTCAGCCTAGCCAGAAACAACTTTGTTTATTCGATTCGATTTGGTTGGGGGATTTTTTGTTTTTTCAAATCCAAGTCCGGAGACTGTACTGCGGGTTCCAAAAAGTGATTTTTTTTCTTTTCTGGATAGCAAAAAAAAAAAAAAAAAAATTCGAAAATCGAAATCGGAAAGTGCATAAGCAACAGTAGTACCCTACGAGAAACGGATCGGAGGCTCCATAAACCGGAAAATCAACAACGCCGCCGACAGGAGACTGCAGTAACCTTCCATGGCGAGCAGAATCAAAAGCTCTGAGCTGAGTCAGACTAAGTTGATGGCTCGGCGGAATCAACCTCTCCAGCATGAGAACCGCGTCGGAGCCGCAAACCATGGTTGTCGCAGCATGTAGAAACAAGGCAGCGATGATTACTCCTGTAGGAGAATCCACCACCACCGCCATTTCTCCAGTTCGAACTTCTCTTCCTAAGGGAGAGAGAAAGCCGCCAAATGAACACGTTCTGATGATATTCTGATGACAGTACTAAAGTTTTGCATATTTTGGTGATTAATTTAATAAATATGGGAATGAAGCTTTGCATAAACTATCCCTTTTTGTTTGAGTCATTTTGGCGTGTTTTAAAAATTTGGCATTTTTGGTAAACATGATTTTGTCTAGTTTTTTTTTCTTTTTCTTATGGTGGTTGTAAGAAAATGTTTGAGTACTAGACTGATGTAATGCGTCTCCACCAACCATGCATGACGCGTCTAAGGACGGATGTAACTTTACTTTTTACTTAAAGGTTATAAACTTAAAATATATGTTTTAATATTCTTTAGGCTATTAATCAGAAGTTCGAATTGGGTATAACACCTTTGTCAATTAACCTGGAAATTAAACACAGATTAATTGAGAATTTGTTTTTCGTATTCTTAATTCTTTTATGGACAATTAAATATATAAAATGTTAAATATACCATTTAAATGAACTTCCATGAAGAACTAGAGATGTTTGTTTTTCTTGTTTTTTCTCCCCACTTGTATAAGAAAAGGATTTAGGTCATCAAATTCTCAGATGAGAGTACAATAAGCAAATACTCCAGGAGAAAGTATCTCAACTTCTCTCTCGTACCATCTATTAGTCTACACGTGAAACGCCCAAAATCGGAAGAAAGGGTTCTCTATTGCTTAGAAAGCGCAAATAACATCAATCGAATTTAACTGAAAAACCTAAAGATAAGAAAGACTTTATCACTTTATTGTCTTCTGTGTGCCTTTCTGAAAATTAATTGTTCCACATCCTTCAAGTGTAAAGGAGTAACACTTGTCTCTTGAGACAGTCTCCGGTTTAAGCAGTGATCTGGACATGTCATGGAACCAAAAAGATTCTCAGATGTTATATTTGCATACGAGGAAACTATATCAAGAAGGTGCTTCACAAGATGTTGCTCAAAGAAACTTTTGTAACTCTTCACTATGACACATTCCAGGGAAAGTTGAACTATTTTCTACACTTAACGTTTTTCTGCTTCTTGCTGTGGAATTTTTGGATTAAACGTAGGCCTAAAGAGAATTGGGGGGTCTTTTGACTCGAATGGTTTAACAGAGAGATCAGTTTGGTTACCTCTCATTGATCTTCCAGGAGAAGTGAGGTACAAGAGAGAAGTTGAGATACTTCTTCTGGAGTTGCTGTTCCAAAACCTTGCCATCTTACTCTCCCGAATTTGTCGAGTAAGAGAATATACCTGAAACATAAACAAGAATGTGCATCAGAGAAATCAGAAAGTTTTAAGCGACTTGACGAAGTGGAGATTTTTTTGTACCCGGTGAGAAGGTTCAAAACTTTCATCTGTTTTCGGAAGTGATAATGGTCCCCAAATGAGTAAACAACCTGCCTCTGGAGGACACTGTTCTCGCTGTTGTTTGGTTTTTGCAAAACCCGGAGAAGTAGTTTCTTAACGGGTGCCAAACCCAGCAGCCATTTGTCTATCAATGAAACCTATAATTGCAAGAAATGAAGTTCGTCTGAAGAGAATGGGAGAAAAAAAACAGCTGCCAGAAAAAGCACTTGTGCACGTTCTAATATGTATGAATAGCAAAAAACGATTCAGGATCAGTACCTCAAACAACCGAAGATCTTTGCTGTCGCCAAACGATTCAAGAAATGGTTTGCTCCACGAGCTGATCATTTCCTGTCACATAAAGCAGCCACATCCCAGCAGCAAAAAAAATTATAAGCGGTATATATAATAAGGTCATACTACTCAACAAGTACTTCGCCACTTAAAAAACACTATTATGCAACCATTGCTTGGTAACCTTGATAAGCAACACTTCCGTTAATGCCACAGATCTCTTCATAAAGGCTAACCAAACATTTTCTTGGCACAATTGAATATAACAAAAATGAGATGGAATTTTGTGTACCTGAGAGCTTGCTCGGAAAGACAGACACACCAACGATACTTTCGGAACAGCCAAGCTCTCTGTGTCAACCTCCTCGCTGTTGGAAGTAATAGGCAACTTCAGGCTTTTTCCATCAGAGAATGTCACTGCTAATTCCGGGAATTTCATGGCTGACATAGCAGGAATTATAGTCTTACTTGCAGCTGCGATCTGTAAAAACATCAAATGACAGTTAAGGAACTTCATAAAGGGCTACAGTACCTAAATCTACCTAAATCGTGCATAGCTAAGTACAAAGAAAATCAGAAACTGGTTCTAGTAAACGAGCGTCCAATACAAATATGACTTCTATTAGTAACCAAAATGATATGTATGATATAAGCTATAGCTAATGAAAGCAATCTAAAGCTGAAGTTTTTTTGCCACTGCAAGAACACAGAATCTAGGGTCTTTGATTGTGACTACTACCAATAAGAGAGAGTGAAAGAAGTAGCATCATTACCTTGCCGCCATGTTCCTTGAATTCTTTCATATCAGCAAAGTATCCCCGATTCATCTCATCATTACTGCCCTAAATCACATCATATTCCAATAATTAACTTCTCATTGAGACAGTCTATCTCGAAATTAAGAGTAAATAAATTCTAGACCGATCAACAAACTTCAATGCTGAACCTGGGTCGGAGCAAACCCCCCAAAAAAAAAAGAATCGAGATCTAAATAAAGGGAAGCTTACAGTCTAGCACGTTCATCCTCAATTGCTTTCTTGTTCCCAAACTGCGCAAAGCCAAAACAACATCGACGGATAAAAGTCAACGCTTCTCCGATATGAGAAATGAACAATTCCTCAAAGTACCTGATAAAAATCGAGGAAGGAGCGGGTGGTTGATCGACGAGCTGGCATTTGCGAAGGAAGAGAGTCATGATTCTCGTATCGAGTGAAGTTGAAGACCCCTTTATGCTGGTTTTGATACGAGAGAGCAGAGACTGATCTACATTTTTGCTTCAGGACTCGATTCAATGTCGTCGCCATTTTCAAAGACCTATAAACCCTATTTGTTGGTTAAAGCCGCTAGAAACTGTGTTGTTAAAATATGTCTGCTCGTCTAAGGCGAACCAACACGCTTGAAAACGAGCCTATCCCCTGAACCAAATATCTTTTTGCGGCTAACCCGATCAAACCGATATTCCAATCCGGTTTACTCTTTTTAACACGGGCAAGATATTAAGTTGTTGATTACTAGATATTTTATCTGGTCGGCATACATTTTCTTTTCTTTTCACTATAAACAAAACAAAAAAAATAAACATTAACAATCTCATTCTGCTTTGCATGTTTTATACATCCGCAAACAGCTTATACGTATTGGCATCGATCATAATCTGTCTAACCGCCGCAGAGCCGTGCTTCAGGCAATACTTATGAAACATTAGAATAGGGCCTCTGAATTTTTTTTTAAAGAAAAACTCAGTTTTAACCATTTGAAAATTTTTTATACACTATTTAGGACCCCGATTTCAAATTTTGTATTGGATCACGAATATCTCAGGCACGGCTCTGAACCGCCGCGACCATAGCAATCACACCTAAACTAGAAAACGCCACGGCGATCACAGTGTTGATCCAGAAAATGAAACTCCTTTTAGATGGCTTGAACGTAAAGTTGAAGAACACTACAGGTAGAACAAAGTCTAGAGGCATAAAACCGAAAGCACCTAACAAAGAGTTTATATCTCCGAAAAATGGAAGCATTGCCGCAATGATTGTAGCCACCGGCGACGAAAAAAGAACGTGCGGCAAGTCGAGGGATTACATTGCGGATAGAGAATTCTTTCTTTGTTGGATCGCTGAATAGACTTTCCAAGATGTCGTTTATGGGTTGTAGGTACACCTGCATGCATAACTCAAAATTAGTAACATATGTGAAAAAAATGTAGAATGATTTAGACATTAATTAATGTGTAACAATATGTAACATACTTACCACAGCAACGGCCGAGAGTTGAAGGACAGTGAAGAGATTGATGAGGAAAATAAACCAAGTAGGAACTAAGTAGTGGTTTGTCTCAGGATTTAAGAAATTAGTGAAGATAAGCCCATTGGCTTTATTACCAAATGCCCAATATCCTGAGATGGCTACAGTGAAGAATGTCAATATCACTACAGTGTAACACATACACAACCCTTTCAGCATTTTTCCTTTTACTGCCGCCGCCAGTGTTGCCTGCGATGCAAAAAGATAAAGATTCATGTATCAAATTAAAAAATTTCAAAGAAGATTTTTAAATTTAGTAGTGTATGTTCACGTTGTTTAGCCACTAGATACAACGGTTATTTTTCTGGGTTTATTAAAAATAAGAGTGGTGTGTTACAGTGTTAGCTGTACAGAAACAAAGAGAGAGAAAAATGAAACCTGAATTTCGGGTATAATGCCATTGCCGTATGTAGTGGCAATAATAGCCATAGCATTAAAGACTCCAAACACTTTAGTTTCCTTGTCACCAGCTATTGCATAATCCTTCTCCGGTCCATTCGATGTATTTCCTGATATTTAAATGAAAACTTTGTGATTTAATCCACAACTTTTATCTAGCTAAAGCAGTATATATTTTTCTTTTTGTCTTTGAGGGATCTCAAACCAGAGCTCATACTAATCATTGGAGAAATATCAGGTTTTCCTGCATTTAATAAGTTCATATAAAATGGCAAAAAGATGAAGCACAATGAACCTAATATTGAAAAGAAAAACGACTCCAGATGTATCTAAATTTGTTTAAGACTAAAGAGTAAGAGGCTTGGTATACCAATGACAATGGAGGCAGCAGCTGCGGAAGCACTGTAGAGAAGGCAGAGGAGGAGAGAGAAGAAGTTGATGTGTCGTAGAGAGTGAAAGGATGGAATTTGTGCCAAAACCAAGAGTAAGGCACCAAAAAGTATCACAAACTGAAAGAGTTTCATTTCACCATTCGTCTCCATTACCAAATACATTGCCTTAAGGCATTGGCCTCCCAAGAGGGCATTGGTAATAACCACACCATAGCACACCGCCATTTGTATCGGTCCCACGTAGTACCTCCCCCATTTCGGCCCTTTCCATTCATATCATCAAAGTTGTTAAGAGTAAACCCTTACTCATTAATCTAAAGTCTAAACTCTCAGGGAAAAAATAATTCAAAAACTATATTAAAACTTTAGTTTAGCCAGATTAATTAAAGCTCTTCTGATATATATATATATATATATATACTGGAAAAAAAAAACTAATTTCAATTGATTATGAACATGAAATCTGATCCGACTTTAATCATGTAAACTCTTTTCAATTACTGATGTATTCTAAAACTAAAACCTACGTACAATAGACCAAATCCATGCATAATATGTTTGGTTTCATATTACTAACTAAAACAAACTATCCAATTCCTTAGAATTGAACTTGACAATTCGTTTGTGGTCGTTGTGTCAGTCTTGGTTCAAACCAGCATAATACATGTTAAACAAAAAAAATCATCTCGAAGCCATGTTGTGCACACTTACAATTTTTTTATGCAGATTTCTTTTTATCGTCATCTTAATGCAATTGAAAATTAAATAAAAATAACAAAATAATATCGAGAGATGAGGGCTAAAGTCGCCAAAGCATGATCAACAAGGGACCACAAGTCCACAAGGTTTGGTTTCCCATTTGTCTACTTGACCATTAAAATGATAGTACAATTTTACATTCGGCATGTCTTTGATCATCTTAGTAATTTTTTTAGTTGTTTTAGTTTGAAAATTTGTTTGTTACGTTTGAAGGTCCAGAATTAAAATGGATGGTATAGGGATCCAATTTCATATTGAATTTACTAAGAATCCAAAAGTTTAGAAAATCATACTTTTTAAAGCAAATCTGGTCTTAGATCCAGATACTTTGCTTATATAAGATTTATCTTTTCGTGTCGTCACACAAAGATTTGTTGAGTTGGAAATTAGCTATGCAAGACAAAAGAGAGAGAGAGAGACAGATGATAGCTAACTTCCCGAGGGTGGATCAAGTATCTGGATCTGAGTGGAGTGCTCAATTCTTCGAATCGGATACATAAAACCGAAAACGAGATTTAAGTATTCCAAGTTGCGTTTCCACACGAAATTCAAACTTTCCTAATCCACATAAATTACATTACTTTATTTTGTGGATGAAATAAATATATTTATTTCGGTCAAAGTTGGATGAAATAAGTGAAGTGGTGTACGTATCATGTAGAAGTTCATATGGACACGTATGTCTCTATAACTGCATCTCAATTTCAAATGAAATTCGCAAGGATAATAAACTTAGTTTTTCCTTTGATCGATTATAGTGTAGAGAATAATAATAGGAGGAAAGGGATGTATTAAAAAAAAAAAAAAAAAAAAAAGAATTACCGAGGATGTGGTGGGCCATGTCACGGAAGCGGAGGTAGCGGTGGCCGAGTGAAGCGTGGTGTTGGAGAGTAAGAGAGAGAAGCGTGTATGAGTAGAAAGTGACGACTGCTCCTCCCACCAAACACTATATTCCGGCCGCCCATCCTAAGAACTTGAAGGCGTACGGCAGACTCAGTAGCGGCGGTGCCACTATCGATGTCGTCAGGTGGAATCCGCAGTGCCACCATGTCCCTATATATAGTTCCTATCATCATCGTTTTTCAATGCTTTTTATTGTTTGCTACTACCAACATGCATCTTTCATACCAACTTTTAACTATATCCTTTAACAAAAAAAAAAAACTTTTTAATTATATCGATTACTAATACAACCCAATAAAGCTTATGTTTTTGATCCTTTATTTGATGTTATCGGCGTGGATCTACTGTTAATCTGAATAACATATAAAACTTACCTTTGGATTTAAGGACGAAGAGAGCACCGGCATCTACTTCTTCCTCTCTTTTTCCTCCATCTCCTGATCTCTCTTCTTCAACCATCTTCTCTCTCTCTCTCTCTCTCTCTCTCTCTCTCCACTTGATGAGGTTATATATGCTTTACTCAGTTACTTACTTTTATAAGTCCAAAACACCAGTCACTATCATATCGTGTTATATATAAAAGCGAGTGTATTTCATAATAATTTGGAACATTTCATTTCCTATTTCTGATTTATCGATGTTTTTTTATATTTGTGTCACGCGCGTTCTGGAATTATCTTAACATATGTATCTCTATTGTTTCTGGATACTTAATCCTGTTTTTATGGATCACTCGACGATGGATACGTTTGTAGTCCAACAGTTAGGTTATTTGCCTTCCAAATAGTAGATATGTGTTCAACTCACGTCAGATGTAGAACCTGAAGAAACATCTCAGCCAAATCAACTTAAATGTCTTAAATAAATTTGACAATCATTCATCACACAACATAATACAAGTTAACAAAAAAATAAAAATCTAGACTTTACAAAATTATTCAAACAAGCTACCTGACTGTGCTGGAGTACTCATCATGTTTACCGACTATCGTGGCGATGAAGGGAGGAGAACAAAGCGTTCGAGATCAAGTTAGCACAAATTCCAGGCAAAATTGGAGATTATCGCCGAGCAAATGGGAAATTCGGTTGCAGAGATATAACATCATTATGACAAATTGGTTCAGGATGTTGCAATTATTGAATATGGTGGAGATGTTGTGCCAGAGTACTCATTATGTTTACCGACGATCGTGCCGAAAAAGACCTCGTTGGTCTCCCAAGAACACGAGCAAGTCTTGCTAATTAGGATGAATCAATTGAGATTTCCGTTGGTTAGGGATTGTATAAAGTTTTTGTTAAATGTTGATATGTATAATGGTTCATTCTAATATGAGACTGGAACGATCTTTGATTATTGAGTATTTTTTGTGATTTTTTTCTTGAAGGACTAGAGCGAGTTGGGCCACCAAATGGGAGGCAATATTTAGAAACTTTGTCAAGACAAAGATAGGTTTGTGTAAGAAGGTTGGTGAACAATCGATATCTAAATTTGTTTATGGTAAAAGAGTAAGAGAGTTGGTGTACCAACGATGATGGAAGCAGCTGCGGAAGCACTGTAGAAAAAGCAGAGGAGGAGATAAAAAAAGTTGATGTGTCGTAAAAAGTGAAATGATGAGATTTGTGCCAAAACCGAGTTTAGCTCAAAAAAACATCACAAACTCAAAGAGTTTCATTTCACCATTCAGCTCCATTACCAATTACATTGCCTTAAGGCATTGGCAATAACCACAACGTTTCACACCGCCATTTGTATTGGTCCCACGTAGTACCTCCCCATTTAGGCCCTTTCCATTTCATATCATCAAAGTTGTTAAGAGGAAACCTAATTTATTTTAAAGTCTAAACTAAGCGGAAAAAAAAAAAATCCATCGTGAAGCCATATTGCGCACCTACAATTTGTTATGCAGTTTTCTTTTTATCATCACCTTAAAGCAATTGAAAATTGAATAAAAATAACAAAAGAATATTAAGAGACACAATGTTTGTCTGCCCATTTGTCTACTTGACCATTATATGTTATTAATCCGAATAACAAATACTACGTGCCTTTGGACCTAAGGACGAAGAGAGCACCGGCATCTACTTCTTCCCCTCTTTTTCCTCCATCTCCTGATCCTTCTTCTTCAACCATTTTTGTTTTCCCTCCGTACTCTCTCTCAAGTTACAAGTAGCTGCTTAGTGGGTTAATGGCCCATATTGGATTAGGTTCAAATTCGCTAAGATGGGCTTCTAGATTGGTCCAATCAGACTTCAAAAGTGAGGGGCTTATTGGTAGTTTATTACTTTCCAAAGCGCGGGAAAATGATAAAAGCTACTCTCTCTCTACAGTGCCCACTCTCATCTAGAGCATCCACGAAGCCCTACCGGTGAATCCCTTTGTTGGCCCTAATTTCTTCTCTAACTTAATTCGCCTTCGAAGCTTCTCCAGGGAAAAGAAAGCTCCAGTAACGGAGTCTCTGTCTCTCTTAATTTATTAATCGCCGCAAAATGAGCGGAGATAATCGAAGATGGGATCGAAAGGACTCGCGCAGGTCGAATATGCAGAAAGTAGTGAACACTGCTGAAGATGAGCTCGAATCTAAACTCGGATTTGGGCTTTTCTCCGAAGGGGAAACGCGCCTCGGTTGGCTACTCACATTCGCATCAGTAAGTCTCCGATAATCGCACTCTATTCTGAACTCAACTTTGTTACTGAGCCTAGGTTTCGGACTCGATTCTTACAATCTTTCGGGGATTTCCCGAGCCATACGGTAAACTCCATAAGTGCGTGAATTTAGGATTTCAGGAGATGCCAAAGTGCCAGAATTATAATAAGGCTCACCTCGTTTGCGTCCATTGTTCTTACTGTAACCAATTATCAGCAAAAGGAAAATGGGTTGATGTGGGGATTTTAAAAATAAATTAATTTTGGCCTTAGAAATACTATCTCTGGCCGTAGATTTATAAGTACTAGTATTCACTGATTGGTTATTCTACTACGTTTTGCAGTCATCTTGGGAAGATCAAGATACTGGGAAAACCTATAGTTGTGTGGACCTTTACTTTGTTACTCAGGTGAGCTGTTATATTTAGTCATTACTATGTCAGCTTCGTATAAGCTGATCAATATTTTCTTATCTCATTAAAAAAAAAAATTAAATGAGTTTTGAGGATTTTTTTCAGGATGGATTTTCTTTCAAGACAAAGTACAAGTTTCGCCCTTACTTCTATGTAGCCACGAAAGTATGATGGTTTCTCTCTCTACTTCATCTGAATGCTCCTTGAATCATTCCGTAATTTTGTCTTGTATGTCAATAAAACTGCAATGCCAAATTACAGGACAAAATGGGATTGGAAGTTGACGCCTACTTGAGACGCCGATATGAAAGACAAGTTGCTGATATTGAAATTGTTGAGAAAGAGGATCTTGATCTTGTAAGTCAGTGAAGCATAACTTGTTTGAATTGAAGTCTGACTTCCTGATCATATGATTTAGTTAATCTGCCAGTTGATTAGTTTCATTTTCCCCTCTTTAGAGACGCATATTAAGAGAATTGCTACAACCTTTAGTTATTATCCTCTTTTTGTAACTTCAAAACTGAGCAGGTGTCGTAATAAGTCTAAATGTGATCTTACATTCATATTCTGAAATCTCTAGGCGTTTGCTAGTATGTAACATGCGCTGTAAATGTTAAAGTTAGTTTTGTTAAGTGTTTTTGTAGTGCAATAGTATGCAAGATATGAAGATTTTCAGTACTTTTTAGTCTTCATTTCGATTAGTGTGTCTTTCTAACTATTTCCTGTGACCTGCCAACTTGGGCTTATTTATTTCTTATGTTCATGAGCAGAAAAATCATCTTTCTGGCCTGCAAAAAAAATATTTAAAAATATCATTTGATACTGTGCAACAATTGATGGAAGTCAAGAGGGATCTGTTGCATATTGTTGAACGAAACCAGGCAAAATTTGATGCACTTGAAGCATACGAATCCATATTGGCTGGAAAACGGTAAGGCAATGTATTTTTGTTGTTTTAAGTTACTTGGTTTTGGTAATTATACCTCTTAAACTCTGTTGTTCCTTAGTTATTTTCAAGTTTTGATTCACGTTTTTCAGATACCCTGATCACCTTTTCTTATTCTTGAAATGCAGAGAACAACGTCCTGAAGATTGCTTAGACTCTATGGTGGACCTCCGCGAGTACGATGTTCCTTATCATGTTCGATTTGCTATTGATAATGGTAACTTGTTTAGTCAAACTAAAATTTCTGTTTAGTCCACAAGATTTTCAAAATCATGACGTTTTCTTGGTGCCTAGATGTGCGGAGTGGGCAATGGTACAATGTCAGTATTTCCAGCAGCGATGTCATACTAGAGAAGAGGACAGATCTTCTCCAACGCGCAGAAGTCCGTGTTTGTGCATTCGATATAGAGACAACTAAGCTTGAGTTGAAGTTTCCGGATGCTGAATATGATCAAATTATGATGATATCTTACATGGTCGATGGGCAAGGTTTTCTAATTATTAACAGAGAGGTAACTGCTATATATAGTTATCTGTATTGAATATGACCTAATAGATCATAGATTGCATGATCGATAGGGATGGTTTTCAAATCATTAATTGAATTAGAGCCCTGCTTTGCCATATTTTCAATTATGTTGAGCAATCAGTAGAGGAAATACTCATAAAGACGAGTGTTTCTTTAATAATTAAGTGCACTCTTAATCCCAGAGAAACAAGAGATGATCATATAATTATCCTGCTTTGCCTGACTAATTTTTTATGATGTGACATTAAGACTGTTTGTAGACTACTCTAGTATTTTGCTATATAATTTGAAATATCTGATTTGTTAAAAAGTTTCATTGCATATGTCATCTCTGGTTGATATCTCAGCTGTATCTTCAAATCTTGTTTAATTACATACGTACTATTTTGCACTTGAAATCAGTGTGTTGGCGAAGACGTAGAAGATCTGGAGTATACACCCAAACCAGAGTTTGAAGGGTATTTCAATGTCACTAACGTTAACAACGAGGTAAAGTAAATTGGCTCCTGATTTGAGTATTATCTCAGAAACATTGATTTGCTTAGAATCAAACTACTTTCTTGGTTTTGTCTTGTAGGTTGAACTCCTTCGAAAATGGTTTTCTCATATGCAAGAGTTGAAACCCGGTATTTATGTTACATATAACGGTGACTTCTTCGACTGGCCATTTATAGAACGGAGAGCATCCCATCATGAGATCAAAATGAATGAGGTATGCAGCATCTTAGTCTTCTGTTTCTATCTTATTCCTATTTTTATAGCATAATGTGGTCTCAAGAGTAGTTCCACAATTGGCTGGTGTGTTTTGTTTTCTTTCCTTGTGGTTGCAGGAGTTGGGATTCCGTTGTGATCATAATCAAGGTGAATGTCGAGCTAAATTCGTTTGCCATTTGGATTGTTTTGCTTGGGTGAAACGTGATAGCTATCTTCCTCAGGGAAGCCATGGTCTGAAGGTTCTTTTGCCTTTTTCCTCTTCGCCATTATTTATCTTTTGTGGTCATAGTTTCCTTTTATGAAGGAATTCATATTATGATTTTGAGTTATGCGTGTCTCTTAATTAAATGCCAGGCAGTTACAAAGGCAAAACTGGGTTATGATCCACTGGAAGTGAACCCAGAGGACATGGTTCGATTTGCGAAGGAAAAGCCACAGGTATTACCGAGAAATTAATCATGCTATTTCCGTCTGACATAAGTTTTTTAGATGAAGCTAGTAGTTTGATGGCTCTGGAATGGGTTAGAGTAACAGTTGATGATGTTTGATCAAGTAGTTCAACTAACTGTCTCTTTAAGGGTTGAAGAAATGTTCTCCTGCTCATGTTAAACTCAATGTTAGTAAAGTAAATTTATCAGGGAACATAGATGTTGTGACTGATAACTTCAAGCAATTGTGGATTTTTCTAGTCTATGCTGTAGTGCTTGCAAGATGTGCATGGAATTGGGTGCTTACATCTTATTTCTAATTTATTTGGCAGACAATGGCCTCCTATTCTGTCTCTGATGCTGTTGCAACTTATTACCTATACATGACATATGTTCATCCGTTCATATTTTCTCTCGCAACTATCATCCCAATGGTCCCTGATGAGGTCTTACGCAAAGGGAGTGGCACCCTTTGTGAAATGCTTCTGATGGTTGAGGTGACTTCCATTTACTACAAGGTCTTTAGCAATCTTTACTGCGTGGCGCATTTTATTAATTGGAAGTCTTCCATTCTCAGCACAGGCTTACAAGGCAAATGTTGTATGTCCCAACAAAAATCAAGCTGATCCTGAGAAGTTCTACCAAAATCATCTTCTTGAAAGTGAGACATATATTGGTGGCCATGTAGAGTGCCTCGAAAGTGGTGTTTTCAGATCTGACATTCCAACCAATTTTAAGCTCGATACATCTGCATACCAGGCTAGTGATCTGCTTTTTTTTATTCAATATAATTTGTTTTGTTGTTTGCTGAAATTACTTTTTCTGATATGGTTTCTTTTCAAATGTCACTTATTTTTATGTAAATTAATCTGAAGCAGTAGCTTATAGTAAAACGTATGTAGTCTTTAATAAATGCCTTAAGCAAAAGCTCCCCACTCTTTTGCGTGCGATTGTATCATAGCTAATTAATCACCTATCTGATATTGGGCACTTTGATTGCCAGCAATTGATCGATAACCTTGGCCGGGATCTGGAATATGCTATCACTGTAGAAGGGAAAATGAGAATGGATTCAATATCCAATTATAATGAAGTGAAGGATGAAATCAAGGAAAAGGTAATGATTTCCCCTTCAGGATTAGAGATAGTGATTTAGTGCCTAATCCATTGTTTTTGTCAACATGCTGTTTCTCTTGTCTCTTTGAATGGCTGACACTGCATACACATTTCATTCTGGGAGAGTTACCTATACACTCTCGCACATGCTAAGCTCATATCTAAGAGCCTTCTCTCATGTAGAGTAACCCCAGTAGGTTCTTGTGGAAAGAACATAGTTAACCCGAGAAGATAGTCTATCAAGTACCCTCCATATATAGTAGTTGTCACCAATCAGGCATCTGCATGCTTGGATATTGTAAAGCAGGACATAAAACCTGATTGTCTTATGAGCTATTTCCCTTTCTGTTACCTGATTCGGGCTGAACACTTTGTTCTGCTCTGGTTTGGCCGTTTTATTGCACTGCAGCTCGAGAAGTTACGAGATGACCCTATACGTGAAGAGGGGCCTCTTATTTATCACCTTGATGTCGCAGCGATGTATCCAAATATCATCTTAACAAACAGGCTTCAGGTACATTGAATCTCCTTTTGCATGTTTCTAACTGTTTTCAAGGTTATATGTTGTAACATACAATTGTAAATCAATATCTACCAAATTAACTCAACAGTCACTTTTAAGATTATGAATCCCACGGAAATATTATGCTAAGTGAAAATTTCCTCTTGGTTGCCAGCCACCATCAATAGTTACGAATGAGGTTTGCACAGCATGTGATTTCAACCGCCCGGGAAAAACTTGTCTTAGAAAACTTGAATGGGTTTGGCGTGGGGTGACATTCATGGCAAAGAAAAGGTTTAATTTATATATCATTCTTGCTATATATAATTTTAACCTTGTATGTCTAGTCTTAAGTTTTCAGCTTTGTTTCAAATGGTTTGGCAGTGATTATTACCAGCTGAAGAAGCAGATTGAGTCTGAATTTGTTGATGCTGGTGGAAATATTCAGTCTTCAAAATCTTTCCTTGATCTGCCAAAAGTGGAACAACAATCTAAACTAAAAGAACGACTGAAAAAATATTGTCAAAAGGTATTCTCTCTCTCGCTCTCGATAATGATATTTTCCCCACAATGTCAATGTATGAAGGCAAGTCATTCTGCTTTTGCAGGCACATAGACGAGTGCTTGACAAGCCAATCACTGAAGTTCGTGAGGCTGGGGTATGCATGAGAGAAAACCCGTTCTATGTAGACACTGTTCGGAGGTGCGTGGCTTTTGATTTCTCAATTCTGTACTTGATTGAGACTCTGTTTGGACGTTTTCTCTTTTGAGCATCAATCTCTTTTTGGGTGAATATACGTCCAATGATGTTGAAAATTTTAGCCAAGTCCTAATTACGTTTCCATATTTTGCTTTTTATTTGTGGTGTTTGTATGTAATTAAAGCTTTCGAGATAGGAGGTATGAATACAAAACACTTAACAAGATCTGGAAGGGAAAGTTGTCAGAGGCCAAGGCAAGTGGCAATTCAATCAAGATCCAGGAAGCACAGGTATATAATCTTATATAGTTGCTCATATATATGGTCTCCGGAACTTTTTTTAGATGGTTATTGGCATTTAAATTTTGCAACAGGACATGGTAGTCGTATACGATTCCTTGCAGCTAGCTCATAAGTGTATACTTAATTCCTTCTATGGATATGTCATGCGAAAGTGAGTCCTCTGATCTCTTGTTAAGGGCCTGTAATTTGGTTATACTCTCATTGTTGGCTCCATTTTGGTTGACCCAAAGCTCTACTTTATACCAATTCCAGGGGTGCAAGATGGTACTCCATGGAAATGGCTGGTGTAGTTACCTATACTGGAGCGAAAATCATCCAGAATGCCCGTTTGCTTATCGAGCGAATTGGGAAACCACTTGAGCTGGATACAGATGGTATATGGTGTTGTCTCCCTGGATCTTTTCCTGAGAACTTTACTTTTAAAACGATGTAAGATTTTGCAATCTCCATGATTTACATGTCTCCATGTTAGGAACTTCCTTGTTCTATTATTATTGATTTTTTTTTTTTATATATAGCAATATTTCGGTTTAAGATATTTCAAAGAGTTTTTGTTTCTGTATTCATTTAAGGGGGAATTACCTTTTCTTGTGTTCTATTAAATACACAATTGATGATTTTTGTTAATTGCAGAGACATGAAGAAATTCACGATCTCTTATCCGTGTGTAATGCTTAATGTTGATGTGGCAAAGAATAATACAAACGATCAATATCAGGTACACTAAGCTGTCCCTTACTTAAAACTAAAAGTAGCTTTTGTGTTAAGCAGATGAAATAACAAACCCTTTTGTGGTCCTGAGAGCATTTTGCATTGTGTTCAGTTTTTATTTTCCCTTTTATTATTGGTTTTGGAATAGACTCTTGTAGATCCTGTACGCAAGACATATGAGTCGCATAGTGAATGCTCAATTGAATTTGAAGTGGATGGACCGTACAAGGTATGCCTATATTTTATGACTTTTTGACGTGTGCTGCTCTTTGATTTCTTCTTAATCAAATATTTGTAATCCTCTTCATTCAGGCAATGATTATTCCTGCATCGAAAGAAGAAGGAATCTTAATTAAGAAGCGTTATGCTGTTTTCAATCATGATGGAACCTTAGCAGAACTCAAGGGGTTTGAGATCAAACGTAGAGGGGAGCTGAAACTCATTAAAGTTTTCCAGGTATCCTTTCCTTTTCTTGTGCTGTAATGATTCGTCAAATTGTTGCTTTATCTATATTTAGGCTCAATGGGATTGAGTGTATTTCGCCTTATCCACCTGTATTAGAAACTCTTTCTAGCAGCAGTTTGAAGGGAAAATTCCAATGGTTCTAGATTCGTTGTTCAGGTGACCCTTTAGCAGTTATCGGGAGATCAGCTTCTACCTTCCCTTTTCTTAAAAGAAATAAGTGATTAGTAAATGCTCAGCTATACTACAAAATGTTTGTTACACTTATTTTCTATAAACATCTCCATCCTATTTATTGTATTCTTGTTTTTACTTAAGCTTATTATTACATATATTGATTGCCTAATGTAGTAAGACGTTCATGATTTGGTAGACACAAGCATCCCAGGAAAATGTGCAAATATGCAGGTTTTTTTACTTGATTAATTTATGTGTAGTGTCTCGAAAATTTGAGGTCAGCTTAGTTGTCTTATAACTTTGACACTTCATGGAGCTACCAGGCACTGAAATAAATCATATTTTCCTTTTCTTTCCTCTCCCTACAGGCCGAGCTTTTTGACAAATTTCTCCATGGATCAACTCTTGAAGAGTGTTATTCTTCTGTTGCAGCCGTTGCAAATCGGTGGCTTGATCTACTTGATGTATGTCAAGTATCTCGTTTCTTGTTCCATTTTTTTAATTGATTGATTTTCTTACTGAGCAGGAAGACTTTGAATATAGGTGCTGCTATATTATCTTATTTGCAACTGAGTCATTTTGCTCATAGGTTTTCCTACACATTTTCTTCAGAATCAAGGAAAAGATATTGCCGATAGTGAACTACTAGATTATATATCAGAATCAAGCACCATGAGCAAATCGTTAGCAGATTATGGTGAGCAAAAGTCATGTGCAGTGACCACAGCAAAACGCCTGGCTGATTTTCTTGGTGATACAATGGTCAAAGATAAAGGACTGCGATGCCAATACATTGTTGCTTGTGAACCAAAGGTGCATTTCTGCCAAACTTGAATTTTGTGGATCTTTTGTCCTCCCTCTTTGACATCTATTCAAGGATTACTAGAACTTGGTTACTTCAAACGGTCATCCATTCCAACACGAGCAGGCCAGGGAAACCCAAATAGTTAGGTCTCATGAAGAAAGTGACCCATTCACATATCTTCTTCCATCTTTACTTATATTTTTGTTAGTACAAGTAAGACACTACTGAATGACTGGACCCTCATCTGTGTCAGGGACATATTACGACAGAGGCATGTATTAGCGTACAATCTCTACTGTTGGAGGTTCTCTTAGTTAGGAACGCTGCTAATGTTTTACGTGTTCTCTTTTCAAAATTGTTGTCACATACAAAATCTCTGTATTAGGACTGTTACTCACATCTCAAAAAGTATGTACTGTTCATTAAGCATCTCTCTCAGTGTAGCATCTCATTCACACTGTCCGTAGTACTTTTTACTCTTATAACTTGACAACTTTTTCATGATCAGGGGACACCTGTAAGTGAACGTGCTGTTCCTGTTGCCATATTTGCCTTATCTGAAACGGAACCTGGTAAATATTCTGTTATTTGGTGTGATTATGTGTTGTTGTGATCTTAACGTTCAAATGTGATGTAAATCTTCAAACTTTACAGAAAGAATGAAGTTTTATCTGGGAAAATGGTGCAAGCAGCGCCTTAGTTCAGCTGTCCAAAAAGTTGATATTCGCTTAATTGTTGACTGGTCGTATTATAAGCAGCGCCTTAGTTCAGCTATACAGAAAGTTATTACCATTCCTGCTGCAATGCAGAAGGTTCATTTTGACTATTCGCTCCTTTATTTTGTTTTTCTTAATGTTCTTTCTATAAATATCTAACGACATATATGACCTCTATAGGTGGCAAATCCCGTGCCTAGGGTGCTTCATCCTGATTGGCTCCATAAAAAGGTCCGTGAGAAAGATGACAAATTTCGCCAGAGAAAACTAGTTGATATGTTCAGCTCTGCAAACAAAGATGATGTGTTGGAAACAAATCATTCGGTGGCTCAAAATAATGTGGAAGATATTGAGGATTTTTGCAAAGAAAACAGGCCTGCCGTAAAGGGGCCAAAGCCAATTGCGCGTTCTTATGGAGTCAATAAAGAACAGTATGAACGTGAGCAGCAAGAGAGCTGGGATCCAAAGTGCGATGATATCTCATTTCAGAACATTGACAAGAACGTAGATTACCAAGGATGGCTTCAAGTGAAAAAGAGAAAATGGAAAGTAAATCTAGAGAAGAGGAAAAAACGAAGGTAATTTTTCATGATTGTATTCATTCTCCTTCAGTCCATCTTACAACAAATAGGTTTTGATTTGGATCAAAATGTACTTGAATTTAACATCCACTGCTTTTAAAAGTTTCTAAACTAGTTGTCTGTGTATCCCTTCTTTTTGTAGGTTGGGTGATCTAAGACCATCAAACCATTTTGATGATCACGAGATAAATAAAAAAGTCTCACAGGGAAGAGGAGGTGTAGGTTCTTACTTTAGGAAGCCTGAAGAAGCTTTGACTAGTTCACATTGGCAGGTGCGCACGGCGACCTTATTGTATTTTATATATGTGCGAATCTTTTGCAACTATGTAACGTTGTCATTCCAACTTTTTCAGATAATACAGCTGGTCCCAAGTCCACAGAGCGGGCAATTTTTCGCTTGGGTGGTTGTGGAAGGATTGATGCTTAAGATCCCATTGACGATCCCAAGGGTGTTTTACATTAATTCCAAAGGTCCTATAGCTGGGAAATTCCCGGGAAAGAGTGTCAACAAGATTCTTCCTCATGGAAGGCCTTGTTATAATTTGATTGAGGCATGTCTTTTAACCACTATACATCTTTCTCGTTGTATATCCTCTAGTTAGTTATAATTTTGTTTATTTCTTTACAGGTTGAGATTCAGGAAGATCAATTTAGAAAAGAAAGCAAAAAGCTTGACGCTCTTCTTGCAGACCCTGAAATTGAGGTGAGATTTTTTGTAAAGTAATAAAATATAGTACCTTTTGTAAAATAATAAAATAAGATGCATTTAATGCTAAAGAAACTTTTCTTATTTGGTTAACCTTTAATTCTGTGATTTCTGGTAGTATTTTGTTCTAGTTAATAGACAACTTGTACATGGTATCTGGAAACTGAATTTGTCTACTGTAAAAGTGGTTGCATCAAGTATCCTGTGTCAGGAAAATTCTGAAAATGGAGTTCACAAGCGACGGGTAGCTATATTATCTCAGTTATGTGTGTGTGTGCGCGCGTGCGCACCATGTTGTCTTGTTTGTTATTTGAATGAACTGTAAATGGGACCCAACGATTTGTCAGCACGGTGGGAATTGAACTTCTGTTCTAGCGCTTTCTGAGACACTCGGCCAGATAATCACCAGGCCAACTTGTTGGTGATCATGCATGTCGTAACATTCATTTTGCATAAAGAGAGTACCATGTTTGTGCTTGACAGTCTCATATTTGACTTTGACAGGGCATATATGAAACTAAGGTGCCTCTGGAGTTTAGTGCGATATGTCAGATAGGATGTGTATGCAAAATTGATAACACAGCCAAGCACCGTAACACCCAAGATGGATGGAAAGTTGGTGAACTTCATATGAAAACTACAACTGAATGTCACTACTTGGAGCGATCTATTCCACTTCTTTACTTGTATAACAGGTAGAGCTCCATTTTTTAAGTAACATGACGACCCCGTTTCTGATGAATACGAGTTCTACTAGATGCAATTTAAATTGAAGAAAGGCTTTTATTGTAAAGTTTTATTAGGGCATATCTTAGTCACAATGTTGACATGTTGTCGTGTTTACATGCCTACGTTTCTAATTTTAGTCATATTATTCGAAGAATTATATTTGAACTCTGCTGCTTTCACAAAATTAGTTCTGTTTACGTGTTGAACTTTTGTTTCTTTTCTTCTTTGGCATGTTATGGTTTCATTGATCCATTCCATAATATATTTTATCATGGTTTCCTTGTTTGCAGCACCTCAACAGGACGTGCTTTATATGTTTTATATTGTCATGCATCAAAGCTTATGTCTGCCGTGGTAGTTAATCTTTATGGCGACAAGGAATTATTATCATCTGCTCTAGAGAGACAGTTTAGAGATAGTTGCCAAGAATTGTCACTCGCGTCATTGTCTTGGGATGGTATCCTTTTCCAGGTGAGCTCTAAAATCATTACCTACAACCCTACAATAGCAGTCCTGCAATTTTCAAGCTTCTCTAAATGCTATTCATCAGGTGGACTATGTTGACCATCCCGAAGCTGCCAAGAAAATTATACAAAAAGCAATAAGTGAATACAGGTAATTCATTTTCCTGATTACAGCAGTGCATCCTGTTTTATGTTTCCCTGACTTGTGAATCCCATAGTTTTTCTAATGCGATCCGTTGGGCGTGCTTTTTCCTATATAATTAGTTTCTGCGTAAAATAGCTCTTCTTCTTACTTCATATTAGATAAATTCTGTAAGTTAATTGTCAAAACACAAAAAGAATTTGGTTGTCTGATGTCACGATGACTGATTTTGGACTTCTCTTAGAAGGCTATCCCACATTTGTTTGAGTTTTCCCATTGTTCCCTTTTCTTGCAGAGAAGAAAATTGTGGACCAACTGTGGCAGTCATCGAATGCCCTGACTTTAACTCCATGAAGGAAGGTATAAAGGCCCTGGATGATTTCCCATGTGTGAGGATTCCCTTCAACGGCGATGACAATAGTTATCAGGTTACTTGACTGATCAACCAATTTGCTACTTTTCTCTTCTTCTTTTTTTCTGTTATGGTAGACGTTAGTTTGATCAAATAATGATAAACATGTATGTGTGGCTGTGGTTGTGATGCATAGCCTGTCTCATGGCAACGTCCAGCAGCAAAAATAGCAATGTTCCGTTGTGCTGCAGCATTTCAGTGGTTGGATCGGAGGATTTCCCAGTCAAGATACGCCCATGTAGGTTATGTTTGTTTTAGGGGAAATGTAGTTCTTCATGTTATTGCTTTTGTGCAGTTATTGACATTTTCCTATGCAACTGACTAGGTGCCTTTGGGGAATTTTGGACTTGATTGGTTAACATTCACAGTAGATATCTTCCTGTCTAGGGCTCTCCGTGATCAGCAGCAGGTTCTTTCTTTGACTTTCCGTCTAGCTTCCAAGTGTTTTAATAGTTCCACTACTACAATATTTGCCTTCTTTTTTCTATTTTCTGTTTGCCTTTTTCCTCTTGCTCTGTGCCTACAGCTTCAAAATTATATTCCGGAAACTTTGGCAAAAGGCTACTCTCTCCATATCACTGATTTTGATTTCGTTTTTTTTTAGAAGTGCCTATCCTGTATGAACGAGAAGGAGCAGTTTTTCATATTATTGAATGTTGTTTTGTATAACAGGTCCTTTGGGTGTCAGATAATGGTGTTCCAGACCTTGGAGGTATGAACATAGAAGAGACATTCTTTGCTGATGAGGTATGTCAGCAAATGGTTTTTCTTTTTTGCCTTTTGATTTGTGTGGACTTTGTCATGATCTTCGCCCATCTCCATGGTTTTATTTTGCGGGACTATCAAGGTGATGACTGGGATGCTTCTTTGTTTCAGGTGCAACAGACAAGTTTGGTATACCCTGGAGCGTATAGAAAAGTGTCTGTGGAGTTAAAGGTCATAGACATTTTTTCCCCAATCGTCTAATTTTTTTTTCCTCAATCGTCTAATTTTTTTTCCCTTAATCGTCGTGCTTCTTGGATTAGAACCTAATTAACATGCATCGTGCAGATCCATAACTTGGCTGTTAATGCCCTTCTGAAAAGCAACCTGGTGAGTGAGATGGAAGGAGGCGATTTTTTTGGATTTGATCAGGATGTGAATTCTAAAGGAATTAGTTCAAACGTTAACGCCAGTTTTGATGAGACCAATGGATGTGCTCAAGCATTTCGTGTCCTGAAACAATTGATTCAGAGTTGCTTGGCTGATGTGTGTAAATCAAAAAATATATATGCTGATTCCATTTTGCAACGTTTGTCTTGGTGGCTCTACAGGTATGATTATGTCCATCATGTTACATATTCACTTTATTCTGGACTCCTTAAATACAAATCAGTAATTTCATATTGTAGCCCTTGCTCAAAGCTTCATGATCCTGCTCTTCATCTCATGCTTCACAAGGTAATTAACATTTAATGCTTTGTGCTTTTTATAAGGTAAAGCTGGTTGGTGCGGCTAAATCAGCAAAACTTTATATCAATTCCTCCTTGCTTCTCTGTCTGAATCTTTCTCAGTCAACTCGTTTATTGAATCTGTAGCTTACAAACTATATCTCCTTGCTGCAGTATGCCTGTCATAACCTATAATTCCCCAAATCAGCCTTAAGATCTTGAGATTTTCCAGTTACAAATTTCTTAATCCATTTGACATCTTGCGGTTTTCATCAATATTATAGGTCATGCAAAAGGTGTTTGCGCTGCTTTTGACCGATTTGCGGAGATTAGGTGCTATAATAATATATGCAGACTTCTCAAAGATCGTTATCGACACTGGGAAATTTGATATTTCTGCTGCTAAAGCTTATTGTGAAAGCTTGCTCACAGCGGTGGGGAGTAGGTTGGTTTCTTCCTTGCCCAGTATATAGGTCTATGACTCTGAATCTCTAATGGACTGTACTCATTTTTCTGTCACTGGTTCTTATGCTTTGCCACCAACAGCGATATCTTTGAATGGATCGTGCTAGAGCTGGATCACTACTGGCACTCGCTACTTTTCATGGACCAGGTTGGAATTTTTATATCTTATACTTCTCTCTTGTATTTCCAATATCTGATTGCCAAACAGGGCAAAACTTGTTTTAAATTGTAAAATTACGAAGCCATGAACACAAAATTGAGCCTCAAAGAGAGAATATGAAAAAGTGAAAATCCATGGGACCTGCAATGCATGTAGTTCCAGTAAACCAGAATGGGCCAAGGAACTACAACTGATAGATAATACCTTTTCACCTGGATGGATGGTCAAAAATTATATCCAAGTTGCAAGGAACTCTACTAAAATTCCATCTTCCTTCATTAGATCATTTGTTTTTGTTGCTTTTGTCAATTCTTCCTTCAATAGATCTTGATTTTATAATCTTTTCTTCAACATTTTAGTATAATTATGCTGGTATCCGAGCTACCGATGATGAAATTTCACTTGACGAAGTGACTATTGAACCAAAATGGAGCGTTGCAAGACTGTTACCCGAGTATATTCAGGTTTGTAGACAGATCCTCATTCAAACCAATGTTCATTTAGCAGAACTATAGCATACGTCAACGCATGGACCATTTTTTCTTTGACACATACATTTCTTCTATCTTGGCAGAGGGATTTCATCATAATCGTTGCCAAGTTTATATTTGACCCCTGGAAATTTGCATTAGAGAAAAAAAGGGGCAGTGCAGAGAGTTTAGAGGCACAGATGGTAGAATATCTAAGGGAACAGGTAGTCGTAAACCTATTCGATTGACATATTTTTCATTCACTCAAATGATTGTCTCCTCATTTCTTTTTTTGTTTTATGTTATGCAGATACGATCGAACTTCATAAATATGATTGTTAAAAAAATCGGTGATATCATGTCACACATGAAGGAGATAAACCTTTCAGATGCTTCTCGGGTTTCTGGTCAAGCTCCCAAAGGAGATTACACGTTAGAATTTATACAAATTATCTCTGCTGTTCTGGCTCTTGACCAAAACGTCCAGCAAGATGTTTTGGTAAATGCTCAACTCATCCCTTTCTATCTTTATCTGATACTGGTTCTATTGGATAACCATATAGAGTATTCACAGTTCCTCTGAATAGATTATCTAAAATATTCCAATGAAGCGTTTATCTTTATGGTTAGGAAACCTTTTTGTAACTGATTTCCTTCACCATTCCGATCTAAACTTTGGAAATCTTAGTTTCCAGCTGCATCTTTTCAGATGGGTGCTAACTATTGTCTTTTCATTTTTGTTCTATCGACATACATACTTGCTGACACAATTTATTCTCTGTAGGTAATGAGAAAGAATCTATTGAAGTACATTAACGTAAAAGAATTTGCTGCTGAAGCCGAATTTCTTGATCCGGGGCCCTCCTTCATCTTACCTAATGTGGCTTGCAGGTATGACTTGACCAAAAGAAATGCTCAATTTTCGTGATTCAAATATGCATTGTGGTGACTTGCTACTTCAAGTTAATAGATAAGTAGCTTTACGAAATCGAGTTTTCTTTCGGCCACTAGAAAAACAAATATCCCTGCCGATCCCCTGCTTTAAAGACATCCTGGCACACCCTTGTGATCATCTTATCAAGTCTGTACAGCAGTATCAAACTTGTGAATCATTATAGCAAAAGCGTGATCTGTTTGCAACATGCAGGAGGCGTTAGTCACATTAAAAGAAAAAAAAAAGAGAAACGCCTTAGACACCCAAATCCCAGACAAAAGAGTAGTAGTACCTCTCACTCCCAAAGACATGCCTATTGTGTTACAATTACAGGAGTAAGCAGTAAGACAGTGAACTGTATTGACTGAGTTTTGTTGTACTGTTTTTTTCTGGTTGCAGCAACTGTGATGCCTACAGAGACCTAGATATATGCAGAGACCCAGCTTTATTAACGGAGAAAGAATGGTCCTGTGTAGATTCGCAATGTGGGAAGATATATGACAGAGAGCAGATGGAGAATAGTCTTCTCCAGATGGTGAGACAGAGAGAGAGAATGTACCAAATGCAGGATCTAGTTTGCAGTAGGTGCAATCAGGTGAAAGCTGCTCACTTGTCAGAGCAGTGCGAGTGTGCTGGATCCTTTAGATGCAAGGAAAGCGTGTCAGAGTTCCGCAAGAGGATGGGGATTTTCTTGGAAATTGCAAAGCGCCAGCAGTTTCCAGTGTTGGAAGAATTCACCTCTTGGATTTTAAATCCCTTCAGCTGCTCACAGAACAATTCAGAAAGACATCATTCATAGGTTATTATAGATTTTTCTGCATACACCCTCCTAATCGACTAATAGAACCAGAAGTTTCATGATGATATTATGGGCAAAAGTATGTTTTTCTTTCTTTCCTTCACTTGAGTAGATATTTGCACAAGACCAATTGGGGGTACGTAGGCGTTGTATATTAGAGGGGAAAATTAAGAATATGTTTAATAACCCAACAATCATCATCTCTGAAATAATTTACACAATTAGAAAGAAAGAAAAACTGTTCATCGATTTGTTCTAGTACATACATAACCGGGAACTCTGAAATTTTCCCTGACACTAGTGATGCCAAACCATTTGATCATCAACCTTCCTCCCCAAATTCCTTTGTGAATCTCTCATGGACCTCAAGATCAGACTTGCTCACTGTCGGTCGCTGTCTTGCTAGTACCTTCTCAAAATCTGTTCTTGATATAGGCGGTGGAATAATCTGTATTATGTTTCGAGTCAAAAAAAAAAAAAAAAAGAAACATAAGCTCTTTTGTACACTCTCCATTGGAATTCTGTTGTCTATCATCACCAAAACAGCTTCGAGGATTATCGCATACAAACTTTTGAGGCTTACCTTTTCAGCTAGCCCTTTTTCTGCTAAATCCTGCATTGTAATCTGAATGGCACCAGATTGTTTAGGCCCACATGGCATCCACGACCCGTCAGCAGATTTGAAGAAGAACATGGCATCTTGAGTTTTTCTAACAGGTTCAAACAGAACATCCTTGACCTGCCACGTAGTAGAAATTACTCAGAATGAAGACTTTGTATATATATATATATATGTATGGCTACTAAATACTAATAATAACTCAGGCCAAGCCACCTACACAAACAGCCACATCCGAACCAGAAAATCCCTCCGTCTTGCGAGCTAAATATTCAAAATCAGCTTCATTCAAATTATGAGGAGTATCTCCCAAATGCACCTGCATCATACTCAAATATCATTAGGCATGAAAGATTTGGGCAACCTAAATGATTTTACTTTGAGGAATGTTACTTTGAACATGTGCTGCCGAGCCTTCACATCCGGTAGAGGGATGTAGATACGCTTATCTAAACGTCGCCGAATAGCCTATTATCAACATGGTATTTAGTTTTCAGTGTTATTCTAAAGATGACAAGTAATCCTAAAAACCAATCCACTATTAAGTGTTCACCTGATCAAGAGCATAAGGTGTATTTGTTGCTGCCAGCACAAGGACTTTCTCATCATTGTGTCCAACACCCTAAAATAAAAGATAGAAAAAGTCATGCTTCTTCTAATAATTCATTTCCAGATCGTTTGTTTCTATTAACCTTTTCACCTGCATCTGCACAAGAAGCTCTGTTTTGATACGCCTTGAAGCTTCGCTCTCATTGCCTTCTCCACGTTGACCACACAAAGAATCTATCTCATCGACGAAAATGATCGACGGAGCACTCTCACGGGCCATTTCAAAAAGGTTCGATACAAGCTTTTCACTTTCACCCATCCACTTCGAGACCAAGTCCGATGAAGATACGCTGATGGGTTGGGAGGCAAATAGAATACAATTGTTCAAAAGCCACAATGTGTTCCCAATTATAAACACAGTAAACACAACACTGCTTAAAGTAAAAAACCTCTCCCACGGTAAGGTATAAAGAAAGAAATTGAGGCACGTTAAAACACTAAGATTTGCATGCCTGCCACAGGTAATGTTCCTCTTATAAAATCCATTTAAACTTAACATAAAACTATAGGCTAGCTATTCTAGCAGGCTGTATATGTTGTTGAAACCATTAATACATCTATCACAAAAGATATCCGAGACTGCGCCAAGTGAATCATATCTGGAAACCTTGGCATGTCTTACGACAACAGGGGATATCATCGAAACATACAGAGAGACATATAGGTTACCTGAAAAAAGTAGAGTCTGCTTCAGTAGCAACAGCCTTGGCCAAGTAGGATTTCCCAGTTCCAGGAGGCCCATAGAGCAGAAAAGCTCGCCATGGCCGCCTCTTTCCTAATTATAACAATCAAGTTTGATCAACAGAAGTAGACAAATCACCAATTTCTCAGTATATATACCGATTCAGGCTCTCTCTTGATTCTAATACATACAAGAATCTAATAAAGATGAAAAATTTACCGGTGAAAAACTGTGGAAACTTTACGGGCAAAATCACAGCTTCCTGCAACGCTTGTTTGGCACTTTCAAGGCCGGCAACATCGGACCACTTAACGTTAGGCTTTTCCCTAACGATAGCAGAGTCTAACCCAGATCGGAGCTTGGATTGCTCCGGGTCCTCTCCATCTCCTCTGCCATCTCCGTCTTTGGGTTTGGTCTTGGGCTTGGTGGCGACAGCTGCGTCGCCGTTCGATCCGGGACCGGATCCACCACCGTCTAGAACGGCACGGATCTCCTCGGCGCGGCGGAGATACTCGGTGAATTTGTGGGTGATAGCTTCTCTGATCTTGGGGTTCTTCTCGTACTTAAGATGAGTCTTGAAGTACTCGAGGGCATTCATGTAGAGAGGGAACGCCTTATTGTAGTTGCCAGCATTGTCCTCTTGAACCGCTTGCTTGACATACTCGATGGCTTGTTCCTTGAAATTGCTGTACATATTTTTAGGGTTTACAGAAATCGATGATGAAAACTGACAATCCTTGAGCTGATAGGTTTATCAAAAAAATCAGATGATCGAAGGAAACCTAGAACCGTGGATGATTCATGATCAGAAATTTCCCAGATCAGAAAAAAAAATGGAACCCACCCAGATGATTGGAGTCGGTGACGGAGAAAAGAAAAGGCAAAGCGATTGGGGAGAAGAAATGGAAATTTTCTGACGTTGAGAAAAAAAAAAAAAAAGAAGAGTCTAAGTAAACAACCAAGCGTCTGTGAGTTCAACATAAAAACGTCAAGGAGTCTGGCTCTCTTTTGGCGGGTGAGGGGAAACTTTAAACCGTTTTGATGAAGGACAAGGAAAGTACTCACCGTTTCTTAACTGAGACAACCTTGAAAAAATGCGCTAGTTATCAAAAGAGACGAAGTTGCTATGGCGCAAGGGTAGTTTGGGCCAGGCCCGAAAACAAAGAACCTGTTGAAACTTGAAACTCAACCAAAACGGGCTCTTTCCTTATTGCATACCTTACCTGATTCGGAGGACTTTGTTTACTTTTTCTGTGCAAGAAAAGAAGGAATTTTTTCTTTAAAAAATACTACCACTCACTCACTCTCTTTCTCTTTCGCTTTCTCTCTCTCTCTCTCTCTTCCAGCTCCAAAGTGTACGGGGACACAACATGGCTGCGCCTAAAAAAGAGAAGGAAAGAGAGATAGAGAGATTAATGGATTGGTTTAGTGTTGGTTGAATTTGATCTACCCTCACTCAGATCTCCATTTTAGGGTTACTTTATTTGAATCTTTCTTTTCTAAGCAACAATGTGGTCTCCCTCTATTTTGACTTCAATTTCACACTTCTTCATCCTCTTCACCTGCCGTTCTTTGTATTTTTTTTTATTTTCAACCAATTTATCAGTAAAACATACTCATAATACAACCAAATCCAATAATCTCTTTCTTTGAGGTTCTGCTTAGAATCATGAGTTTTTCTTTTTTCTTTTTTTTTTAGATAGCTTTGGTGAAGATTTGATTTCAGATTTCTGAAAGCTTCCTTTATACCCTCTTCACCGGTAAATGGATCCGACTTCGATCCCGATTGTAACCCTCTCAAGATCCGGCCATCTTTTGGGGATTTAGCCTCCCTCCTCGACCTTCTTATCCGATGAAACGATCCGTCCGGCCTCTCTTCAGCGCTCTCCTCTTCGGCTTCCTCACCGCCACACTCATCTGCAGAGTGGCGATTCGCCGGAGAAGCTTCTCCTTCAGCTCCGCCATCGCCGAGCTCGGTACCTCCGGGCTCATGGCGCAAGAGTTTGTGTTCAACGAGACGTTGCTCGAGTTCGCCGCCATTGATCCCGGCGAACTCAAATTCAAGCAGGAGGTCGATCTGATTTCCGATTACGACAACACTCGGAGAAGCCACCGCCGCTATTTTAGCTCCATGCCAAGGCCGGTCCATGGCCGCCGAGACATTCCTTCCAAATTATCGGTAACGCTTCGCTCCCCTCAGGTTTATCGCTACTGGTCCGAATTCAAGAGAAATCTACGGCTCTGGGCTCTTAGAAAAGCTTACGAACCTGAAATCATGCTAGATTTGATCAGACTAGTCAAGAATCCGATTGATTCTCACAACAACAACGGTGCTGCTCTTTCCATTTCGAGTAAAAGATACTCATCTTGTGCCGTGGTTGGGAATAGCGGCACATTGCTCAATACCCAATACGGAAACCTCATAGATAAACACGAGATTGTGATTCGCCTGAACAATGCCAAAACGCAGAGGTTCGAGAAGAAGGTCGGATCAAAAACGAGCATATCTTTCATAAACAGTAACATCTTGCATCAGTGTGCGAGAAGGGAAAGTTGCCATTGCCATCCCTATGGCGAAACTGTGCCTATCGTCATGTACATCTGCCAACCGATTCATGTTCTGGATTACACTGTGTGCAAACCCTCTCACCGTGCTCTTCTGGTTGTCACGGATCCGAGATTCGATGTCCTGTGTGCTAGAATCGTCAAGTATTACTCGATCAAGAACTTCTTGGAAGAAAAGAGAGTGCAAGGGTTTCTGAATTGGAGCAAAGATCATGAAGGCTCATTGTTTCATTACTCGTCGGGTATGCAGGCAGTGATGCTTGCGGTGGGAGTTTGCGAGAAAGTTAGTATTTTCGGCTTTGGGAAGTTGAATTCAACCAAGCACCATTACCATACTAATCAGAAAGCAGAGCTGAAGCTTCATGACTATGAAGCGGAGTATAAATTGTATCGCGACCTGGAAAACAATCCCAGGGCCATTCCATTCTTGCCAAAAGCATTCAAGATCCCTTTGGTCAAAGTTTACCATTGAATATACGCCATCAAGAGTTTTGTCAGAAAGTTGTTGTTCATTTTGTCCAAGTCCCAAAGATTTTGCTTGAGATTGGGGCAGTGGAGACGAAGGATGTTGCCAACACTTTCCCAATGGTAAGAGTGCTCTTTACAATTTAGCTTTGTGGTGTTACACATGTTGAATATATGGTAAATTTAGACGATATTCTTACACATCAATCTAAGCCGAAGGCCAAGTCGAGATTGTTCAGATGATTTTTTTTCAGGTCAACAACAACAAAAATATGTCTTGGAAAGAGAGTTTGTTCAACACTTGCTACTTATGGATTGAATTTTTGTATTTTCTGAAAATATATTAAAAAAAAAAAAATCTTTCTATTTTCCAAAAGTCACATTTTTAAAACTTTCAACGTGAAATTATTTACTAATCAATAGAATGTTTAGGACAACGAACAAAAAGTTTAATATATTGAAGCGAATAACACTAATTAATTATGGTTTCAACCCTTAATTACAGGATTATAAATACGTTTGAGTTAGTAGTATACGTTGATTATTCATACAGAAACAAAAGTGTGATTCGTCGTAACATTAATAAGATCGAAAGCACATGATACATACGTAGTGAAAAGAGATACAATAGGAGAGAGGAACAGTCCCTATGGAGGATTATCGTACATGTAATGAAGTGAAGCACACCAATTTTCTCTTCTGATACAAATACATGAGAGAAACAGAAAATTCACGTGCTTCACAAAATTCAAAGAGATAATCACCCTTATTTAAGAAGGAATACCTAGTTAAAGCTGAAACCAAACTTATTACTAATCACTAAGATAACTAGGGGTTTACACGAGCCACACAAGATGCTCCCCGACAAATACATCCCTCAGCGAAAGAGAAGTTTTTGTTAGCGAGCATAACTAAACCTCCCATTTCTTAAGGTTGCGTAGTCGCAAAAATCCCCTACCAAACCAAGACCCCCTAATGATATCACATGCATATATAGTACGTAATACACCAATACTCAAACCCATATCTCAATATAAGAAAAAAAAAAANTTTCCTTCAACCCCATGGGCCGAACGGTGATAGTGGTGGTGGGTCTCGAATCCACAAATCTTCGGACTCGATATCAAGGCGCAATGTACAAGTCATGCGTATTGATAAGGCCGTCACCGAGAAGCGTAAATCACTGGTTGCTTCTGGAGAGAGCGTTTCTTCGACTAGAGTGTCGCAATCGGTTCGAGCACAACTTCAAGCTGATTCCTTTGGGGTGCATATGCAAGATGTTCCTTCGCTTCGCCAACTTATGGCCCTTGAAGGCAAGGTAAGCTCTTGGCAATCTTCTATATTTTCTTTTATCCCTGTCTCTTATACACATCTAGATGTGTATAAGAGACAGTCTTAAGGTTGCGTAGTCGCAAAAATCCCCTACCAAACCAAGACCCCCTAATGATATCACATGCATATATAGCTGTCTCTTATACACATCTAGATGTGTATAAGAGACAGGTAATACACCAATACTCATCAAACCCATATCTCAATATAAGAAAAAGAAAAAAAAATGTTAGACGGACACCGGGTTTCATGTAGACTTAACCGTAACCATATCCCAAGAAAAAAGATCTAAATTTTAAAATGTTGCTTCATCTTATATGGTAAATTTCTGTATTTTGATATATCGAGTCTAACAAAGAATTTCCCCCTTTTCAAGATAGAAATTCTTTGGTAGACTTGAGATATTTTGTGGTGCATATATATAGTTTTGAAGCAACACTATAAAATTCGGATCTTACCGATAGAAGGATGATTCCAAGAGTCCCCCGGTGTGTATCTAACATCGCCCTCATTCAGTGGTGACACATTCCGTATCCTCCTCAAACCCATCAGAAGAGAGAGACGGGTGAGGAGAATGGCCATTGCCAAATGACCTGATATGGTCCTTGAGAGACCTCTTGTGCTTGAAATCTGATCCACATGCACAATACCAAAGCTTCCCGCAGTTCTTCTCATGGGTTCTCCAATCTCCTTTCACGGCCAATGCTTTGCCACATTTTCCGCAAGAGAAAGGCTTGGAGCCATGCTTGCGTTTGTAATGCGTCTGAAGCGTACGAAAATCCTTCAAGGGCTTGGACCGCGGATGGTTGATGTTGTTCTTGCATCCATCGGCGCAGCAATAACATGGAAGCCGCAGGATAGCCGCAGGTTGGGTTGTGCCCTTCAACGAGTCAGCTCCTTTCCTGAACTCTGATCCATGTCCCCACATATGCATCTGTGTTTTGTTTATATATAAATTCATTAGAACATAACCAATTAACCATTAATGTGGGTAACTTCTCCGGTTATATTTTTTTTATATTATTTGAGAAAGAAAGAAAATATTAGACAATATCATTTGTTTGTTTTATTGTTTAGCAACTATTTGTTCATTTGTATTTATATGTATAGGAGACCATTTGGTCAGTTGTATTTGATGTATTGATCAACGGTAGTTAAGGACAATTTTTGCGGGAACGAGAAAGGAACGAAGACGGAAAGCAAAACTTATGTTATTATATACCGGCCAAATCGAAATAACGGTGCAGGGAAAAAATGTGTTTCTTACTAAAAAAAAATAAAAGAGGGATTTGTTTAATATTTTTTCATTTCGATATAAAGTTGGGACCAAAATAATTAAGTTTGTATTGAATGGTGAAGGAGAGAATCCTAAGAAAAATATAGAAACCAATGATACTTAATTAGAAGGCTTTTGGCCTTTTTGCTCAGATGATCATTAGGTTAAGTAATCGATTGCATGTATTCAGTAAAAGTAGTGTGATCAGTGTTTTTTTTTTCCCTTTTCTCCCCTTTTTGTTTCTTGCTATCTTAATTTACCAAATCCCACTCTATGATTTTCCTTTTGCTTTTTGGCTTTTCAACCAAAAGGCAAGGCAAAACGATGAAAAAAGTCAAAAGATTTTCGAAGATTTCTCAACTAATCCAGAAGTTATATACCCAATTATCCTTCTTTTAGTTGATTTGGGGTTGTATATCTACTACGATGATTCACCAACCGAGATTAATTATCATTTTTTGTTTTTTTTAAAAGAAATTTCAGATTCTTAAAAAAAGAATAAGAGTTGTTTACAAGCTATTAAAGAATACATATGGGAAAACAATCATCAAATTATCGTAATAATTACGTCATCAAAGTTCAAAACCTTTTACTTACGAAATAAAAAATTTATGGCAATATCATGTATGCAATGACGCTAATTTCTATTTAGCAAAAAAAAATGATGTTAATTTCACTACTCCTATGAGAATTATATTATATTTTTCGGTTATTTTTTCCCAAAACCAAAAAAAAAAAATTCCCCGCAGCAAAATAGGGATATTATTGTTTTCGTTATAAGTTTATTGAAAAATAACGCTATAGCAAAATGTTCAGAAAAAAAAAAAATTTCATAATAGTTTTTGTTGTCAATGATCGATATCTGACGTATTATCAAATGAATGTGAGACAAAAATTGTGTTGTTGTATAATTAAGATATGATTAAAAAATTAACATATATTAACCATTTGTTTTCTGCTTGCAACATCATAAGGGTATAAATAGAAAAATCAACATTTTGTTTTATTATTTAGAAAATAACAGTAAATGAAATATCCTATGAATATATAGATTGGACAAAGGCAAAGGTAAAGTTGACACAGTGATAATGTTTCTTTGTTTGTTAATATGACATATAGTGATAATGTTTACCATATAATACTACTATAAGCAAGATTTGAAGGTGAATGTAGTGAATATGTAACGAATTAAGCAAATATAATAAAGATGATAAGAGAGAAGACGTACCTGCATGTTATTGTATCTATTGAAGGTTTTGCTGCAAATAGAGCAAGAAAATTGCATTGGACCGACATGAATCTGAGCCGGACTTGGTATCCAAAACCTCTTCCCACCGACTTCCATATCGGAAATAATCATCTCCTCATCAAACTTCATCTTCCTCCTCTTCTTCATCATCATCACGCCATCTTCAACAATCTCTCTCTTGATAGGTTTCTTCAGATGATCGGAAGTTGTATCAGAGTCATCCTCCGCCGAGTTATTAAGGTGATAGTTAGGCAATCCGATTTGGAGAGTAACCACATCATCGTCCTTCTCTTCTTTGATATCATCCGAGTCTTGACTTTTATTCTCCATGAGCTTGTTTAGAAGAGGCAAGCATTGAATAGACGTAGTGTTTGTGTTGAGTGGTTCTTGTGGTTGGCATAAGAATAGAGATCGTTCCAACAAGTTCATCTGACTCTGGTGATTTGATCTTGATATAACATCTTTTGTCTTCATACGAAATAACACAGAAGAAGAAGAATAAGTAGAAGCTTTAAGCCATTCAACGAAGCTTGGGGAATCAAAACATAAACCCTTCTCATGAAGATTCATCAAACTCATATCTCTCTCTCTCTCTCTTTCTCTCTCTCTCTCTTTCTCTCTTTCTCTCGCTCTCTCTCTCTCCCCGAAGATGGGTTAGAATATTTGTAGAAAAGGTTATTAATCAACCTTCCTGATGTGTTCGTCAAAATAGGCCCCTATTTTTTTCCTCCAATATACAAAATCTTCTTCTTCTTTAAAGTTTTGTTTTTTTTTTCTTCCTACCCCAACACGTATAAGTGGCTATGTCGATGGTCGCACGTGTCTACGCGTTTACATTAAGGGGAAAAGAGTGTAATTTTCTACATATTAATGTGGTGGGTTATAGTGAAAAGGAGACGCACAAGCACAAGGCTTTTCAATGAAAGAGAATCCTAAGACTCTCAATAGAGAGAGGGGAGATATTCTTCATTGAGCCATTTGTTTTTTCTTCTTTAGCCTCTTTTCCTTTCCCATTATGATTACTACTAGTATGTAACATCTTATACCAACAAATACGATGTCCTTTCATCATTTTATAGTCATAATTATCTATAAGTGCATATAGACCGGCGAAGACGAAAATCATCATTACATCAAAACAACAATTTCAACATCATTTTAGCCGTCTTTTTAGGGACAAATGATAAAAGCAGATTACTATAAAATCACGCGTTCTCTTTTATTGACGTTTGATGATTAATTCAAGTAGCAGATATTACACGAGCTTGATGATGTATATTTTAAAATTTTCATACGCAAGAGTTTTGTAAGACTCAACTCCATGATTCACATTGTATTTTTTTTTTCTTTACAGAATTTACATTATACAGTATTTAAGATACTAGTATATGAAATTAATCTATCGGCAACATATATACAGTCTTAGTTCATTGATATATTATTTTTCCTAGAATTATGAAAACGTAAAAGTTTTTAATCAATATCGTGAATGCTAAACAAATTAAATACTAAAACATTTAAAAATGATTTATCATGCATCAATATTCCTTGAATTAATTAAGTTAGGAATTCACATGCTGTTTATGTTATTTTTGTGGGGGAAAAAAAAGAGTAAAAATATATTTCGATATAAGAGAGGTTTTGTTTTGTTGTTTCTTATTAGCACTAAATATTCGAATCTACGGTAACGTCCGATTAATTATGGATACTAATTCTGTGAGAAAGACCGAAGCACAACCTACACATAGTAGTACTTATACACGATGGAGTTGAACGAGAGGACCTATAAGAAATTGATGTCTTTGGCGTTAAGTAGAAAATAATTTGGAGGGATTAATGCTGATCGAGGGGCTTGGATTTGCACCAGTACTAGTTAACCAATGCAATTGTTGCAGAAATCCTCTTTAGTTCCAGAGTAGAATATAATTAATAGTTATAGATATACCAGGTTTTAAAATAATGATGAATGTTTAGTAGTTGGAAGATCTGGAAGAGAATGAGAGGTAGTGGAGTTTGACCTATAAGCACAATATTTTCTTATGAAATACATTGAAAAAGAAGAGAGAGAGAGAGAGGTAACCGCAGTTAGTCAATACCTGAAGGAATTCGAATACAATACTTAGTTATAATCTATATAATTAACTGAAACACAGTAAACTACAAGCTTATTCAATGTATGTGTCAATTGTGGCGGGGCTTAAAACAATATTAATCGCGCAATGTCTCTTATCTCTCTCATTCACGAAAACAAATTTGGTTTACATGCGATACCGGTCCAAGTTTTTATGTGTTTTTTATTTTATTTTTGGTGAGCCTTGTTTATTTTTCTTTTTGCTATGTTAAGTGGGGTGAATTTTTTATTACTATTATTTATATGTATCGTTAGTCTGTCATTTAAAAAATGGAGATGGGTTGGAATTTAAAACGGTACGTTTAACTTTAAACTCTAACCCGAATCAACTAGAGAGACCGGGCTCAAGACAGTTGCTGTAAAAGTTTTATAAAACGACGGGTCCAACTGGTTGTATATCAAAGTAATAAGTTGAATGAGTTGAATAATGTTACTTGACTGAATATGTTGAAAGAGATGAATAAAATTGAGTTGAATAATCTTTTTCTGTTGTTACTCTCCTTTTTTAAGGAGTAACAAATTTTACAAGAATCACCATTTTTTCTTCTGATTATGTGGGCCCCACAAAATTGTAACAGAATCAATATTCCTCTTAACTGGTTAGTTTTAAGAGAAAAGCAGAGGAATCAATCATTCAACTCAGTTTTTTTCCTCTAACTTGTTAACCAGTTGCATCCGACGTCGTTTTAAGCTAAAACGTAAACTAAAAAAAACCATGTGGATACCCTAAACTCGTTAGAGTAACCCTAACCTGCGTGTACCTGTTCGGGTTTAGTCCTTTTCATTTTGAACAAAGAGAATAGGATAATGGCTCAGAATTAGAGTAATGGGCTTAGAATTTTGAAAAGGTTTAGGGTACCCATCGGGTAAAAACCCTATTTTAACATCCCTATGTAAAACCCTCCGCTTCTGCTCTCTTCTCCGATATAACTTTTCTTCCTTTTTCATTTTGTTGTAGTGTCTCTTTCGCGCGCCGACCAATGCAAGGGAATCGCGACGGCTCTTGGTCCCTGGGCGCCTCCGCGAACGGTGGAACCGGTGGATATCCTCCTCAAGCGACTCGTGTGTTTTCAAATTTCAGTGTCCAACAACAACCCATTAGATACAATTTCCAGACCCAGCAGAATCTCAATTTCCCTCATCGACAGATCCCTAGCTTCCCTCCTCACCAGTTTGGCGCTGCCGCTAATGTTTTCCTTCAACCCCATGGGCAGATCGGTGATAGTGGTGGGTCTCGAATCCACAACTCTTCGGACTCGATATCAAGGCGCAATGCACATGTCATGCGTATTGATAAGGCCGTCACCGAGAAGCGTAAATCACTGGTTGCTTCTGGAGAGAGCGTTTCTTCGACTAGAGTGTCGCAATCGGTTCGAGCACAACTTCAGGCTGATTCCTTTGGGGTGCATATGCAAGATGTTCCTTCGCTTCGCCAACTTATGGCCCTTGAAGGCAAGGTAAGCTCTTGGCAATCTTCTATATTCTCTTTCAACCCTTCGAATCTCTAGCCAATTATCTGCCTTTTTGATTTTTTTTTTTGGATGTCTGGTAGATCAATGCTTTTATTCACTGCTTCATTGGCGCTAGAAGAATCGTGACCCTGCATGATTTGGAGGTAGCAATATGCCGAAACGAGCTTGTTGATTGTTTTGATGATCTGGAATTGGGACCTTTGCTGCAGCACCCACTTGTCTTGCTCTATTTTCCCGGTTCTTCTAGCTCAGTTCAGATCACCAGCGAGGAGGTAGTATCATTTCTTGATAGCTATCTGGACACTTGTGATATGGACGATGTTCAGCTCGATGACTTCCTCAATTTTGTTGCTGAGAAGAAATCAGTTACAAGCAAGGAAAAGCTTGGTGTGCGTATTCAGAGCTTGCGGTATGATATTGTTTTTTTCTTAGCTCATCTAAACTTGCTCATTCCTTTTTTTAGTTTCTGAATTTGTTACCGCAGGAGATTTGTTCTCAGAATTCTATTGTATTCATTGGTTGTATATGTTCTTAATCTGGTTTTGTAAGAGGTACCAGATTAAGTTCTCAGCCTTTTCCTAGTCTAAACTGCATTAGCTGAGTAAATGTGATTTATGCATTTATAGGATGTATTTATCTTTCATTCAAGACGCCAAGAGACAAGAAGGCGAAACATTGAAGATCTTGTTGACTGAACTGCATCAGAAGTATCACATCCTCTCATCAAAGAGACAACAGCAAGATGAATCTCTTACTGTCTCTGAGCATGTTGACTTGTTTGCTTCACATCATAAGGATTATTGTGGCAAGCATACAAGATTTAATTCATCATGCTCAGATGACAGTGATAGTGGTGATGATGAGCTCGAAAATGTTAATAGTTCTGACCATTTCAGTAGTTGTCCGTATCCATCTGCTGCAGAAGAGATGAAGCACCTTAGGGTCTCCTGTAAAAAAAGGAAGGTTGAAAGTTGTAATGATGAAAAAACTGAGTTTTCAAAACTGCTTAAAAGAGACCCCTCTAAATTACGTAGAGGACATGTGAAACAAGAGATGCCTAAATCGGCGGATGATTCTGATGCTAAGCAGGTTTTTAGTGTCGATGAGGCTGATTTCACACGTTCTGAAGGAGCTTTGAGATTGTTCCTTTCAACTTGGAAGGACACATGTAAAGAGCTTAGCATGTCAATGGTAAGTCCATGTTGAGTATATCGAGATTGGACGATATTTCGAATCATATATCAGAAGAAATACTTTTTTGCTTGAATCTGATAGTGAATTATCTTAAGCGAGTAGTGGTGTGGCTGTATGTTGTTTATTCTCTAATAATCTCTTTTATATTTGTAGTTTGTAGAGAAAATGTTGTCTTTTTACAACTTGGGGGGCTCCGAAGTACAACCTCAGATTAAAAGAGCTAAAGCGATGTCATCATTTCCATTTGTTGGATTACTACATGTCGCTGTGAGTTAGTGGTGATATTACTTTAGTTTAAAGTTTTCTGCATTTTTCCTTTGTGTGATTTCCTGAGAAGGCATTTTTCTTTGTTTCCTTGTTTTTATTAATTCAACTGAAGAATTTTGTTAGCAGTCTCTGTTAATGCCTCATATTTTATGTCTGAAGTTACCTTTGTCGGTGAAATCTCACTGTTATCTACTCCTTATAATGCCTCTTCTGCTTACCCTCCTAATCTGACTTCCTCGTACTCTAAGGAAGTTTTCTTTTTGTTTTGGAAACACTTGTTTTTTCTCTGCGAAATGCTCTTGTTGTTTTTCTGTTTTTTCGTGTGTGGTTCCCTGCTCTTGCGTTGAGACTTAGCACCTAGTTGCAAAGTCTTGGAATTGAGTTCAGCAAATGTAAAAGCTTTCCTAGTTCAGCTTTGCTCTTTGATTCTGCATGTGCACATCACAATGTCACTGTGGCAGGCTGAAAAAGGATAAAAAGTTGCGCCCCTTTTCACTCACAGTCCCTACTTGGTCTCTATGTTTTTTGTTTTTTGGCTAAAGATCGTCTCTATGTTTTCTTCCTATATATTAATTTGTGGAAATCTTCCAAAATCTCAGGTTGCAGATTATGTCCTTTGAATTATCTGTAGGGGGAATGTCTGAGACTGAAACATGGATGCATTTATGAAAATTTCCCTTGCTGTTTCTTTTTATACCTGAATTTGAGATGGAGTTTTGTATCATCGCAATTTTTCATGCCTTGTGCAAAAAGATTCTAGTTCAGTTTTCCATAAGTGTCTGCATAGTCTTTCTTCAAATATCAGGGAATATTATCTCGTTGTCTTATTTTTGATCATTTCATTTTGTTTTGCTGTAGTTGCAGATGTTTGCCGTAATTGAGTAGTAAATTTATTTTTTCCCCCTTTTTATTCAGAAGGAGGTTGTAAAAGAGGCACTTGAGGAACATATACCGACTGAGATCACAGATACAGAGTTGGTTGCGGGATATGATAATCATGCAGGAACAAGTTCACGAGCTAATAAGCCAAACCAGTTGCGTCCTATGCCCACGAAGAGTGGCTCAACGTCAGGGAATCTTGTTCATGAATGGAACAACTCCGCCTCAACTGACTTGAGCGTAAGAGATGAGTTTCAGACGGGCACACCTTGGGCTGCACAGGCGCAACAGACGGGTAAAAAAGGTGAAGAAATCGCTTACAGATACTTTGCTGCAAAATACGGCAAGGAGGCCGTGGTTAGCTGGGTTAATGAGCAGAGCGAAACAGGGTTACCTTACGACCTAATAATCAAAAACCGAGGTGGTAAGAAAGAGTACGTAGAGGTGAAAGCAACGGTATCCGCAAAGAAAGACTATTTCAATCTGACGGTGGGGGAATGGCAGTTTGCAAATGAGAAAGGAGAGAGTTACGTTATTGCGCATGTTTTGTTAGGCAACAATAATGCCATCCTCACACAACATAGGAACCTTGTCAAATTATGCCAAGATGGTCATCTCCGGTTATTGATTCACATGCCCAACCAGCGAAACGACGTCAACATTGCATTTTAAACCCAATCATTTTTTTTGCTTCTATATATTTACTAGATGAGATCCCTGGGATTTATCTCGGTTTCCAAGGAATTATCATTCGAAAGTTTCCGAATTCATTTGCATATGTAAAACCTAACTTGTGGGAGAAACAAGACTGAGATTGATGAGTTGGCAGTGGCGTCAACTTGATTAAGAGGTTAAGACAGCGAAAGGATAAAATGTGAAGAATGGTTTTGCTTGGTCTTCTTAATTTTTTATTCATTCAAATTCAATACACAAAGGAGGTTACTTGCTTTCTTTCTTTAAGTAGCCATCTTCTTTATAAATCATCGTCATCTACTGCACATAAAGACCAGACCTTTGACGAAGCCAATCATTCAAAAACCGTTTCGTATTCCTCCAAGATTCAAAGCAATTTTTTTTTTGTTCAGTTTGTCCTACAACTTGTGATGTTCTTGGTGTTGCCACACTCAAATTCATTTTGTGTGGTAGATACATTCGAAAATTTTGCTTGCAGCAAAAGTCTGGCTCTTCTTGTATAGTGACTGTACCGGGGTTGATGGGGGATTCTTGTGCGAGTTTGAATAGAGTTAAGCTTCGGGATGGGAGATTATTAGCTTACAGAGAAGGAGGGGTTCCAAAGGAGGAAGCCAAACACAAGATCATTCTTGTTCATGGCCTCGGAGGCTCCAAAGATATGGACTTCTCTGCCTCAAAGGTAAAAATGCTCTTTGGATCTTGTTTGGATGTTTGAAATCATACATATGTTTTTTCCTTTGTGATCCTTTGAAACAAAAAAAAAAAAAAGGGGGGGGGGGGGGAGGGAATCTCACTTGGATTTAGTTATGCAGGAGCTGATAGAAGAGCTTGGGGTGTATATTCTATACTACGACCGTTCTGGATATGGAGAATCGGATTTAAACGCGAAACGTTCGCTGGAAAGCGAAGTTGAAGACATAGCAGAACTTGCAGATGAGATGGAGATAGGACCCAAGTTTTACCTAATCGGAGTTTCCTTGGGATCTTACCCTACTTGGGGTTGCCTAAAACACATACCTCACAGGCAATTTAAGCATTCCCGAAAACAAAAGGACTTAGGCTAATTAAATAAGTTGTGAAACAGTTTAAGTAACAATCGAGAGGATTCTGTCTTCTTTGCAGGCTATCCGGCGTGGCTTTTGTTGCTCCGGCTGTGAATTATCTGTGGCCTTCTCTTCCTGGGAAGCTTATAAAGAAAGATTACAGGAGAGTTGTTATCAATTGGTGTGTGTGGATATTGAAATAGGTGTGTTATTCAGAAGCTCTTCCTATCAACTATGTTTGTCCTTGAAAGCACTGGGGTATGCTTCAGTAGCCACGACGTGGAGGTGCACAAGGGAACAACCTTTTTTCCCATGCTTACTGAGGTCAGTCCCTAGTTCTCTTCCATCTTGTAATTGCGATTTGTAACGATGCGAGATTAATCTCTCTACTACCTTGTAGGATAAGCGACCGGAAAAAAATGTATACGATGCTCTAACGGGGATTTAGTGGCTTGTTTCGAGCAATGGGACTTCGAGCCCGCGGATGTGTGCATCGGTCAAGAGAGCAGTGTTCACATCTGGCATGGGAAGAGAGACAGATTAATTCCATTTCAACTTCAACGATGCATTTTGCAGAAGCAACCTTTTATCAACTTCCACGAAATCCCACAAGGCGGACATCTGATCGTCCAGTACGATGGCATTCGCGATGCGATTCTACGCGCGCTATTCCCTCGTGAAGAACAAAGATGTATAAACCAATTCTTAAACTCACTGTTTGATGAAACTAACCGTGTAAAAAAAAAAAAGAACAATTGATTGTTTTGGGGTTTTCGATCAACAGCCAAAATAATGAAAAGGACCATTTTCAAATTCAAACCGAGGTTATTTAGATATGGCATCCAAGTTTTTTGTTTTTCTGTAGATAGAAGAATCTTCAAGGATTTTGGATAAGGAATATTCCAAGATCCCTAAAAAAATAAATAGTAGGAGTATAAGCAGTATGGGAAAATGCTGTTTCCAAGGAATTGTCATGGGAAGTTTCCGCATTCATATGCAAATATAAAAAAGTTAACTTGTGGGAGAAACTAGACTGGGATTGGTGACTTGGCAGTAGCGTCTGGGGTTTCACAAAGATGGTTTGAATTAAGTCAGTGAAAGGATAAAAACTTGTGATGTTCTTTGTTTTTGACAATTTCACACCCAAAATTCATTTTTTGTATGGCAGGCATATCGCAAATCAGTCAAATATTTTGCTTACGGCCAAAATCTGTCTCTTCTTTCAGTGACTTTATTAGGGTTGATGGGGGATTCTTCTGCAAGTTCAAATAGAGTTAAACTTCGGGATGGGAGATTTGGAAGCTCCAAAAGATATGAACCTCTCTGCCTCAAAAGTAAAAATAAAAATAAAAATGGTCTTTGGGTCTTGTCTGGAATCTGGATATTTGAAAAGCCTCCGTCTTTTATCTTTGTGATCCTTAAAACAAACAAAGAAGGGGAAAAATCTCACTTGGACTTAGTTTTTCAGGAGCTAATAGAAGAGCTTGGGGTGTATTTTCTGTTTTACGACCGTTCTGGATATGGAGAATCAGATTCAAAGGGAAAACGTTCGCTTAAAAGTGAAGTTGATAACATAGAAGAGCTTGCAGACCAGTTGGAGATAGGACCTAAGTTTTACCTAATTGGAGTTTCCATGGGATCTTACCCAACTTGGGGTTGCCTAAAACACATACCTCACAGGCAGTTTAAGCATTCCTCAAACCCAAAAAAGAAGCTAATTAAATAAGTTGTGAGCAGTGAGTATTGTGACTTCTTTGCAGGCTATCCGGCGTGGCGTTTGTTGCTCCAGTGGTTAATTATCGGTGGCCGTCGCTTCCTAAGAAGCTAATAAAGAAAGATTACAGGAGAGGTATGATCAAATGGTGTTTGAGGATATCGAAATATGCACCTGGGCTGTTACATTGGTGGGTTATTCAAAAGGTCTTCCCATCAACTAGTTCGGTTCTTGAAAGCAACCCGGTCTACTTCAACAGCCACGACATGGAGGTGCTCAAGCGAACAACCGGCTTTCCCATGCTTACTAAGGTCACTCCCTTAGTTTTCTCCGAATTGCGATTTGTAGTGACCATCAATTGTGACATAGTACATATGTGTATTTCTCTTACCTTATAGGACAAGCTACGGGAAAGAAATGTTTTCGACACGCTAAGGGACGATTTCGTCGCTTGTTTCGGGCAGTGGGACTTCGAACCGGCGGATCTAAGCATTACTCAAGAGAGCTCTGTTCACATCTGGCATGGGGAGGAAGACAAAGTGGTACCATTTCAACTTCAGAGATGCATTCTACAGAAGCAGCCTTTGATCAACTACCACGAAATCCCACAAGGCGGACATTTGATCGTGCACTACCATGGCACTTGCGATGCGATTCTACGAGCGCTATTGCATCCTCGGTGAAGAACAGATGCTATATATATATATAAACCAAATCTTCTTCAACTTCTTGATTCATTTCTACAAAACAGAATATGTTCAAAGTGTACAATGACAATACGTATATGTAGTGTTTTGAATGGAGAAATGGAATAAACAGATTTGGTGTGCATCAGCTGCTTCTACTATTGGGATTTTCATTGATCAGATAATCGAACCGTGAATCGCCGCCATTGCTGGCTACAACGAGCTTCAACAGATCAATCGCTTTCTTCCTTCCTTTCACACTTCCGTTCTCCGCTACGTACACGATCCCTTCCATCGCTCCTTCATCCGCACCAGACGCCACCGCCGCCGCTACTTCCGACCGCGCTTCCTCCCCTCCGCATCTCGCCAGATTCAGAAGCGCCCCAACGGCGTTCTCCTTGATCCGTGGGCTCGAGCCAGTGCAGGGATCCAGCAGATCCGCCAAAACGCTTGCTCCTGAAACCCTCCTCATCCCTTCCTCGCTCTCCTCGCATCCCGCGACCTGCGCCATCACCGCCGTCGCATCCTCCACGATCCCGCACCGCGACTCCTTGACGATCAGCGAGAAGAGCGCCGGGATCGCGCCGAGCGAGATCATCGTCGATCTGTTCATCGGGTAGAGAGCGATGGCGAAGAGTGCCTTGAGCGCGTCTTTGATCGATCGGGGATGCGAATCTGGATACCTGATGATGTGGATGAGGGAGAAGATGATATCGCGCTTGGATCCGATGATTGGTCGGTAAGACTCTTCGGCGATGAGGAGGCTGAAAATCGTGGCGGCGGAGGACTGGACTGCGGCGGGGGAGGTGGTGGTGTCGTGGTGGCGGAGCGCGTGAGAAAGCGCGTCGAGTAGGCCGCGTGAGGACATGAGTGATTCGCGAGATGTGATGGAGAGGTTGAGGAGAGTGGCGGCGGCGTTTTCCTGAGAAGAGTGCGACGAGGAGTAGAGAGTCTCGGAGAGGTACGGAATAGCTCCGGCGTCGGCGATGATGAGACGGCTTTCGGGATCTTGTTTAGAGATGAGTCTGAGCTCAGCTAAAGCGGCAGCTCTGGTTTGCTCGGAGACAGAGCTGAGCTTGGAGACGATGGATCCCATCGTTCTACGCTTCGCTGTTTCCATTGCGATGAATCTCTCTGCTATGTGTTTCTTCTACGTTTCCTTTCAAAACCTACCTGGTTTTCTCTTTGGGGATGATGATGAGGTTGGACTTTTTTTTAACAAGTCACTTTGTATTATTGCTTAATTGTAGTTTAAAGAGTTTTGGAATAAGTAAAAACAAGAACGAAAGAGTCGTAAAGTTGCAATTATTTTACAAGTGGAAATCGGATGTTGTACTTATCCAGGGGAAGTACTTTTTAAGAGATCCATCTATCAAATCTTAATATTCCCTGACCATATGGATTATTATGACTAAATTGGGCTTTCGATATGATTTATCGTTTAAGCCTATTTAGTTTGTATTTAGCTTCAGATCTTCTCGGACTGTGATCAAATTATTCAAAGAGTGGTTTCTTGGACTACTGAATTTTCCTCCCTCTCTTCTCTTCTTCAGCTCTTTTTGCTAGAGAAGAAAAGAATAGACTCGAACTTTCACGATTGGGCCACAGGGAAGTGTATGGCCCATATAAGGCCCATTCATCTCAAATATGGATCTTATCAAGTGTCTTTTTCTTTTCGTTTATTCGTTTTGTACCGATTTTTATTCCTTTCAATTCTTGCTTTTGATTTTTTTTTTTTTACGTCGTTTGTGGTATTGGTCGCTGATTTATTTTGCTGACAAAGAAATTCAATGTATCCATTCTAAAATCATCGAGCACTCTTCAGAAAATAGTTAGGTATATGTGTTGAAATCATCGAGCTGCTGCTCTTTTTCTCTCTCTTTTTCTTGGGCAAATAAATCGTTTCCATTACGTGGTACGTTAATTTCATAGCGTTAAACAAAAAAAAAAGTTGAAAAGAAGATCCTATCTTTTCTAGTACAACTTAAAGCTAGGAAATAGAGTTGACCGATGCGTAAGATTATAAGACAATGAAGCTTGGCCATTTAGTTATAAAGATTCCATTTCAATTCAGAAATTGGAGAAGTGGTGGTTCCGCGAGGACTGAACAATCTGCAAATCCGTCGTCGTTTGGCAAGATGTTTCATCACTTAACAGCGTTCTGTTCACATTTAAAGAAGAAACCGATATCATATTTTAGCATTATATAACAAAAGATGTAAAAAAATGCATTATAAATGTGCATTACTCTCGGGGACGAGACAACCAAAGAGAGCTAAGAGCTCTGAGCCGTCCGTAGTACTCCCCGATGACTAGAAAACACCTTGCCGCTTGACGAACGGTCAAGATCCGCCGCAGCTGGTGAACGGTCTGCTGCCTCAAGTTATCAGCCTTCATTAAAATTAACAATGTAAATAAATCATGAGAAAACCCTCAATTTAGAAATCACAGTTTATTTTATATTAACATTTTAAAGTACTCACTAATTCTTTTGATAGGATTATAAAGAAGATAGTAATGGCACACCTACTACCTTGGTGTGCTAATGGGTATTACAAAAAGTCAATAACTTGTAACAGATCAATGAAAAAAATAATCAATTGATCCTAATGTCCGAAAACAATAAAATAATTTGTACGTATTATATTGAGTTCAAAACAGAACTTTGAAATGTTCTCTTTGTTTTCTTCAGCTTTTAGTTTATAAAAACAAGTTGGTGAAAGAAATTTGGCCCTTGGAATAATTAAATTTAAGACCATACGAGAACATATATTATTATATGACAGAAGAAAAAATAGCGGCAAACAAAGGGGAGGAATTGAAAAGACATGGCCAATTGGGCATAATCCAGAAACAGACAATACGTGAAAGCAACATTTGATCAATTTTTTGTTTTAATTAGACAAATTTAGCCAGCCCATATGTTTGAACAAATATGTAAGCAAATATATATATGCACATATTTACGAATTTTAAAATATATATAGAGTTCATTCACCTCGAAACCAAAATATTTGGGTTCACCTTTCTATTTAATAGATTAAAATATTTTTTAATTTTATTTCTATATATAGTCAAAACATTTTTCAAAACGGAAAACCTAAATAGAAAATGCAAACATTTTTTTTGTCCGTTTGCATTTTTAACTAATTTGTTGTATTCCTTAAACATCTATATATAAACACAATCATTTAGAATGTAAATAGAAACGCAAATGAAGTAGTTTAAAAAAAAAAACAAGTGAGGAAATGGAACCTGGCGGATAAAGCCTTCGAGATTAGAGATCTTGCCGAGAGCGACGGCCATTTGTTGCATACCGTCGATGACAGGAGAGGCGGCGAGAGTGTCGATGAGAGATTGCTGAAGTTGATCGAGGCCTTGCGAGAGAGCCTCCTCTGCTTGTTGTGACGAGTGTTGTAGGCTATATATTCCCATCAGTTGTTGCTCCGTCAATAGATCCATTTGCGACACCAATATCTTACAAAACCCATCAATATATCTTCTCTTTTAGTTTTGACAATAATATAATGCTCTATGAAATGAAAATGCTATATATTTTAAATATCTGATATTCACTTGCAAACGTAGAAACTAAAGTTTACGTTTGAACAAACGTATAAATAAATAATGCTGAAGACTAATAACCTTGATGAGGTCAGACGGACGGAAACCGGCCATCCAAATAAAACAGCGTTCGGCTGGGGACATCCATGTCCCGATGATGAGGTGGAAAACATCTGCTTTCGCGGCCACGGCTTTTAATCGGAATATCTCATCAAAGTGAGCAATGTAACCGTCAACGATCAACCTTAAATCGTTGTCCGATAAATGAGCCTGAAGACCGGTCCGGATCTCCGACATATGCCGGTTATCATCCTCTAGCCATCTCCCATATTCCATGTCAAATATTGCAGCTCCTACGTACGTGCGTTCATTTTTTAATTAGTAATTAATCATAGTTGTTGGGTCCAATCCAACCATGATTTTTGATAAAAGAATTAATACTGCAAATGGTGTTTTAGGTTTTTAGTACCGGAAGTGATGTTAGGTCCAGGTGGACCACAGCCACCCATAAACAGCCCCTATATATATATATCGACATAAACAATATCTTAAATCAATTAATTAATTGGCACAATAAGATTAATGTAAGTATATAAATACTTTAATTTTCAATTGACAGAAGAAACCTGAGAACGAGCTCGCTGAAGTTCTTGCTCCAACTGAGAAAGCTTTATCCTACTTGATTCTAGCTGCTGCACATAAGCCTGCTCAAACCATACATTCATTTGTTATTTGTCTATGTCGCACATATATATAGACATCATTACTAGCTCGATTTAGAAATATAAATAATTAAATAAATGATTTGATGTGAAATGATAGGGTATTGTAATGGATACCTTTTTCCTAAGACGGCTTTTGCGAGCAGCTTCTCTATTTTGGGCCAAACGTCTCAATGTCTGCATCAATCCAATTTTAAGAACGTTTTTAAACAAGAGGTTAACTAGTTAATTTGGGGGGGAAAAGGAACCGAAAATTACTTATAAAAGGTTATTAAAAAGTATATCTATTTATTTATATATATGTATATGTGTCTCCTTTGGGGGAGTCAGATAAATGAATACTATGAATTAATGATGATGAGCGTCAAAGTACCTTAGCATCAAGCTGTTTGCCTGAAGTTGTAGCCTTCCTCTGCAATGTCAGAGAACAAAGATGAAAATAGAAATAAATTCAGTGGAAAAAAGAAAAACAAAAATAATTGTGTAAGTTAGGTTGACTCATGTGATAAACATCCATATAAAGACAACATGCAAAGAAGCAACATATATATTCTTCAATATTTTAGAACTAAGCGGTATGAAATAATTCAGGAAACACATGTAAGTTTTTTAAGTGTAAGATTTTATATATAATTAGTACGTTATATGATAATAACGGATGTAAAAAGAAAAAGAAAAGAGAGGATACTGTTTAATCCTATATAAAGGATAAAAGAAAATAACACTGACGAAGATTCTGCTTTATTTTACTTTCGCGGTCTCTTTTTGTATTTTGAATTTGTCTTTTTTTTCAACGAATTGAGAGGTCAAAAATCTGAATTTTCTCTGATCCGTTTCCTTTTTGGGATCTGTGTATGTCTTTTGTTTTATTGAAAGATTTGTTAGGACACATACATATATGAAATGCATGTGCATGTATATCTAGTATGATAAGGAGAGAGAGAGAGAGAGAGAGAGTGAGAGACGTCGTCGTATATACACATATCATGTACATGCATGTTACATGTCTCCACATGCATATACCTCTCTTTCTAAAATTGAAATTTTAAAAAAGTGATTACGAATGATGATGAGTATACCTTATCTTCCGAAGGTTTCGGAGGAGCTGGAGTTCGAGAAGAGGAGGGAAGTCCAGAAGCAGAACTTGAGTTTGCCATGTTGTTGTTATTATGATGATGATGCTGAAGCATGAGATGATGATTCTGTTTGCTAGTCATCGGAGACTCGGGCTGCTGTTGACTTTCTGCTTTGCCGGAAAAATTCGCCGATCCCGAATCGGTGCTCTCTCCTCCTGATTTGGAACTCTCCTGCGAGACATATTCAGCATAAACATAGTACTCATGACCATATAATAAATTGGATAGCTGATGAAAAGTCAGAGAAGGGATGATGATTAATGTAACTACAAATTCAAATGAACACAGTTTCAAGATGGATAAATTAATAAGGAGGAATTGACCTTAGTGTATATATAACTTGACAAATTGGGTGTTATTCAAACTGCGTTTATTATTTGTTTGATCTAGTATAAAGTCAGAAGAAATGAGTAATTAACAAACTTTAAATATCGCTTTCAGCTGTGAGGGAAAAAACAAGCAAAAATAATATATATACTAGATAGTAAAGAGGAACAAGAAAGCTGAAACATAGAGTGAAAATGGGAAATTAAGGGAATCAGTGTATTTATTTATTTTTAATTTTTAAAAGAAAAGAATCGGAATGCCGTAAAAGGAGAAAAAACAAGAGGAAAGGGTCAAAGAAGAAGAAAGGGTACAGTAGGAAGAGTTTGGTGAGTTCTGATTGGCCATGAAGGGAACATCTCCAGAGTCGTAGCTCCTCCTCCTCCTGCAAATAAAGCTGCAATTTTACCATCATTACATTTACACGTTTACATATGCATATTAATTGTGCTCGTAATATTATTGTATGGTTATTAATTGTGTGCATGTGTGTGTGTTTGATGTTTATTTAGAATTAACTACATCATGTATCACGTGGATCTATATATAACATGACACACTTACCAATTTAATTATGAATACTTCTCAGCACCTAAATATATACCTAGAGAGACATATTGTGTGTATATTTGATATAGAGGAGGAGGTTAGGGAGTTGGTAAAAGACTTTTGTTTTGTTTTCTATTATTTTTTTATTTGAAAAAAAAATAGAGAATGGAAATAAATAAACAAGTCACGCCATCCAAGGCTCTCTTTTGCCTCCGTATCATCACCAAAACACAAACACCTATCTAAAGACTCGTTCAGACTTCAGCTTTTAGTGTTTTTTTTCCAATTTCAATTTTTTTTTTTCTATTTTAAAATTTAAAACTTTATTGGAGTTTGTTAAGGAAAGATCACGTCATGCAGGGATTGCGAGAGGGGCTTACGTGGCTTGGCTTCGTCGTTCCTATACTTGACACCTTGCAGAACAATGGCTTCTTCTAGCTCACCGAAATCGAAGCTAGAGGATCCATCTTGGTTACTGTTTCAATTAAATAATCATTTTACATTAGTACAAAAAGAATATTCATGTGTCACAACAACTAAAACTAGAAAAATTAAAACTCTTTTTAAGGAGATATCAGGGATAACAATTAAATTAAAAACCATGCCTAAACGGTCGCATATGATCAAATGTTTTTTTTTTTTTGGGTTAAAAGATGATAAAAATGTTTATACATCAGAATTACTTTTTTTTTTTTGAACAAGATTTACATCAGAATTACTACATGCAGATATTAACCTATTCGGATGATCTATATATAACTCATTTTTAAGTTTCTATTAATTTTACCTAGAGATATTCGTTGACCATCTGTTATCTTACAAATGAAACCTTGTAATATATTATACTACTATTAAGAAAAATGACAAATTGAGAGAATAAACAAAGAAAACCCATATAAAATTTCAGAGCTTAAGATTGAATAGCTTAATATATGTACCTAATATATATATGTAAAGAATAAAAGACTTATAGGAAGATTTAGTTACATGAATCCAGGAGGTGGAGGATTGTTGTTGAGGCCATGAAGAAGTGAATAAGAAAGATGAAGATTATGGTTATGGTTTGCGGCTTCGCTGATTACTCTATGGTTAGCCATCTCCCCACCCAAAAACCAGCTTTGGTAGATGATATCTTCCTCTTTCTTGATCTTCTCTCTTCTACTTATTCTCTGCCTTCTTCTCCGTAATCTCTTTTCTGTAAAACATTAGTTAGTCTTGAAAAGATGAAAGCAAGAAGGAAAGGGTAATCACTAGATAGAAACTCGAGTTAAGAACACAAGAGAGAGAAAGAGAGTGGGAGAGAGAGAGAGATTGCAAGTAAGTCTTAATTAATTCGTGATCAAGGTTATCAAATGATTGGGATCTGAAAAGAAAAGCTAGTTGATGATGAAGATGAAAGTAAGATGGATATATTATGTGCTTGTTAATTTATTACCTTTTTTCTGAAGCTTTTATATTTTGCTTTGGGTGTGTGTGTTTGAGAACAAAGAGGAGAGAGAAAGCAGGATGGAAACTTTCTCGTCAAAGGCTTTTTTATGGCTGAACCGAAAAACAAAGAGGGTCCAATCTTTTTTCTTTCAGAGATACATATATACAAATAGTATGTGGGCGTGTATATATATATATATATATAATTTGACAGGGAAATGATGATAATAATAAATAATTTAGCAGTATCAATAGTATTGTTACTCTTTCTCTCTCTACTTTGTATGCGAAGAAAACTTTGTGATTCATCATCAGTCTCTCCTTTTCACCACCTTTCTCTCTATCTATTTCCTACACGGTAAACACAAAATGCACTTGCTAAAGTTCGTTTTAAAAAAATATAAGGGATAATAATATTTCATGGTAATTAATCACACGAATATCTTGTCTTTCCCAGACTTTGCCGATCCAGGCTATATTTTTTCTATTTTTGCTATTTTTTCTTTCTTTTTCTGAAAAATATTGGGTTTGAAAAAGTTGTACAGCAAAAATTAAAAGTTTACTTGACCTAACTTTCTAGCTGTCAAGGTCAAAAGCTATAGTAATGTACAATTTTGATCAGACAGACGAAGATTTAGAAGTTAAATATAAAACAGAAAATATAACAGTTACACAAAAAATAAAAACAGAAAATATAAGATGAGTAAAAGAGCTTTTATCCTTTGTTAAAACAAAACAAAAGGAGCTTTATTCTTGTTAAAGGGGGAAAAAGAGCTTTTATCAAACGTAGAATATAATAAGAAGATTGGATATAAGATTATTTGGAACGAACAAACAATTAATCAATTGAGGTAGTTTATTACTTAAGAAAAATATCAGAAGTAGAAAATTAAATGAGAATTTGTATTTTAGTAAATAAAATAGAAAGAGAGCAGAAAAAGAGGAGGAACCCACTAGAATCACTGACTCCTACTCCACAATCTCTCCCCTCTCTCTCTCTCTTCGTAACCGCCTGTTTGTGCTTATTGGCTCCTTTTCATCAAATCTCTTTTTGGGCTTATTCGAGTACACAATTTTTATAATCTATATCATCTTTTCTATTTACTCATATTTCACGTAGATGCATTGTATATGATATGTGAAAGGAGTATGGTAAATATGTAAAAAAAATATTCATCCTAGCAGCATGTTTCATGAACTTGTTTTTTTTTTTTTTTTGAAGTAGTTTGTGTGCTGTTCTAAAACCAAAAAAAATATATTTAAACATAAAATTCTCGCATAATGTCAAGAATCTTTGAATTGGCATGGAAAATACAGCGTACTTTATATTTTGAAAAAGAATATGATATCTAATTTTAGTCTAGCTAGTAGACATATATACTCTGCTTATAATGATTAAAGGAATACAACTCCCCCAGCTAAGATGATCTCAGTTATTTTATTCGGATGATCTAATGATGTTGTTATAATTGGATTATAATACACAATGAGAGATCATATAATGTTAAAAAGTATTGTATTTAGTAATAGCATATATCGTTATAACATATACACATAAATAGAAAGACAATGTGATATTGTGGCTGTGGGATAAAGGAATGTTTGTTGATGGGTATATTAAAATAACAGAATCGAGTGAGTTTTCTAATTTCTATGTCCAAACCGTAGCTCTTTTTGTTAAATGACCTTTGGGGTATGGAAGGGGATAATAATGGTATGAATATTATTTGTCTAAAAATAAATAAATTATTTGTCTACATATATATAATGTGTATTGTGTATATACTCACACATACATATAATTACAGAATAATTTTAGTTCATCTTATCAGTCCATATATAGTCTTCTATGTTTTGATAACATATGTGACAATTTCTGAAAGCGTATTTTTCGTTTTTTTTTGTGTGAACAAAATAGCGATATAATACAAACTTGGTATTCAAATTTCAAATTTGGAAATAATACAACTAGAACAACTACCTCTCTAGTCGGTTAACCTACCATACTTAAGTTGAATTAATAAGCTATTTTGCTTCTACCAGTTCAACCAAAATACCCATTAGAATAATGACAATTAATTATGTAGACCAATAAGATAACACTAAACGGGCCTTCTTGCATTAATCCTAAATAAATATAGGAAAATATCAATAATTATTAACATCTCAATCCAGTGTTATTTAATTCGATTTGTTTGGTATTATCCTTAATTTTGTTGATGGGTCAACATCCACTCCCTGTCATCACCTAAATCTCAATGCCACATTTAAGATTCCTTTCCTCTATTAGAAATTGTTACATGTCTCCTTTGATTCGTATATAGCTAATTTAGTCAATGCGAGCTCTTGCAAATCTACATTTGTCATTGCTTTCTTCTTTAAACTGTGTCATTATGAATCCCTCAAGTTGAGACTCTTTAGGTGTTTTTTTTTTCTTTCTTTCTTTCTTTTTGCCGGCTCTTTAAATGCTCTTTTTTTTGTAGATGCATTAGCAATATTTCACAGTTTAAGTTTATATAAATTTTCAATATTAGTCTGGATATTGAAATAGTAGTGTTTAGATTATCAAACTTGGCCCAATATCACAATCTAATTTGGATAACGCATATTAATTAGAATTCCTGGCGTATACATTTTGGTGGTTGACAATATTTATTTCTCCCGACAGTAAAATAATAAAAACTAAGTGATCAATTAATATATTTTTAATATATGTTAGTCTATATTACTTTCAATATGAAATATCTCATTTCGTATATCTTGACTATGACATAGCTTTGTTAAATGTGATTCATTTATTTATTAAATGCAATACACAAAATTTTTTGGTTTTACAATAGTAATGTTTATCCACAAAAACCATATAATGATAATGAATATGCATACTTTGATATCATTAAAATCATAAAATATGGCATGTTTTCCTAAGAGTCACAATAATAGTACTATAATTTTGATGTTTTGAGGAAATTATTAATACTCCCCGAAATTTATTGTTAATATTATCCAACTATACCCATGCATTACGAAGGTTATTTAGCTAACATAATTGCTCAAAACAGTGCAACCAATGAACCAAACCTGGCCTGGCTCGGTCAACAAATTATAGCCTGCTTTTCGGTAAATTTTGTTTTTTTCGGTAGTGGTCGTTATCTCAGGTTCCAGGGTCAAATGACTCAAATTTACAGTTGATCTTTACTTTTATAAAATGTTCAGATTCGAAGACAATTTATGAATTGTTTGGGCTACTTTTTGTTTGGTTTGGTTTAGGCCCAATATTATTTGGGCTCGGTCTAAGTGCTGCAATGGTACAAGGTAGAAAAAACGGAGCTACAAAATCGATAGAAAAAACGGTTAACAGACATATTGTAACGAAGTTGGTGGCAACGTTGTAAACCGACGCTGGGTAAGAGTTTTTCTTTCTTTCTTTTTGACCTTTTTAAATTATAATTCATAGAGAGATTAGAGAGTTCTAAACTTATGTTAACATTATAATGGTCAAATCGCTCACTTATTTTGATTAAATCTCGAGATATAGAAATTACGGAAATGTTTTTACTTTATTCGTTCAAATAAAAGAAATAGATGTAGATAATCTAAACACAAACAAAAAATAAGATCAGACAGATGGTAGATACCAGGGAGAGTAAAACCTACTCTAATCGTATTTAAAAAGAAATTATTTTTGAAGAGACAGATGTTATAAAGAGACTTAGAGATCAAAATAACGTAGTGATTCCCACGTTCCACCTTCCTCCTAACCCTTTTCTTCATCGCCACTCAATCTCTCTGCAACATTCTTTGTAACGTGTATATTGCCAACATAATTTGTTTTTGTTTTTTTATATTTGTTATGTAACCAAGTTCGTTGCCGGCCATGAAGATTCATTAATCCAATACCTCTTCTCTTCTTTTTTGTGTGTGTGTTTCATATCACATTGCCCAAAAATTCCCAAATTTTGTTTGTTTTCTCTTTTTCTTCTTCCGGAGGTAAGAGCAAGAATACTCGATTGTGTGAGGAGAGATAGAGAGAGTGAGAAGGCGCCGCAAGCCCGAACTTTGGCGGTTCGGCGGCTCCGCGTCGTCGGTGGGTCGAGTCGTCCTGGAGCTGTCTCGTTGTTTCTCGACGGCGGAGGAGGAAGAAAACGACCGGCGAGCCATGGACATTGGTGGTCCTACCAATGTCCGACACGTGGCTCACGTGACCTTTGATCGCTTCGATGGCTTCCTTGGCCTTCCTTCTGAGTTCGAGCCTGATGTCCCCAGAAAAGCTCCCAGTGCAAGGTTTAGACAACTTTTATCTGTTCTGTCTTTTGATGTGACCAGAGAATGAATTGCTTTTCTTGGTTTCGGTCTGAGGAGTTTTGTTAGAATATAAATTCACAATAAAAAGTATAGATAGATTAAAACAATAGTAGTATATAAAGACACTCATTTGCAGCACATAATTCCTAAGAAAATTATTGGATTGAGATGCAAATATGGGATTTCACTTCATGTTGTTTGGTTGGCAGTGCAACAGTGTTTGGGGTTTCGACAGAGTCAATGCAGTTATCATATGATTCGAGAGGGAACTGTGTTCCTGTGATACTCCTGCTATTGCAGAGCAGGCTTTATGATCAAGGAGGCTTGCAGGTAGAAGGGATATTCAGAATAACAGGAGAGAACAGCGAGGAAGAGTATGTAAGGGAGCAGCTAAACAAAGGGATGATACCTGATGGGATCGATGTCCATTGTCTAGCCGGACTTATCAAGGTTCTTCTTGTCTTACTACGAGCCTCCAAAAAAGTCTTCTTCTTCAACTTTATTGTGTGGGTTTAACAATGTTGATGAGGTATATGTGTTCAGGCTTGGTTCAGAGAGCTACCGAGAGGGGTACTGGATCCTCTGCCATCGGAGCAAGTGATGCAGTGTGAGTCAGACGAGGATTTCGTCAAGGTTGTGAGGCTCTTACCTCAAACAGAAGCTTCTCTTCTCAATTGGGCCATCAATCTCATGGCTGATGTTGTTCAGTTTGAACATGTTAACAAGATGAACTCTCGTAACCTTGCTTTAGTTTTTGCCCCCAACATGTCTCAGGTCAGTTTTTTTTAAAATTAAAATGTAATTTCTGATCAACCCTAAAATGCACAAATGAGATACTCAATAAGCCTCTGTTATAAGTCCCAAAGCACTGTATAGAGAGCTATTTGGCAGTTAAATAACAGAGCATGATTCTGCTACTTTGGAGGTTCCATTGTTGAGATATCTTGCAAGGTTTTTTTTGGGGTTGAAGTAGCGTGTTCCCATCTTGTGAAATGTGTTGGCTCTGCTTTGGATTTTTGTGTGTAGATGGCAGACCCGTTAACTGCATTGATGTATGCGGTTCAAGTGATGAAGTTGCTGAAGAGCCTCACGGAGAAAATTCTGAGAGAAAGGGAAGCCACGTCTTCCCAGGTTGATACAAGATGCAGTACTGAAGCCGAAGAAGGTGAGAAGGAAGAAGACAATGAAGAAGAAGAAGAAGAAGAGGAGGAGGAAGATGGTGTGTACATCATTAAGGAGGAAGAAGCATCAGAGAGAATACGAGTGGTTGAAGACAAGCCAGGAAGCATGAAGAGTGACTTCGAGGAATTTAATGCTTCGGATTCAAAGGGTGATGATGGAGTTGTGCAGCCAGCCTTATGCAATCCGAACTATATAGGAAGCAAGTGAAACTGATGATATTTTTTTAGTATACTGTGTGTTTGGATTGCTTTATTTTATTGCTTTTGTAACTTCTAAGTAATATAGTTTGTTGTTGAATGGGTGATACGGTGATACAATATGAGACTAACTCTATGGGATGAAAAGCAAACAAAATGTACCTGCCTCTCTACTTAGTAAGATCATTTTCATTCCTTAATAGAAACACGAAAGAATCAACAACTAATACCACCAATCTTTAGCTTGATTCTAAGCTTTTCATTGGCAACGAACCCAGTATTGTTATTCATGTGTCAAACCAAAAAGAAACAGATGGTATCTAATTTTTCTGGTAACCTAAACAAATACAAAGATGAGTCATACAACGAAAAGAAGAAGACCCCTTAGTCCTTGGGAGTTATTCGAGCTTGACAGAACGGTAGATGAGGCGAATAAACATCCAAGAAGCCAAGAAACTTATGGTTCCAAGAACCAAGAAGAGAGCGTAACATAACAAAGAAGTATATCCTAAGTAGAAGCTCATCTGAAGAAACCCGGTCATGTCAGATTTCAGATAGAACAATATTCCATACCCATACATGAAGATCGCCGTGAATCCTCCGCACAATATCGATCTGCAAACAATTATCATAGTATCGTCTACAACTTTAGTAGGTCCTTTAGAAATTACGTGATGATTCTGAAAGGAAAAGATTATATGCCAATCATGTTTCATATTTCTTTCTGTGACCTCATACTATGACTGTTTGAATCTAGATACTCAATGTAATGTGTATTTGTCAGTGCTTCTCATCATACCTACTTTAAATCCATTTCACATGTTTGGATGGAAAAGAATGGAGTACAGTAAAAAAAAAATACATACCTCCACCACCATTCATGATTTTCACCGGATAGCTGGATGTAGGTCAAGATAATACCAACACTTGCACTCAAGAAGATGAGCACAACGAATGTGAAAAGCATTACTCCAGGCGAGGTATATATTTTGAATCCCCACAGGCTTGCATAGAGTTGATGCCACTCAAGGACAACTGCACTGAAAGGTACAAGGCCTCCAAGAAACATCTGGTACAGCTTTCTCCGATACCAATTCTGTGGTGGAATTTCTCGGGGGTTTCTTTTAATAGCGGTGGGAGGTTGAAACTCTAATAATCCGAAACGGTTACCTAAAACTCCTCCCAACATGAGAAATGGGATATTCAAAAAAGTGTAAATGAGTATGATGATGACTATTGTGCCAAAGGGGAGTGCAGCAGTTGCCCCATATGTAATTGCCACAGTGTTGAGAATCGAAACTATGATGAAGAAAGGAACCGGGTAGAGGATCCCAGCTAGACGAACTCTCCTTTTCTGAAAAATCCTATATTGCTCAAATATTTAAGGTTATGCGAACAATGAATCTTTCGAGAACAGAAAAAGTAGAAGGCACTTGAAAAATTCAATCACCTGTTTGTTTCCCTCGAAATGGTTATGGAAAGAAGCAGATGTGTAACCAGCCACTACTGATGTTAGATTGTACATGGTGACAAGAGAAGTCAACAGCATTCCGCGATTGTACGGGTATAGAAAACCGGTGAAGTCCAATGCAAATAGAGCAATTATCCTGAAGAAGAAAAAGAAGTCAGGGACATGGAACAATATTAAGAAGACAGATGTTTCAAATGCCATTGAATAGCATTCATCTATTGACTGGACTTATGTACTGCCAATAAATGTAAACAATATGTATATCAGAATGCATCATGTAAGATTGACTTGAAAAGCATTGTCAATAACTAAGCAATTATTTATGTATGCAAATGCACTTACCGAAATGACATGACAAAACTTGGTTTCTTACTCAAAAATTACTGAAACTGAGTGTGATAAAATTACTTTATGTATTAATTTCTTAAGGTATGCAAATGGAAAGGAAAGGATAAACTAGAAAATATTGAAAATAGAATGACAATAATGGAATTATAGATAATAGATGCTTACAAGATTAGCAACTGAGTACCAGTTCCTAAGAACGCACAAAGCAAGGAGATATTCCGAGGGCATCTAAATACATCACTTTGTATGAGTTTCCAGCCCACTTCTTTTTTTTCTTCTTCATCTCCGTTCGAGCAACTGAAATGCATGTAAGAGACGATAACTCAAAAAGATGGATTTTATCATCACATCGCTAAACTACACAAAACAACAATAGTCATTTGTCACCTTCTTAGTTCATTCTTGAGATGCCGCATGAAGAGCAAAGCAAGAAGTCCAATTAACATAACAGCAACACTTATCGAGTTAAGAAATGAGAAAAGGTGAATCTTCTGGCTGATAGGATGAAATGACGCCTGGGAGTACTTATTCATTCTTGTCTCAGACCCTTCCGAAGTCAAATTCCAAGAAACCGAGTATGTAAACTGAACATCAATCTCAGTGTTCTCTGATATATCAACCAGATAATTCGGATCGCTAAAACTACTGATTCCAATAACTTTGTCTGCATTGTACAGAACATTAAAGTTTAAGTGACTGAATATATAACACTTAGAATTCTTCTCCCCGTGACCAGAATAATCTGCCTCTACTTTTCCAACAAATCCCCACAAGGGGAGATCGTCGTAATTCATTTGAAAGTAGAAATCTTGAGCAATAGTATCTCTGAACCTGGCAATTTCACTCAATGTCAGTCTCTTGCGGCACAATGTAACATGAGTTTTGTCCTCCCCAAACTTCAGCTCATATAACGGGCTCATTAACCGGTCACCATTAAGAACTTCCCCAAAAGTTTCCTGCTTCTCAATCACAGGCTCTACAAGTAATAAAACAATCTTGAATCAATGACTGGAACTTGGGAGTCACACATGCGCATTTCAAAGCACAAATGAATTTCCCATTTCGGATGCCACAGAACAGTTAAAAAAGGCATAAACTTTATCATGTTTAAATTCCAGTGTCGAACTAAAAGGAAAACCTGATCATTGAATTGTCTTGAGAAACCTAACCTGGACGGCAGAAGGGCAAATCGTAATATCGATAGGTCTCACTGCAAACAAAGCAAAAACCAAAAATCGAAAAATGGATTTAAGTTAATCTTCAAAATGGGGTTTAAGAAAATGGGCGATCTTTGGGTTCCTTGTGAAGCTAAGCTAAAACAACAACATATCTTACACATTCTCTAAAGTTGATCCCTCCGTATGTACAGCTTCTATACATTCTTCCAACTTAACAAAGATCTGTTTCTCACAGATTACTAAGACTAACTTATGTGGAATCCGTCACTATATAAAGCCATCTAGCAAATGTATATGCCCCCAAAAGATTTTACACGGCAAAGGAATTCAGAAACCTCAAGGGGGTGGTTCTTGGTTGGAGCCAGACAAGGAGAAATAAGAAGTTACCTTGGGTTGTGGAGAGGACCCACTTTGTTGACGAAGAAAGGGACATGATCGCCGGCATTGTATCGGGTCGACGAGCCTGATCCGATCCAGAAGGTCAATGCGAGTAGAACTTGTACAGTGAGCAGAAACTGCGCCATGAATTGGCGCTCTTCTGCTGCTTTCCAAAAGGAACGAATGAATATGTGCAAAAGGGAGCTCGACAAACAGAGACATCTTCAAATCTAAACAGTTCAAGCAAAACCACACAGAGACGACGACGAAAGTCAAACCTGAATGGTGGTGATAAATGGATCCGCAGAAGCTAGAAACACTTAGTCCCCGTCTCCTAAATCGCTCATCCGGGCTTTAGCTGAATGAAAGATATAAAACCCAAACAACATCTACTTGGAACTTCGATCAACTCCAAAACGGGTGTTCTAAAATACGGCGCATATACGCTATACGGCCGTATTGACCGTATTTTAGAACAATTTTAACCCGGACGAGTAGAATGGTACAAAACAATTCGGTTTAATTTGGTTCGATTTTCGCCTAAAATTACCTTTTAGTTAAAAACATATTCGATTCAGTTTCGGGCCTTTCGGCTTTTTTGGTTTAATTTAGTTCGCTTTGGTTCATTGCGTTTTGGGCTTTTCTTGATCTTATCATCGTCGCAGCTAAGGCCCAATTCAATTAGGTTTAGTTTAGTTTATCGCTTTTCCTACTATAAAGGCTTCACCTCTCTCATTGAGTCTAGGGTTTCTTCTGTCTCATCATCATTCAGGTTTGCTGCGTCACTTCTAGCTTGATTCTTCTTCGTTCACATTTTGATAATTGTTTCTCGAGCTTCTCTTTTAGATTTTCATTCGTTCCTTTTGTCTTTTTTTTTTGTTTGTTTTGGTGTGTTTCCAGGACCAGATCTTTGAGACAAACTCAAGATGAGGTACGTGAGACATCTCTTAGACTCTTACAGCCACAGTTCTCGGATCTTTTTTTGGTTTAGTTCTAGTATACCAATCAAATTTGAGACTAATTACGTCTCTGTATATATCAATCGTTGTTTGGTTTAATATGTGAATGGCCCAGAAATGACGCGAAGTTGTTCTGTAGTTTGGTCTAAATGCTCTTTGGTTGGACCTTTAAATCTGGATAGTAACTCTGTAACTTGCCTTTAAGAATTTAGTTCGTAGTAAGACTGGTGACTTGGGTGTTTTGAGATAAGATGATTCTGTTTGGGACTGTCTATAATGGGGTTTGTTCGATTATACTTGTTTCACTGTTGTTTAGTTCTGTTTGTTGATGTAATTTGCTTGGCACTGTGTTGTTGGCTACAGTAAGCTTCAGAGTGAGGCCGTTAGAGAAGCCATCACTGTTATCAGAGGGAAATCTGATGAAAAGAAACGCAACTTTGTGGAGACTCTTGAGCTCCAGATCGGTCTGAAGAATTATGATCCTCAAAAGGACAAGCGTTTCAGTGGATCTGTCAAGTTACCACACATACCCCGTCCTAAGATGAAGATCTGCATGCTCGGAGATGCCCAGCATGTCGAGGAGGTGATTAATCTTGTCACTTCTCTACTAATTTGATAAAAAAATCGTCTAGATACAACTTTTTATACTCCGATTCATGTATAATGAAATTTGTGCCCGATTTTTTCCCCGAAAAAACTGGTCATTTTGTAATAGTGCTGTTGTCTTTTACTATGAAATCATTGCTTATTTCATTTTTCTAAACTTGGGCAGGCTGACAAAATGGGGCTAGACTATATGGATGTGGAATCTCTAAAAAAGCTCAACAAAAACAAGAAGCTCGTCAAAAAGCTTGCGAAGAAATACCATGCGTTCTTGGCTTCTGAATCTGTCATTAAGCAGATTCCTCGTCTTCTTGGTCCTGGTCTCAACAAGGCAGGCAAGTTCTAGCTACAGCTAATTGTTCCATGTTCTCCCTCAAGCCTGTTTTTATTTATTTATTTAGTATGTCTTAACGTAATACTACTTTTGTTACAGGAAAATTCCCAACGCTTGTGAGCCACCAAGAATCGTTAGAGTCGAAGGTGAATGAAACAAAGGCTACAGTCAAATTTCAGCTGAAGAAGGTTCTGTGCATGGGAGTTGCTGTTGGAAACCTTTCCATGGAGGAGAAGCAGATATTTCAGAATGTCCAGATGAGTGTCAACTTCCTCGTCTCTCTCTTGAAGAAGAACTGGCAAAATGTATGTGATGAGTCCACTTTTATTCCTAACTGTTCCTTTTTTAGTCATTATCTAAAATTGTTCTTATTTGCCATTGTGGAATTTGTAGGTGAGGTGTTTGTACCTCAAGAGCACCATGGGACCACCACAAAGAATCTTCTGAGCTCTCTCAGCTTCTTTAATGGTTGGCTATAAGACACTTTGCGCTTTGTTTTTGTTTCAGACATCTTTGAAAGAGTGTAAGAATTGTGTTGCTCTCCTTTAGATATTTGGCTTGGATGATGAAAAGAACTGCAGTGATTTTGGTTGATGGATTTTGTAGCTTATAATGATCTTGATTCTTGAATTAGATGTGCATCTTCTTGAAGTAACAAACCTACCGACGATCAATGAACAAAAAAAAAATTTGTACTTGTAGTATGTACTTGTTTTTTTCTCTCGACATAATTCGATAAGAAAAAAAGAACAAAAATCTTTGGAGTCTGTCGAGTTTGTTTAAAAATCTGGATACAAACATCGTTAACAAGAAAAAGTTAGTTTTTATTTTTGTTAAAGTTGTGTTAATCCTTGATTATAAAATATAACATCGCTTATGATTTTTCTTTCTCTACTAACGACGATTCTAATTCTGTTATGTTTGTATGCTTGTAAAGTTTAATGTGTAGAATACAAATACGATTCAAGCTGAATTGATGTTCTTATTAAATTTTTAAAACCCTAAATTTTTTTATCTATTTCGAAAAATAATTAAATAATTGCTAATTTTTATGTTGTTAGATTTTCTCAGTTTTCGACCAAAAAAAAAAAAACTTTCTCAGTTTGTTTGGAAAAAAAAAAAAAACTTAAACTAATTTCTAAGCAAAGTGCCCTCGTGCGTTCCAAAAGTTTGCGTTTTCTTCTCCAACCCCAAATCTCAGCTTACGAAAATCAGAATTCTAGGGTTCTTCCGATTAGGGTAAATCGGATCGATATTCCGTCACATCTGATCTTGGAATTAGGAAGATGTCTCAGAACGTGAAGCTGACCCCAAATCTGGACCAGAACACGACGAGGCTCCTCAATCTCACAGTTCTCCAGCGAATCGATCCCTTCATCGAGGAAATCCTTATCACAGCCGCTCATGTCACCTTCTATGAATTCAACATTGAGCTCAGTCAATGGGTAAGTTTCAATCAACCATCGTATCTTATCTATCCGGAGACGTGTATGCATAATTTGATGTTTGCTTTGCTACCAACTGATCTGTCTTACTTTTTTTTGAATCAGAGTCGTAAGGATGTTGAAGGATCTTTGTTTGTTGTCAAAAGGTAAGTAGTTTAGGTCTTCAACTATGTTTGATGTTATCTGTGTTAACTTTAATCGTTTAAAATCTGATGGATCCGTTTTATTTTATTTCAGAAATAAACAACAACCTCGATTTCAGTTTATTGTCATGAATCGTCGGAATACAGGTCAGTATTCTCTTCCCAGTTCTTCTTTAGGTTCCTTTTTGATGTGTAATCTTTCTTTCTGTGTAAGCTCTATGTCTCTCCATCCTGAAAAAGTTATCTAAGTAGCTTTGATCGATTCTCAGTGGGAGAAGCACCAAAATTGCTGTTTGAGTTAATGTCATTCTTTTTGATTTGTTCTTATACTTGGTTCTCATTGATTTTCCAATGATTTGGTTACATTCAATTAGTCCATTTGTGATGATGTGCTAGCAGAAGTAGAGATCTGTAACAGTGACCTTCTATTTGTTAGGAGAGAGAAGTCAAGAGTTTTTTTTGTTCATCTAAAACTAAGGGGTAGGGGGTAGCGAAGTTCTAAAATTGGTTGATATCTCTAGGAATTTATTTTGAGTTCCTGATTAAGGAGACGGTATTAGTAATCATGAGTGTATTGTTGAATTTGTCTGTGCAGATAATCTGGTGGAAGATCTCCTGGGAGATTTTGAGTATGAAGTCCAAGGTCCTTATTTACTTTACCGTAATGCAGCTCAAGAAGTAAATGGCATCTGGTTCTACAATAAACGTGAATGTGAGGAGGTAGCACGTCTTTTCGACAGGTAAATATAATATACTACTGCATATCACGTAGAAACTGATTTTGTGATTCGACATTTTTTAAAATAAACCTAGATCCATAAATGCACCTTGGTATCAATTGTTCGATCATGAATAATATCTCGTTATCGTCTTTTATTTGCCTATTGTCAGACAGATTCTTGTGGGCAAACATAGTGCTTTCATAAAGACGTTTCTTGTAGATTTCTTTTACCGTTTTTATAACTTAAATGCTCAGCACTCTATATAGATATTTCCATACTCGTTGTATCTTCGCCTAATGGTTCTTTGGCATGACAGATTACTTAAGGCATATTCCAAGGCAAACCAGAAGCCAAATACGTCATCTTCAAAAAGGTATGATCTTCATGTTTAGATTTCGACATTGCGCCATTAGTGATTTTTAGGGTTTTTCTTTTATGAGGCGGAAAATCTACATCACTTTTTGAGCTGGTATCTTTCTTATATGTTAAATTGAGTTAATTTTTTTCTATGTGCTGCAGCGAGTTTGAGGAATTGGAAGCTGTGCCTACAATGGCAGTTATGGATGGTCCTCTCGAGCCATCTTCAACTGCTAGGGATTCCCCTGATGATCCTGCTTTCATCAACTTCTTCAGCGTAAGTCTCTAAAAGCTTTTGTTACACACTCATACTATCGCCTTCATCGTCATGACAGCATCATATACAACTAATGGCAGGAGTTCTAAAGTCTTGAATTATCTTTAACTTTGTAATCTGTCCAACTTAGATTCTGGGGCACAAACCGTTGATTTCCTTACTTCAACTCCTTCAAATTGTAAAGATTGAATTTAACAATAATGTTGTTGTTTGTTTGACTACAGTCGGCGATGACTCATGGGAACACTTCGAATGGGTTAGCAAGTGGACCACCATACCAATCATCAGCAATTCCTCTACAACCTCACCAACCCAACATTGCCCCTCCTGCAGCGGCAGCTGCACCTTCACAGATCAATCCACCGCCTCCTCTACCATCCTCCTCTCCTCTGATGCCTCTCTTTGACAACAACACTGATCTTATCAGCAGCAACTCCAACGTTCACACGGATTTGGTGACGCCGTCCTCTTTCTTTGGCCCCCCACGGATGATGGCACAACCACACCTCATTCCTGGTTCATCCATGCCCACTGCTCCTCCTCTGAACCCTAATAATACGACTCACCAGCAGCGCCCATATGGTACTCCGATGCTTCAGCCTTTCCCACCACCAACTCCACCACCTTCACTCGCTTCTGCACCCAGTGGCCCTGTTATCAACAGAGACAAAGTCAAAGAAGCCCTTTTAGCGCTGGTTCAGGTTTGTCCTTTACCACACCACTTGACTTGAGCTGCTGTCCAAACCTAACGAATTGCTTTTTGACAGGAGAATGAATTCATCGACATGGTGACCCGGGCTTTACAAAATGCACATCAACCATGAAGCTGAGCTGGGTCGGCGTCGACGTGTGGAACAGTGGCGGTTTGATTTAGGATGTGTAGTTAAAACGTAGTTTTGTTTTCTTTGATACCTTTGAACAAAGTGTTGTCGGAACCTCCGAATGGAATTTATAAGATACTTGCACTGCTCGCTTGTTTTATTAACTCATGGACCTACTTTTCATTTATTCTACTTTCAACCTTTCTTATAGTCAAGTGGAATCTCTCTCTCTCTCTCTCTTAAAACTTTCATGGAACCTCTTTTCCGTTAAACTAAAAGTAATTTTCTACATACCAATCAGGGCTTGTACAGACATGTTTGTTTGCCTCAAATTCAGAGCATAACTTTGTTTGCAAATTACTGGAAAATACCAATCAAAGCCGTATTGTATTTCATGATACCCACTTGTTCTTAAAAGTTGGAAGTAATATTCTCGTTTTGAAGTATTATCTTGATCCAATTCTACTTTATCGCTGATGGAAGAAGAAACTCCAACTTTCTTTCTACTTTATTTAAACTTAGACATTCTTAGAATCAAGTTGATTAAGAAACACTTTTGTCGATATTGAATGAAAGATCAAATAGCAAAGAAAGAGAGCTTTGTTTTGAGTAACAGTATTACACAAAGAATCAAGAGAGATAGAGAGAGTGAGATATATTACAAATGGAAACTAGAGGCATAAATTATTATTTTTCGAAGTAATCTTCGGTCCTGCCCTTAAATCCGATTTGTCCGAAGGTAAGGCAGAGGAAGAGGCCTAAGTGCCACGTAACCAACCACAACCAGAACTGTGAAGTGAGAGCTGGAGGAGTTGGGAAATGAGCGAGCTCTGTTCCGATGCTCTCGAAGAAGAGACCCGTCAGGCTCTTCCCGTTTATCGCCGGAATGCTCGACGGAGCTAGCCATCCGATCAGCCCAAACCCCACCACATTCAGATCTCTCCTCAACCAGTTCCTCTCAAAGCTTTTTCATTTTTCAAACAAATTAGCAAAATATTAGAGTACTTTCACTAATTAAAGGATCGTGATTTAAAAAAAAAATCAAATTAGCTAAATAACTATACATTTTTATTCTAAAAAAAACACTATATTGATGACCAAAAAAAACTATATTATGTGCTACTTTAAGAAGAAAAAAATACATAAAATAGCAGGTTGTTTTTCTCTAAATAACATGTCATTTAGTGGAATAGCACTTACGTGTTTACTGCAAAAAAAAAATAGATGTTCATAGTCATTTACTTAGTTAACTATCGCAATAGAGTTATATATCTAGTTGATCCTTTTTTTTAATTAATCCTTATTACTAATATAAGTTTAGCAAATTGATCATGAGAAGAAAATAAAGAGTAACCCACCAAGTGAATCTTCCTCCCGATGCCCCGGCGAGTCTCAGAGGGTTATTTGCTCTTAGTGTTGGTTTTAGAAAGGCTAAAAACATAACCAGAAATTGCAATCAACATATTAGCCCTATGTTTAATTCAATTATTCAGATGATCAAAAGAAAGAAAGAGAGAGAGAGACTACATGAAGAGAGTGGTCTGGTAGAAACAGATGATCCTCCGAGGCCTATCACCGTCGATGGGGTTGCAAATGTTGCTGCCATTTTGCTCCTTTGCTTCTTTCTCCCAAACCGATCTTCTTTATTTTACCAAGTAAATACAAAACACACAAAAACATGAAATAGATTGATTTTGTGGACGAAGGCAGAGATTGCGAGGATGAGCTATCAATCAATAGCTTTGCGACACCTCACTATTTTCTTTGATATTGTGGGTCTATTTATTGGATAAGATTGATTCTGATTTTTTATTTTTCATTTTTGTCTCTTAATTTGTTTTATTTTAATTTTAGCTTACTTTTAAAAGTGTACTTAGTTTTATTTTTTATTTTTTATAAATTAATAATATAATAACATTTTGAAAAAAGATTTTTAAAATCAATTAGGCGGGGTTAGTGGGAGCTGAATTTATAAAGAGTGGGGATTTCAAAAGTTTAGAGATTTTGTAAATTTGTAAAGAGTTTTGTTAGATTTGTAGAGAATTTTGTGTATTCAAAAAAATTTTCAAAATATATTATTGTAATAATTTTAAGAATCTTTTGTATATCCAAAATATTTTGAAAGTTTTGTTTTATGAGTTAAATTATTAACAATCTATGTCTCAATAACACTAGATTTTGACAGAATGATAAAATCATTAAAAATCAAACTTTTTGAATAACAATAAATTTTGTATGAAATTTAAAAATCATCACACCAGTAACAATGGATTTTAGTAAGAATATTAGAATTCATGATCCAATAACAATAGATTTTGAAAATTCTAACAATCTTTACAAATTCTTATACCAATAACCCCTAAAATGTTTAAACCATAAAACTCCCGATCGAGACTATTGGTGCTATTAGATTTCCGTTTTTTAATTCCGGCGAATTACCCATACATATTTCGGACCGAGAGGAGTGCTCGCCGGGGAAATGGATTACAGCTTAGCGGCGGTGAAGATGCTTATCTCCCAGATCCGGGACGCTAAACCGACGCCTTCGCAGAACGCCACCGCCCTAGGCGGTGTACTCTTTCAACGTGCTTGGTTACAGGTTCCGATCTATCATCCTCTCATTGTCTTAGTTTTTTCATCCCTAAACAGTTTCGATGACATCGATTATTGTGTTGTAGGGCGTTTTGGTCTTCAATCCGGTCATCTCCGGTGGCCGTATGGTCCTAGATGACGGGACCGGTCTTGTCGAGCTCGTCCTCTCCAGCGACTTTGCCCTCCGTCAATGGAAATCAGGTTTCGTTACCATTTTCATTTTGCTTTTTGTATTAGTGGCTATTGTTCGTATCAAAGTATCAAACCGTCAAGAGCAATCCTATGTGCCCAGGAATGTACCTGATGGTTGTTGGTGTATACCATATCCGCACGGGAGAGATACCTCTGCTTAAGGTTACTCCTCCCTCTTTCACCATACACCTTTTAGGTCTTTGATATGCTTCCTCGTATGCACATTGAAACAGTCAATGTGATTCTTTGTTGTGGTTTAGTTTGACCAGAGATTGGCTTTTAGAAAATTGGCTTCTGCAACTTTTATGCTCCACTCAAAGGAAATTCTGTGCTCAAACCTCTTCTGAAACTGATGATGCTTACGAACACATTCAAGTTTTGATTTACAAAAAGTGAACCTCTAGTGTGATACACTTTAACTTGCAGCGGTGAACCTTCTTGGCCAAGTAGAGTCTCGTGTCAGCCTGTCTTGTGATCATAGCATCTAAATTGCTCACTTAACTCTCCTCTGTGTCAATTTGTATAAACCATACATCTAGGCTGAAGCTAGACGTGGCATGAAGAAGCATATAATCAGTAGTGATTAAGATTCATCTTCTCTTGTGATGTTAGAGTGAGAGTATATCATCTGAATCAACAGCCAATGCAGGACAATGCTTAGATTTTGTGCTATATAACTGAAACCGTCATTGTTGTTTGTTTTAACTGAATCCAGGTTCATAAGATGGTTGACCTGTCGGGAAGCCCAGATCGTGAAGCCATGTGGTATTTAGAAGTCATGGACGCATACAGACTGTTCTACGAGCCCTTGATCCAAGAGTTCTCTTGATTTTTTACTCTTTAGTTAACTATTTATTCTGTAGATCTTCCCTCAGAGAAATATCAGTACATGATTATCTCTTCTCATTTTTGGCTGAAAAGAAAATCACTGAGTCATGATATACAGCTTTTAGTGTTTTACAAAATGGCACTCATGGACTAGTAACACCTACAAAATTGTTCTACAAGTTGAGGAGACAAGTTAGAAATACCAAACAAACTTAAACAACTACTTCCATTTCGACTTAGAGCTCCTCTCAATCGTGCCTTCTCTTCCTCATGCATCCTCAACAGCCTAATAATCTCTCTCACGCGAGGGAAAAATGCACCAGGACGAACACAGTAAGGTTGAAACACCATGAGAAGTGCCTCTGCGTCAACCTCAAACCTTTTTTTCTGTAAAACAGTTTCTTCTGAGAAAAATTTACAAGAAACATAATGGTCGAGCCCTTCCGCGAGATTCCTCCACAAGTCCAAGAAGTCTTTCGGGTTCATGTTCAGCTGAAGAACACAAAGCTGCCTTCTTAAACTGTCCAATGCTTCTGCGATACCCTGGGACACTGTTAAATCGCTGGAACCGGTAATGACGTCCTCGTCCCATGAATCCGCATTGTAGTGGAAGTGGTCGCTGTAAAGATTGTCGAATTGGTGGAGACAAACTGTTATAATCTCCATAAGCCAATTTGTTTCCAACTCAACAAGGCTTTTCAGTTCTTCCCCAAAAAAGCAGCCTTGGCAGGAAACTTCAGTTTCTCTACCAACTTTGACACTGGTTTCGGCAGCCCACATCTCTACGAAAACCAAATCATCACTCCATTCTCGTAGTTTCGATTCGAGATACCGAGCAGCATTAATCGGTCCACACGCTTGTGTCAGTGTATCTTCAAGAGAACAATAGTGGGAGAGATCAGTCTTCTTGAACTCCAGTAACAGAATTTTGAATATATACCAAAGAAATTTGGTGGCAGTAGCTCTTACAAATTGGATCCTCGGCAGAATGGCCGGTAGAGATAAACCATGGTCTATCAACGTCCAAGTCCTACTAAGAAAAGAGTCTGCTACAAATGGCGCCTTATAATCTTCTCTTGTAGATAGAACATACTTTGCAGACCGTGAGTAGGATTCATTACCAAGTCTAGTTCCCTCATTATTAACCACCCAAGCTTTCTCACTCTTGATATCCTCTTTAAGTTTTCTATAAGCATCCTTCAGCTCAATCTTGCCCCAGGTCTTGAGCCACTCGGGTTTCTTACAAAATAGCCCCATTACTGACATACCTTGAGAAAACGCTATCGAAGAGCCTTCATAAGAAAGACAAGTGTCTGAATTTACAAATGACTGCATCCGTTTATCAAATGTAACCATCTGATCGACCAGATGGAACCACGATGATATAANGGCAATTCAGTTTGACAAAGCTCTCACTCTCGTTACTGCAAATAGAATAAACAAATGAGACTAGGCAAATGAGAACAAAATTCTGACATAATACACCACAATTTGACTTTAAACAATAATATAAATCCACGCAAACAAGCAACTAGAATAAACAAATCAAACCCGACATAACCCCGACATTAACCCTACAGAAATTCAAACTGAATACTTTTTTTTCTACCAACAATAACTCGACTAATACCCTATAATAGTCCCCACAAAACTCAAAATCATATCGCATTACCAAATATGAAACGAATCACATGACAATCTCAAACCTAAAAATCATCCAAAAATTTAAAATAGGTACCTCATTACAACGAGATTCGACCACGATTCCGTCTTCAAACTCGACTTTGGACAGTAATTTCACAAGTTTTCTTCAATTTCGGTCAAAAGATTCTGGTTTTGGTGAAGAAGAAGTTTGGCGAAGAAGATGACGAAGAAGAGAATCGATAGGTCTAAGTGTCGGGTAAGAAGATAATTTTTTTAGGAATATACTCGGGTTGGGTTGTTTTTAGTTGGGTCTGGTTTTAATTTAAATCGGGTCTTGGTTTTTTATTGGATTGCCATGATTTTGATCAGAAGCTGACGTGTCCGTCGGGGTTTTCACTGTTCCGACAACGTAATTAAAAATTATGATGTTAAACACATAATTAGTTCTAATTAAAACATGTTGTCATGCAAATTATATACTTCGTATAGGTAACCATACAATAAATTAGTTTGCATGTATAACCATGTGATGGCCTATTGTTCGTGTAGCTAGCAATCATTTTTCCAAAAATAAAACAAAATCGTAAAACTTGATTCAACTTCACCGTGCAGCCAATGCGGTCGGCGGCGGACGTTTTCTTACCCTAAGGAAAGCCCAACACTTTAACATAACAAAAGCGCTTTCGAATCCATCTCAAAGGGTTTAGACTTTTAGGGTTTACTGAGAAGAGGCTGAGAGAGAGAGAGAGAGAAGGGAGAGATGGGGAAGAGCGAAAAGACGACGTTGGGGCGATCCCTGGTGAAGCACCACAACCATATGATTCAAGAATCCAAAGACAAAGGCAAGTACTACAAGAATCTCCAGAAGAAGGTTCTCGAATCCGTCACCGAGGTCAGCGACATCGACGCCATCATCGAGCAGGCCGAGGAGGCCGAGCGTCTTTTCACCATTAATCACAGCAACACCACACCTTTGCCCATCAATCTGTAACCTCCTCCTCTCTTTTCAAATTCCTCTCTTTTGGGTCATTTGATTCGAATATGTGTATTTGTATCTCAACTCGCACTGCTTATTCTTTGAGCTCCGTTTGTTGACATCATATAAATGCGCTAATTTCAATTTGGTAATGGTAATTGTTTAGTTATAATGGAGTTTGGAGAACAATCACTTCTCACCGAGTCTTGTCTGAATACATCTGAATGTTCTAATGGAGTTCTACTGAACAACAATTCCCTTCGCATATGTGCTCACTAGCCTGTTTCTCTAATGTCTTTTTTTCTGGGTACATCTTATTCACAGAGACACAAATTCCAGCTCAAGTACTATAGCAGCTGAAGAATGGAGAGAGCAGCAGAAGATAGAGGAGGCTTTACACGCCAGTAGTCTTCAAGTGCCTCGAAGGCACGTGGCTTTTAATTCTCTTTAGACATATTTTTTCCTTTCTTTCATAGCTCTGAGATTAAGTATCGTTCTTTTTTTCCGTTCTATTCTTCATCTTCAGACCTCCTTGGACACCCGAGATGTCAGTGGAAGAACTTGATGCAAATGAAAAACAAGCTTTTCTGAATTGGCGCCGGATGCTTGTGAGGTTAGCTTTTTGTTTACCCCATCTTAATTACTTTATTATCATTCTTTACTTCTCCAGTGTGGTTACTATAAGGAAATCAATATCTGTCACTGAAATGTTTGTTGGTGCTAGTAGATGGGAAAATTTAGTCAGCTTCTGTCACATAGTTTTCTCAAATGGTAAAATACGATGCTTTAATAAATTAAGTACATGTATCTTGATCAAATCTGCTGCTCTTGCACTTACTGACATGGTGGAAAGCAGAAAAAATTCTCATTCTTGTATCAGTACTTCCCAGCAGATATTTTCGCTGTTATTGATTTTTGTGCCCTGTATAAGTTTGTCCTTTCTCACACCTTGAAGCGATTTCTAGCTCACATAAGATATCCTTTCTTTTACTATATTAGGCGTATGATTTCTAACTGGCTCATTGCTATTTGCTTATGCATACTCGTTCTCGTGTATTTGGGTTTAGTCTCGAGGAAAACGAGAAGCTTGTGTTGACTCCATTCGAAAAGAACCTCGATATCTGGAGACAGCTTTGGCGTGTGCTTGAACGCAGTGATTTGGTAAGTCTTTGGACTTTTGCAAGGAGTATTAACCCGTTCATTTAGCTCGATTTCCTGGGTTTAAGTTAATTGCAAAATGGTTTTGGTTTTTTTATTTTTTATCTTTTTTTTTTTTTTTTTGTTTTTTTTTTTTTTTTTTCTTTTTTTTTTCTTTTTCCTTTTTTTTTTGTTTTTTTTTTTTTTCCTATTTTTTATTTCTTTTTTTTTCTTTTTTCTTTTTTTTTTTTTTTTACTTAAAGATTCGTCTTGACACAGGCATATGCTCGAGAAATTGATGAGCATAAGAAAATAATGCTTCTAGTTAACAAGGCGGATCTTTTGCCTCCTTATGTCAGGTAAACCTCTTGTGCCTTGCTACTTTGCTTCCAACCTTCTATTTTTGTCTTGTAATCCTCTCAACATATCTGTAGGGAGAAATGGGCAGAATATTTCCGCCTTAACAACATTCTGTTCGTCTTCTGGTCAGCCATAGCTGCTACAGCTGCCCTAGAAGGTAAAGTCTTGAAAGAGCAGTGGAGGAAACCCGATAACTTTCAGGTGACAGATGATCCAGAAGTTGTGATATATGGCAGGGACGAGCTGTTGAGCCGTTTACAATACGAGGCTCAAGAGATTGTCAAATTGAGGAATTCTAGAGCATCATCTTCGTCGCAGTCAGTGATTGTTGAAACTCATCGTGAGAATGCCGTGGTTGGATTTGTCGGATACCCGAATGTGGGAAAGAGTTCTACAATCAACGCGTTGGTGGGTCAGAAGCGAACGGGTGTCACCTCTACCCCGGGTAAAACAAAGCATTTCCAGACGCTGATCATCTCTGATGAGCTGATGCTATGCGATTGCCCTGGTTTAGTCTTTCCTTCGTTCTCAAGCTCGAGACATGAAATGATTACTTGTGGTGTACTTCCGATTGACCGGATGACAGAGCACCGTGAAGCTGTTCAGGTGGTGGCCGACAGGGTCCCTCGCCACGTCATCGAGAGTGTCTACAACATTACTCTTCCCAAACCCAAACCATATGAGCGTCAGTCCCGGCCGCCTCTTGCTGCAGAGCTTTTAAGAGCTTACTGTGCTTCTCGTAGCTACGTTGCCTCTAGTGGACTTCCTGATGAAACGAAAGCTGCGAGGCTGATTCTAAAAGATTACATTGGAGGTAAGCTGCCACATTTTGCAATGCCACCTGGTTTGACCCATGATGATGAACCGGAGACTGAGGACACTTTTTTATTTTTTGTTGTTGTTGTTTTTTTTTTTTTTGATTTTTCTATAGTAGATGAGACAGAAAGCGAGCAAGTTCCTGGTATCGGTGATGTTCTAGATGATCTGAGCTCGTTTGATATCGCAAACGGGCTCGTGTCTTCGAAGAAAGTGGCAGTGAAGAAGCAAACCGCTTCACATAAACAGCACAAGAAGCCACAGAGGAAGAAGGATCGGAATTGGAGGGTTAAGAACACAGAGGATGGAGATGGAATGCCTTTGGTTAAAGTTTTCCAGAAACCGGCGAACACGGGACCTCTCATGATGCGGTGATCACCAAATTGTAATCATCCCAGCACAACATCCTTTCCCTAGAGTTTATGTGATGCTTTTTAAGTTTTTATTTTATTTTATGTAATAACAGTTGAACATGTCGCACTTCTCGAGTCTATTAATGTTTTTGTTTCCATGTTTTTTTTTTCTTGTTTGAGAAATAATAAAAGGATGAGTGGACTCGATAAAAGAGGTACTATAAATAGCGTTATCATGGAACTTTACATTATTTCTATTTGGATTAAGACTTTTATTGAGAGAACTTTTAACATTTTAATGACAAAAATAAATATCTGATCGTGTCATCATCACCAAAATAAATTAAGAAACTATTATCCTTTATTATTATCATCACCAAAATGACTGAATTTAAAATAATTACATTTCAACCATTATATTTTACCGCGAAAACTTTTACCGGTTATGACTAATCAAACCGTACATAATTGTTAACCGTTTTGCTAGAATCTCAATCTATTTATCTTTCCCGGCTAGAATCACAAACCATTATTGACAAAGAAAACAACAAACCCATAGGGTTAAACTGGCTTCCATATAGAAGGCGTCGATACATATAAATTGGCTTGGTACGCTTTGGCGTTGAGTTGAGTTGAGTTGAGTTGGTATCTCTCTCCCTTTCACGTCCTCCAGGGTTAATTCTGTTCAGGCTTTTTATTATATACTCTTATAAAGAGAGAGAGAAGAGAGAGAAACTTTGATAAAACCAAAAAGAAAAAAGAAAAAAAAGTGGGACGAATTTCGTTTTGCAAATTCTGCGAATGTCTGCTTCGTTTTAATTTTCCTGGAAAATAACTGTTTCTGTTTTTAAAGAAGCTCGAGGATCTGACCGGGGAAGCTAGGGTTTCGATTTTACCCCGGAAGCGGAAAGTGAACAGAAAGATGTTGATCAGAGATGCGGCTTTGTGCCAATTTTAGCTGGATCGGTCTAAGTTAGGTTTACTTTTCAAGCTTCAGATTGATTATAATGGATGAGGATTCGTCTATGGTGCCTGAGAACGATCAGGATCGGGATTCTCAGAACCATGTTGGAGGCCAATCTCCGTTGCCTATGGAGAGGGAGGCGCCTCACGACCAATCACCGGCCGATGGCGGATCGGTCCCAACGCTTTCGAGCCCTGACCCGACGACTTCCCAACAGCAAGCGGCCGCAGCTGTGGGACAAGAGCAGCCGGGGCAAGCGGTTGGTCCGAGGTGTGCGCCAACGTATTCTGTCGTGGATGCTTTGATGGATAAAAAAGAGGACGGGCCTGGCCCTAGGTGTGGCCACACGTTGACGGCGGTGCCGGCCGTTGGTGAGGAGGGAACGCCTGGTTACATTGGTCCCCGTCTTGTATTGTTTGGTGGTGCGACGGCCCTTGAGGGTAATTCTGGGGGCACCGGAACTCCAACTTCAGCAGCTGGAAGTGCCGGCATCCGTACGTTTGCCTTCTCCTTTACCTCACTCGTCAATAATTTTAGAGTATCAGCTTCTGGATAATCGAAAATGTTTACTCGTTTCTAATGGCTTACCTATTCTGCTAGAGTCCACTGGTTTACTCGTTATCTATCTTGTCATGTAAAGTTTAAGTTGCCAGACTTCATCTTCTTAGTTGTCCTGTTAATACCAAGCTAAGCTTGTGAGGTGCAAGTGCTCTCTCAACTTTTATTGCTTTGCAACCTTTTTCATGTGAGAGTGGCAGAGCCAATAACTTGGTGTAATAGCTGGACATAGCATTGGCTGTGCAACATTATTAGCATTACCTGGATCTTGGATCTAATGATTCCATTGGTTCGCTGATAGCTTCTATGTTCTAACTCTTGTTGTTTCTTGAGGTTCCTAGACTTGCCCGGTTGTATTAAATAAGTAGGGTGCTCTTTGCTGTGCAGGGCTAGCTGGAGCAACTGCCGATGTTCATTGTTATGATGTCCTTTCTAATAAGTGGACTAGGTGAGCATAAAATCTGAATTTTCTTTGGTTGTTCATCAATATTTCCTGATTATGAAAACTGCATGAGATCCTGCCCTTTTTAAAAGTGTGGATACCAGTTAATTTGATGAAATGAGGCTACAGGCTTACACCATTTGGAGAACCACCAACCCCAAGAGCCGCACATGTTGCAACTGCAGTCGGGACCATGGTAGTTATTCAGGTAGGGGAGAAACAACGCCATTATATTATGTGTATGATGTAAGCTTATCAATTCAAGATGATCATTTTCAGTCAGCTTTGAAAGTGCTTCTAAATTCTCTCGGTGCAGGGTGGAATCGGTCCTGCTGGTTTATCGGCAGAAGATCTTCACGTTCTTGATCTCACTCAACAACGGCCACGATGGCACAGGTTTGAAAATGAGCCCGCCACTAGGGGCTATCTCGGTTTAAAATTCATTTTACTAGTTTGTGTCTTGATTTAGACTATGTTCTCTATCCAGGGTTGTTGTTTTTGGTCCTGGACCAGGACCTCGTTATGGACATGTCATGGCACTTGTGGGACAAAGGTATCTCATGGCAATTGGTGGAAATGATGGTATGTAGTTTTCCTTGTTGGCTTATTCTCAGTTTTTTATATTGGAGCATCATATTATCCTTAAATCTCCTAGTTTCTGAACTTCTTTTTTAACTATTAGGAAAACGTCCACTCGCTGATGTATGGGCCTTGGATACTGCCGCCAAGCCTTATGAATGGCGTAAGCTGGAACCAGAAGGGGAAGGTCCACCTCCCTGCATGTAAGTTTGATTACACTCCTTTTTGTTTATGTGCTTTGCGCTGGAGTAATATTGGTTTTGCTATTTGTACGTTGTACCTAGGTATGCAACTGCAAGTGCTCGTTCCGATGGTCTTCTTCTCCTCTGTGGTGGAAGGGATGCAAATAGTGTGGTAAGTGAAAGAGTTTATTTACAATCATGCTCAATTGCCACTCTGAAAACAGACACAGAGCCACTTATAGAGGCCTGATTCTAGAATTTTGGCTTTTGCTTTTGTTGTGAGATAAAAATGGGATCATGAGAGTTAATCCATTGTTGTAGAGGTTGTGTTTGTCACTATGAGCAAATTGAAAAGTATTCTATTTCTTCCCAGCTACAAATTTATTAACGGCGCAATGAACAGTCTTTGTTTTACAGAGCAGCTGGGGATGTACCTCCCCTCTGCAAAGTAAATTAAACAAGATTTCGTTTGTTAAGCACACTCTAAAGAAGTAAGAAGCATAAATGCTGTGCAAGACTTTGTGAAGCCTCTACGAGAAATTGAACTATAATTTATAATCTCATCAAGGAATGAGCTTATTATCAATTATTTGTTTATTCATGACCATTATTTGAGAAATTGTCAATTCTGCGTGGAGTGAAATTTGAAACCCAGTGGACTGCCGTGACCTTGAATGCTTGATTGAGGGGCTAAATATGTTTTTTTTCTGCATTTGAATTGATAGCCTCTGGCCAGTGCATATGGACTTGCTAAGCACAGAGATGGACGTTGGGAATGGGCCATAGCCCCTGGTGTCTCACCATCTGCCAGATATCAGCATGCAGCAGTATGGGATACTTCTTCCTCTTTGGTTCTCTTATCTGGTCTCATCAGGATAATTAAACTGCTTGATGGATTATTTAGGTCTTTGTAAATGCAAGACTTCATGTGTCCGGTGGGGCACTTGGTGGTGGACGCATGGTTGAAGACTCATCCAGTGTTGCAGGTTAGCAAACAAAAAGAAGCAATCTGAATATCTGATCTGATGTGTATGCTGTTGAAGGGTCATTAAGGAAATACTTATGTTTCCGTGATAATAGATGCACCATTTTTAGTCTTCTGTAGGCCATTGTTGAAATGTGTCTCATGTAGAGACGAAAGCTGTATAGAGGAAATGCTGTTATGTTTTTGCCAATCAAGGTGGTTTTGGCCATAAAATTATCACTGAAGCATTTCGCCATTGTTGGAATGTGTCACATTTATAGACGAGAGCTGTACATAATGGTTTTGTAATAAAATGTGGTTTGAGTGTATCTACAGTTCTCTGATTATTTCATCTATTGTCTTTCTACAGTATTGGATACTGCAGCAGGTGTATGGTGTGATACGAAATCAGTTGTTACTAGTCCTAGAACTGGCAGGTACAGTGCCGATGCAGCTGGTGGTGATGCTTCTGTTGAGCTGACTAGGCGTTGTAGGCATGCTGCTGCTGCAGTCGGTGATTTGATATTTATCTATGGCGGTTTACGTGGAGGTAAGAAACAAAGCTTGGCAAGACTTATGTTAATGTACCTAATGATGTTCTGATACAGACCACCTTTGTTTAGATTTCACAATTTCCTGTGCATGCTTCTCCATGAGGATGAACCAATTTCTATGATTGGATTGTTCTGTAAATGTGGAATAATATACATCGTATGGCCAGTCTGTGACACTTTAGAATTACACTTTCTTAACTAGGTTTTGTTCTTTGTTAAAATCTGAGAGATTATGTCAGAATCATTTATTATAGACGATGTTTTTAGTTTTGGCATTCTCCAAAAGTTAGTTCCCTCCATATGTAATCTGTTTGCACCTGTTCAATTTCAAAAGATGGCATCACAACAACTTAACTATATATTGTTGATACTTTAGGGGTGTTACTCGATGACCTATTGGTTGCTGAGGATCTTGCTGCTGCGGAAACAACATATGCTGCTTCTCATGCTGCTGCAGCTGCGGCAACAAATTCGCCACCAGGTCGGTTACCTGGAAGGTATGGTTTTTCAGATGAAAGGAACAGGGATTTATCTGATTCAGCCACTGATGGCGCTGTTGTGCTGGGAAGCCCTGTTGCACCTCCTGTAAATGGTGATATGCATACTGATATCAGCTCTGAAAATGCAATACTTCCAGGAACTCGGTTAGCCAACTTTCTTAAATATTGATTTATCTTGTGCTGTATTGTTAACACAGTGATGTATTTAGTGACGACTATCCAAAACAACTTTGTAGGAGAACGAGCAAGGGTGTGGAGTATCTCGTCGAAGCATCAGCAGCAGAAGCTGAGGCGATCAGTGCTACGTTGGCTGCTGCCAAGGCACGACAGGTCAACGGTGAAGTTGAACTCCCAGATAGGGATAGTGGTGCAGAGGCAACACCTAGTGGGACACCAACATCTTCGCTAATCAAGCCAGATTCTATGGGATCAATCGGTGTTATGCCTGCAGGGATTCGTCTTCATCATAGGGCCGTGAGTGTCGCTTGAATAAAATAGAAAGTCTTGCAATATAATTTTTAACAAAATGTTCTTCATTTACTAGTATTTCTTACCCTAGTTTCACCAGTAGTGCATTCTTGGTTTCTAATGGTTATGGAACTTTGTTATTAGGTGGTGGTTGCTGCAGAAACTGGTGGCGCCTTGGGTGGAATGGTTAGGCAGCTATCTATTGATCAATTTGAGAATGAGGGACGACGTGTAAGTTATGGGACACCAGAAAGTGCAACAGCAGCAAGGAAACTATTAGATCGACAAATGTCAATCAATAGTGTTCCAAAGAAGGTAAAGATTTTGGTTCTTCACATGAAGTGCTGCAACAAAATCTTTTTGTCTTAAAAGTGGATTTAAAAAATACAGTAAAACGTGTGGTAAAGTTTATGATAAAAATGGTACAATGGTGAGCTATTAAGATGCTTTCTTGCTGTGGTATTGATTAATCGTTTAGTTGCAATGATTGAAATCGAAAGTATTGTGAAATGCTATTGTAAAAGTATACTATCTCCTGGTTTGCATTACTGCTAACTCATTGGTGAAGATTCCTTTGCATCCTCTATTTTGTTCAATTGGGAATTGGGTGCCTAAAGATTCACTTAGTAGTTTGGCCAGGTGTCTATTCGGGGGTGTTCTAATGAACTATCTTTTAACTATGTGCTAATAGGTGATAGCTCATCTTCTGAAGCCTCGTGGGTGGAAGCCTCCAGTTCGACGCCAATTTTTCCTAGATTGTAATGAAATAGCTGATCTTTGTGATAGTGCAGAACGTATCTTCTCTATTGAACCAACTGTATTACAACTTAGAGCTCCTATCAAAATATTTGGTGATCTGCATGGTCAGTTTGGGGATCTTATGCGCCTTTTTGATGAATATGGTTCACCATCTACAGCTGGAGACATATCGTAAGTGCACTGCTTAAAATTCTGACATTATTGTCCGCTACTTCTTTTACTTTTGCTATCTTTGCTGGGATATTTCTCATTCTGTTGTATAATTTTCAGATACATCGATTACCTTTTCTTAGGGGACTATGTCGATCGGGGTCAACACAGTCTAGAAACAATCTCCCTTCTGCTTGCATTAAAGGTAGTTCTAAGCGTATTATTTTAGTTTTGACTTTATGCTGGTATGCTAGTTGCTTGAGGTTTGACATTCTATTGTCGTTACTGCAGGTTGAGTACCAGCATAACGTACACTTAATTCGGGGAAACCATGAAGCTGCAGATATTAATGCTCTTTTTGGCTTCCGAATAGAGTGTATTGAGCGAATGGTAAGTTATTCTGCTTTTGAATCTTTGTTTCCACGTTTAGTTGTCTCATGTTGTGGTTGCTTTGCAGGGTGAACGTGATGGAATCTGGGTGTGGCACCGAATAAACCGTTTATTCAATTGGCTACCTCTGGCTGCATCGATCGAGAAGAAAATTATCTGTATGCATGGGGGTATTGGTCGTTCTATAAATCATGTGGAGCAGATAGAGAATATTCAACGCCCAATTACAATGGAAGCTGGCTCCATTGTGCTCATGGATTTGTTATGGTCAGTCCTTGTCTTAGATATGCTGTTCTGGTTTTTTTTTTTTTTTGGGTCTAAGTCTTACTAGTTTTGTTAATTTGGAATTCGTTAGGTCGGATCCGACTGAAAATGACAGTGTCGAAGGTTTAAGGCCCAATGCTAGAGGCCCTGGATTGGTTACTTTTGGGGTGAGTGATTTTCTTTAGTTTCTAATTCATACGTTTTCTGAATTTTGTTTTTCCTCCCATCATTAAATCGGCTCGCCTCTTTCTTTTCTGACAGTAATTTTTTGTGCAATGAGATGCTGCTATTGTTAGATCCTCGGTTTCGGATAATTATCTGGGGTATATATTATATATATTTTTTGAAACGGAGGAATATAATCTAGTTTGCACTCATTAGCTTACCATATGAAGAAGTGTTAATTGCTTTTGCATTTCTTTTTTACCTGTTTTTGTTATTCACTAAGACTTGGCAATTGCAGCCTGACCGTGTCATGGAGTTCTGCAACAACAATGATCTTCAATTAATTGTACGTGCACACGAATGCGTGATGGATGGATTTGAGCGATTTGCTCAGGGGCATTTGATAACGCTCTTTTCCGCTACAAACTATTGTGGTATGTGCATGGACTCACTAGTGCTACAACCTGACAAGATAGTTTGATGGGATTATTTGTTTGGATGGTTAATAATTCTGATGCTTACCTCAGGTACTGCGAACAATGCTGGGGCTATATTGGTATTGGGGAGAGATCTTGTAGTGGTTCCTAAGCTCATTCATCCGTTACCTCCAGCAATTTCATCAAATGAAACTTCACCAGAAAGACATATAGAAGACACATGGATGCAGGTTCGTATTGCTTCACTTGATAAGTGAATAGTTTGACCTGAAGATTTGGTACTTAGCGCAGTATTGGCATTTTGCAGGAGCTGAACGCAAATAGACCAGCGACACCAACCAGAGGACGCCCACAAACTGCAAATGAGAAAGGAGGTTCTCTGGCTTGGATGTAAGGCACCCAAAGAGGCATGTGTAACATCTGCCTCCAGGTGTTGCTCATGTTTGTGTACAGAAAGTATGAGCGATAGACAAGAAACGATGAGGTTTGGAGATATCACGGGGTGTGTGTATATTGAGAATGGCGAAAGCGTAGAGAAGTCAGTTTTGGTGGTGGTTTAGTAGTGATTTGTAGAGTTCTTCTTCATTCGTTCGGGCTTTANCACGGGGTGTGTGTATATTGAGAATGGCGAAAGCGTAGAGAAGTCAGTTTTGGTGGTGGTTTAGTAGTGATTTGTAGAGTTCTTCTTCATTCGTTCGGGCTTTAGTCCTCCCTTTTCATTTTTATTCAGTCTGCTTTTTTTATTTTTATAAAATATCTTTCTTTTTTTACTCTTCAATTAATTATTACCTTCTCGTTTTGGTTTGTGGTATAGTTTCGTGGCGAGTTCTTAGAATGGTAAAGGTCGACATACATATCGGGTGTATTAGTTGAGGGAGGGGGGAATGGTGTGCTGTCTTTTTTATTTTGTAACATAAGACTTGTACGTTGGGGCTTTTGTGTATTCTTACTTTTCTTTTATCAGCTCTTACTTTTGAAACGTTTGTGTTGATATCATGATACGAGAAATTTTCCTCTCTCCCCTTTGGGTTGTCTAAGCTAGACAGAAGAAATAAAAACAAAATTAGTTTATTTGTAAATGAAATTAATTTAAAAAACAAAAGGTGCCTTGTACGATTGGGGTAATGGGTTCCGTACGTTGATCCCCAACTTGGCACGGCAAAAAGGCTGAGTGTAAAACTCGGTGCAAAAAGCAGCATCTGCCATCTACTTCCGCGTTCTAACCATGTTCTCTTAAACTTTTCAATTTAATATTATTTTTTAACGATACATAATAAATCTCATAATCAATGTGTCCGTTTTTCGTTAAGAAAAAGAGAATACTAGTGGTGGACATGGTCATTACACACAAATATAAATTAGACAATTGGTCAAATAAGCCAAGGTTGGTCTAAAATTGGTTAAACAACCTATTTGCTGGACTTAATTTACCGAGTACCTACCATATGTGATTGAGCAAATGGACGGAATATCCCTTAGCTTTGAAAGAGAGAAAACAAATGGGATAAATGGATATAAATTGACTATCTTTTTACTTGGAGTTTGTCATGATTAGTCGCGTCAATAACATAGACTAATATATTATTTATTTCATTAATTTTTTTTGTCTCTAAAAAAATGTTAATAGTTGGAAATAAGCTTATATTTGTATTTAACAATTTGAAATTAATCCGTTTTACACTATCTTCTAAGAAAATGAGAGAAAATTGTATAAATGTTACATTTTACGACTATATTGTTCATGTGATCTAACTAAATATATTTGTAATTTGAGCATCCAACGAATCTCTATTCTAAATACGTTATGATTATTTCAACTATAACTTATTTTTAAGAATTTTTTTAATTATTAAAAACGATTTTTATTTTTATTTTTTTAGTTTCTTTAACCATTTTTCATAATGATAATTTTGATGGGTAAAATAAAACACAAAAATTGTTTCCAAAGAGATGGATGTACATGCAAGACCTGATGGTTTGAAAAAGCTTCCAAAAAGTTGCTTGAAACAACTCGCAGAGCAGGCATTGAATATAATCGATCTAAAATGTTTGAAGTTCATCATGGAAAATTGGAGATGTCGAGCAGGTAAAGTCGTAGATCGAATGAGACCTTTTTACATCTCAGATAATAGTCAAATTGTGCTTTTGTGCTGGAAAAATGTACAATGAATGTACATTGCGTTATGGAATACATCTACGATTAAATCGTGAATGTTTTTATTATAAATTTTGGATTTCTGTGTTTATTTAATTTTGTTCAAATGTAAACATCAAACCTAAAAAAAAACTACTGTTTAAGTGCTATGCCCATGTTGTTTTGTTTGAAAAAACTTCAAAAAACTTTAATATGTTTGGGTTCTCATGTTGTTATCATTGTTGATATACAATGGTTTCAAGGAAAACTTGTTGCATTATGCAAGATGAGCAATGGCAAACATGTTGGTGCTAGCAGTGTTTGTTGCAAGTTTAGATTTTTTCGAGATGCATATGGTGCAAGTACATTATGTTTGTTTCTGGCTGTTTCGTTGAAGTCTTTGTGGGAAATAACTGGAAGTGATGTCAATGTAGGATCCATTAACAAACTCTCTAAAAACCTGGAGAAATTGGGATCTGTGTACACATGTATGCTTCCTTTAAATTATGGTTTCATGTCAGGATTGCTGATTGCTGTATGTCCTGATCTCAGCCATTACACAGTGTTTACTGTTCCAACGAACAAACTGACGCCTAATATTGTAGGTTTGTGTGTCGTGGGACAAAATACCTCATGTAGGAACTTGAGTTTATTGACGACTTTTGTGATGCCAAATGAGACTCATAAAGTCAAATGTTACCCAAAAACATGTATATCCCTGATCTTTTTCTAGTCTCTAATTGAATCTATCATTGATATTGATATGTTTCTTTAATTGAATATGTCATTGATACTGATATGTTTCAAGATCAACCTGAAAATAAATGCTCGACCTAAGTAACAAATACAAAATGATAATTTACGCCGTATCATAATATTATTACAAATTTAATTTTCACTCATAAAGATGTATTGTGTTTTGACCTCAAACTTTGCAGATATATAATAAAAAAAGTTTCTATTTTTTGTTAAATGAAAAAGTTGTGAATTACAACTTATAAATTAATAATATAGTTTAATATTAATTTTAGTGTAAACATATCAAAGGCTATCAAAGGCTTCCCCACCTATAGTATATATATAACATATAAAACACATTTTCAATAAATAATTTTTTTTTTTAATTCTGCTCTTAGGATATCAAAGGCTTCCCCCCCCCCAACAGTATATATATATAGGTGAAATAAAATAGATTTTGTCGCGCCGAAGAGAAGAGGGTTTCCAAATCAGAGAGCACGAATCCAGATCTGTCTCTCTAGAAGTTTCCAATCAGGTTAAGATCTCATCTCCGTAGCTCTCTTTCGTTTATTTCTGGGTAGTTAATTTGATTTCTGCTTTAGATCAGCCTAGAAATTGGGTTATATGTTCAAGTTAACATAAAACATAGTTTGTGTTTGCTTCTATAAATATTTTTTAGAAAATTGTAATCGCTTTTGTTTGCGCTTTACATTTTTCGATTCTTTTGGATAAAAGTACTAAATAATACTATGTTTCTACATTAAATAATTTACGTGTGAACATATCAAACAAACGAAAAATAATAATTTGATGAATGCTAATCTACTCAGTGGACACGCGCGCTAATTCAACTTATGGTCTTCAATTAACATCAAAACATAATCTACCAAATAATTATACACTTTTGTTACTACTTAGTGTGTTTTAATTCATTTATATTGAGTACTAAAAAGCCCATTTTTCAGAATGATAATTTTGATGGGTAAAAGAAAACAAAAAAATTGTTTGAAGTTCATCATGGAAAATTGGAGATGTCGAGCAGCTAAAGTCATAGATCGAATGAGACCTTTTTACATCTCAGATGATAGTCAAATTGTGTTTTTCTGCTCGAAAAATGTACAACAATTGTACATTGCGTTATGAAATACACCTACGAATAAATCATGAATGTTTTTATTATAAATTTTGGATTTCTGTGTTTATTTAATTTTGTTCAAATGTAAACATCAAACCTAAAGAAACAACTATTGCTTAACTGCTATGCCCATGTTGTTTTGTTTGAAAAAACTTCCAAAAACTTTAATATGTTTGAATTATCATGTTGTTATCATTGTTGCTATACAATGGTTTCAAGGAAAACTTGTTGCATTATGCAAGATGAGCAAAGACAGACATGTTGGTGCTAACAATGTTTGTTGCAAATTTAGATTTTTTCGAGATGCATATGGTGCAAGTACCTTATGTTTGTTTATGGCTGTTCCGTTGAAGTTTTTGTGGGAAATAACTGGAGGTGATGTCAATGTAGGATCCATTCACAAACTCTCTAAAAACTTGGAGAAATTGGGCTCTGTATACACATGTATGCTTCCTTTAAATTATGGTTTCATGTCAGGATCGCCGCTTGCTGTATGTCCTGATCTCAACCATTACACAGTGTTTACTGTTTCAACGAATAAACTGACGCCTAATATTGTGGGTTTGTGTGTCGTGGGACAAAATACCTCATGTAGGATAATCTGAGCATCAGATGTGCAAACTCCACTTCAACTCTGTCCAGTGTACTTGAGTTTATTGACGACTTTTGTGGTGCCAAATGAGACTCATAAACTCAAATGTTACCCAAAAACATGTATATCCCTGATCTTTTTTAATCTCTAATTGAATCTATTATTGATATTGATCTGTTTCTTTAATTGAATATGTCATTGATACTAATATGTTTCAAGATCTAACCTGAAAATAAATGTTCGACCTAAGTAACAAATACAAAATGATAATTTACGCCGTATCATAATATTATTACAAATTTAATTTTCACTCATAAAGATGTATTGTTGGGTTTTGACCTCAAACTTTGCTTTGCAGATATATAAAAAAAAAAAGGTTTCTATTTTTTGTTAAATAAAAAAGTTGTGAATTACAACTTATAAATTAATAATATAGTTTAATATTAATTTTAGTGTAGACATATATCTTTTAAAATAGTTTATATCAAACGCTGGAAAGCACTATTTATTTTTTTATGTAAAGAACTTCTTTTGGACTTTGAACTTTTATCGGCAAATTTGGGAACAAATTAACAATGAAAAATAAAGCATGCTACTAAATGACCTGCTTTTTAAATATCGGATATCAGCAACAAAGTAGAATTTCGTTACGTAAGTACTCTATGCGTATAATTAATAATACTCTGCCCCTGATTAAAATAACACATTCATTTTCAATTTGTACGTTTAACCATCAAAGTTCGAAGTACAACGCACCACTGAATTATTTTAATAATAAAATAATATTTCAAGAGTCCCAATCCTAAATAAGAGTCTGTCTTGCTCTTTATAAATAACATCGACCCATCGAGATAAAACAACAAGGCAACTTCTACTTCTTCCTCTCCTTCTGAAACTGATTATAGAGAATCAAAAACACGTGAGAGGTGAGTGATCATCAAAAGGTGTAATGGAGAAAGTGAGAGAGATAGTGAGAGAAGGGAGGAGAGTAGGAAAAGAAGACCCGAGAAGAATAGTACATGCTTTCAAAGTGGGACTTGCTCTTGCTTTGGTCTCTTCCTTCTATTATTACCAACCTCTCTACGATAACTTCGGCGTCAATGCAATGTGGGCTGTCATGACCGTCGTTGTCGTCTTTGAATTCTCTGTAGGTCAGTCCGACATGTGATCAGAATCAGCCACTTAATTTCTAACATTTGAATATATATCTAGGGGACTACATAGAGTCGATTGCAAATGGTTTATAGTTGTAATTGTATATTGTTGCTAATAATTGTAGATTTAACTTTGGTTTGGTGTGTGTATATAGGAGCTACGCTTGGGAAAGGAATAAATAGAGCAGTGGCAACATTAGTAGCAGGAGGACTAGGAATTGGAGCTCATCATCTAGCAAGTTTGTCCGGTCCAACGGTAGAACCTATTCTTCTCGCCATCTTTGTCTTTGTGCAAGGTAACAACAACCCTCTTTATAAAACACACTCATCATATCTTATAAGTTTACCAAGAAGGTTCGGGCTTCAGGGCCCATACTCTCTTTAAACTTGGACCAGAATATGTGCAAGTCTTCACTCTATAACATGATCGAAATTCGAACGCGTGAACTAGAGACACTCATATTTTACATAGATTTATATATCTAGAACAAAGAGCGAGCGAGCGAGGGCTATTTAATAATATATGCATATGTGTGTGCAGCTGCGTTGTCGACGTTCGTGAGGTTCTTCCCGAGGGTGAAGGCGAGATACGACTATGGGATATTGATATTCATATTGACCTTCTCGCTGATATCGGTGTCGGGGTTTAGAGAGGACGAGATATTGGAGTTGGCCCATAAGAGACTATCGACAGTGATAATGGGCGGAGTCAGTTGCGTCCTTATCTCTATCTTTGTCTGCCCTGTCTGGGCTGGACATGACCTTCATTCTCTTCTTGTCTCCAACTTTGACACACTCTCCCACTTCCTTCAAGGTTTTTTTTTTCTTTCTTTCTTTGAGTTCATATATTACGTAAATAATATCTCAAAATACCATCAAAAAGAAAGAAAAAAACATTTTCCGAAAATATCACATTTTGTTTTTACGAAATCTTCTTACAAACGTTCCTACAACTGATTTATAAAGTTTAGAAAATTTTGTAATGTTTTTGAAAGAAGAAAAAAAGTGATACTTTTTTTTATAGTGTATATGAATATGATTATATACAGTATGAACTAAAAAGTTGGGAATTGGCAGAATTCGGGGACGAGTATTTCGAAGCGACAGAGGATGGGGACATCAAAGAGGTGGAGAAGAGGAGAAGGAATCTTGAAAAATATAAAAGTGTGCTCAACTCAAAAAGCAATGAAGATGCTTTGGTGGGTATATACTCTCTCTTTCACTTCTCGCTTCGCTTCAATAATTAGTTTATACCCCTTTTTGAAATAACTTGGATTGGATTTCGTAATTGATATATTGTGAAATTGTGTGTTTAGGCTAATTTCGCAAAATGGGAACCGCGTCACGGCCAATATAGATTTCGGCATCCATGGAAACAATACCTTTCCGTAGCTGCATTACTCCGGCAGTGTGCCTACCGGATTGATGCCTTGAATTCATACATCAACTCAGATTTCCAGGTATTTTCTATATACAACCCTTTTGTTAAGTATTTGCATGTGAAATAGTATTTGAAAAAGAGAGAAAAAAATGTCATAAATATATTTAATCTGAACAAAACATAATCGAAATTCCTTATTTTGTGTTTTTATATAGTTGATGGTTTTATGTTCCTTTATTAATCATCTCTTGTTTTTTGGTATTAGATCCCAAAGGACATAAAAAATAAATTAGAAGAACCATTAAGAAGAATGAGCTCGGAATCAGGAAAATCAATGAAAGAAGTGTCCATTTCATTAAAGAAAATGACAAAATCATCTTCTTCTGATATACACGTCTTAAACTCACAATCTGCGTGCAAAGCTCTTTCTACTTTACTCAAATCGGGCATCTTGAACGATGTTGAGCCTCTACAGATGATTTCCTTGATGACCACAGTCTCCCTGCTCATCGATATTGTTAATTTAACCGAAAAAATATCGGAATCGGTACACGAGCTTGCAGCCGCTGCAAGGTTTAAGAACAAGATGAAGCCGACCGTGTCATTCGAGAAGTCGGATTCTGGAAGCATTGGTCATGCCATGCCAATCAAATCTCACGATGGTGATCATCATCACGTTGTCACAATCTTATGTGATGTTGATATACCAAACACTGCTGATCAATCGCGTGGAGGGAGTTCAGTAGTGGAGTACTCTTGTCCTCATCATGTCGCCATAAAGATTGATGATGATGATTCAATCCATGAAAAACATGGAGATGGTGAAATACATGTACATACGAGTTGTGTATCCTGTGGTCAGACTAATGCTAGTGATGTTTTAGATAGTGGTAATAAGAGAATTAGTAATAACTAACTATTTATTTATTATGGGGTTTAGCGGTGGCGGGGAAGGGACTAATCGTGAATATTAAATAAAGTTCTTTTGAACAAGGTTTCGTTTTAGATCTATAGCCTAATTCGACCATGGTTTTTGTTTTCCCCTGCTTTTGGATTTTATTTGGTTTTTAACTAAGTTTCATTTTTTTTTTTACTATGGTAACGAAATAAAGTCATCAAATTCGATTTTTTTAAAAATGTGCGTATAGGATTAATCAAAATATAAAACCATCTCCGTCAAGAGTACTCTCTATACTAAGGGGGCATATTGGATTGATGATTTGGGATAATTTAGAAATCATCTAAATTTGAGGAGATTTTAAAGTGATTTGAGATTTGAGAAAATTTGACAAAGTTATTGTTATAAATTTTAAGGTGATTAGAAGGGATTTGGGGACATTATGAAAAAACAATTTTCATTTCGTGTTTTCTTTTCTTGTTTTGCAAAGTTATTCTTTTCTTGTAATTCACGTGCGTATCATATCATCTCGTGTTTTTTTTTCTTTCGAAGTCATTTTTGTTATTGATCAGAAGATGTTGTTAATTGGTCTCATGTGAAGCAATTGTCAGAAAATCTGCAAGGCCAAGCACAAATTAAAGAGATAAATCAATTAAATAGATAAATCAAGAACAAGTATGAATCAACGAGAAAAAGTGCCGATGGGTCTGAGAAACCGAGTAATGCCACGAAACATCAATTACAACCGGAGAAAAGGAGGAATAGCATTGACAGGTAAAACAAAACATTTTCTTNCTTACAGATCAGACCCTCATCCCTCTTATTGCACCAAGTGAATCTTGGTCCGTGATATTTCAGATCAAATAGAGAACAATATCGCACCAGATTTTGAAAGTCACTCATTCCTGGACGGGGAGTTGGAGAATTTGCATATTGTGAGTGTTCTTCTCCATCCAAAATTTCATTAAAGTCTCCACATATCATCCAGGGTTTATCACGAAACAGAGGGGCATCATGATGATTCCGCAAGTCTTCCCATAACGACTTTCTCTCCTCCATGAAATTGGAAGCATAAACAAAGGAACAAAAAAATTCATCCGCTTGATTTCATTTAGATCTTTTGGAAAATTATAATCTCCCTCCTTGATTAGCAACAATGGTGTATGACTCGATCAGCTGCCTAGTTTAGGAGAGCCCGAATGAAATCGGCCACTTAGGTTTGAAAGGACTACAATCAGTGTCCATCGACATTCGGTGTAGACACAAAACACTGAGTAAAATCACATCCGAAAATTCCAACTACAATCAAAATCAACTTAAAATAATTTTAATGCAGTCATTGGATTCCAATGGTGTGGCGTGTCACATTTACAAAAGTTACGCTTGACTCTTTAATAGACAGCTTCGCTTATCAATGAGTGCTCCACTTACGTATCAGAAAGCTCTTCAGATGCACCGTGCACCATCCCCTTCACGCTTTCCGCAATTAGTATTATATCAATTGAATAAACTAATTCTATATTTAATTAAGTAAATCCTTTTTTTCTTAAATATGTTAAGGACGTTCCAGATTAAAAGAAGTTTTAACCACTAAAGAACAACCCAAGAAAAAAAAAGTCTATTGATAACGACTTTAATGCGTGTCGCGTCAATTGAAATTTTCTACTTGCTAAAGTCTCGACCGATGTGATATGAGCCGTACATTTCAAGTGGGAAAAGGTACACTTAACATTTGTGCCCAACATTCAAATTCCTTTTTGACTTTCGCATACGTTTTCACCACAAAAGGAAAAAAAGATTATCACTATTATGTTTACTATTTACCATTAGGGACACAAAATAGATGGACCACCTTCGAAAATTAGGTAGAACAACACCTGACGATTGTACTAAACGAAAATTTATCTTTCAAATTTCATAATTGTCCATCTTATGTAGAATAAAAGCAATTCTCCGACCCAAATTATTATTATTTTTATTTCATTATTAGACCTTAATTAGGGCCATCCTTTTGTTCTAGGCCCATAAAAAAACTGGTGTCAAACCTTGTGATCCGATGCTTAATCGGATTATTTTTGTTTATCGCTTGATTAGTGGGTTAAATTGTTTTCTAGTCTCCTTCCTTGTTTTCTAGAACTCGATATATCATCAGATCGTATTGGTGAATCAAATTTATTATCTTCACGCACGATGCATCAATTAAAAAATTTTAAAAGCATGTGCATCAGTGACCAAAGGGTTAACCGGTTAATAAGGGTGGTTTGAAATAAGGTTCTAGACTAGAGGCGATCCAAACTTTGGCAATATGTTTATGAATATCCAAAGCATGTAACAATTTTATGCCAAAATACAGTACATGAATACGATGAATACCAACGGTTACATTACAATAAGAAACAAAAAAATATACGAAAGATTACAAATTACAATCACACAAGAGACGAGACCAACCAAATAGTTTCCCAATGCTCTCTATATCTGATTTCCATGAATATTTCTTGCTTTTATTGGGTTTATCATTGCCAAATGCCACCAGTCCACTGCGCCTTACAGCTCGTCCTAGACGAAAATCAGAATCATATAAATACATTACTACAATTTTAGTACTAAAATGCATTAACCATTTTAATCAAGTGGTTGAGATAGAAAACCACTTAGTTTACTTACATGGTAATCGTCCATGTAATCACGTGGATTGGGCTGCAAAACAAAACAAACCATTCCAAACATATTCACTCACTTTAATTCCACAACTTTTACACAACTGATTTGGTCTCAATGTGTACGTACCCGTTTGTAACGCCTCCTCCTGTCTCCATACCGGTGGTCCCTCTCCTTCCGTCTACGTTCGCCTTCTTCCCGTGCTTTCCGTGCTTCCTGTTATCCCTCGATTAGTATGGCCATGCTCGTGATTAAGACATACAGAGAAGATTCGCAAAGGAAACAAGAACTTTTTTTGTAAACTACAAACCTCATCTTCTCTGGCTTTTCTTTCTTTCTCAGCTTCCGCAAACAACTCCTTCTCAGACTGGTGCGTACGGCAGAGTATATAGCATGCATACACACTTGTCAGATCGGAAAACTTCTTTCATTTTATCCAAAAAGAAGCAAAAAGATACTCAAAGGCTTGGAAAATCTACCTCCCTGTGCTGAGCAAAATAGTCATCCACGATGCTTCTTGCATACTGTGGGTCATCGGATATCAAGATATTGTCAAAGATTGAACCAGCCTTCACCTGCAGTATTAACATCAATGTCTTCATCCAGCTGCACTAGATTAAGCTTTGTCCCTTGTTCAAAATGAAGGCTTTTTTTTTTATCTCATCTTATCTGTTTCTTTTTCTTGTATGCTAATCTCAAAAGTTCTACACTAAAAATTTGCATGGTCTATATATACAAGCTGCATATATTCGTAACGATGAACAAACTTGCAGTGACTACTGTATCATGAGTGTCTGGTGATGGAGTGATTATAAAGGTTAATATTGGACAGAAAAGATCGAGGAACTTACCTGCCAAACTTCAATGCCTGCATATTTTATAGGCTTGAGAACATAAAGATCTGGATCATCTTCGAATTCTGGAGGAAAACCAAGGAGCTCAAGCTTAGTATTTACAAGAATAAATCAAGCCCAAAACACAGATACACATTAAATAGACAGATACATGCCTGGATTATCTATCCATTGGGCCTTCCATTTTCCCTTGTAGTTCGGGTTCTTGATTTTCTGTCGGAAAAATAAGGGTTTGACAAAATGTCAAATGGTGTCGAATAAGAATTGGGTAATCTATATAACCATTGATGACTGTCAAATCAATTACTTTTGCTTTCCAAGGACCTTTGTACTCAGGATTTGGGATCTTTGGGGGTTCCCAGAGACCGTTTTCTTCCTCGTCCCAGTCCTCAGGCTAAAAACAAGAAGAGAGAGATACAAGACATAAAGCTTAACACTATCACAAACCAATGAGTTTCAAAAAAAGGATCGTAATTTTAGAATCTACGGTGATAGAGGACGAAGAAAGAATGATGGATCTCTGAGACTACTACTACAACACAACTATAAAGCAATCACTTAAAGAATCCATCCTAACAGTACATACCTCTTTAGCTTTAGGATCTGGAATTTCGCGCAGAATCGAATCAAAACCCTGGTTACAAAAGAAAGGAAGAACCAGTTGCCTGAATCAAACTAAGAATCAACAGAATGGGAACTGAATGAATAGCTTCCTCTCAATACAAATAGTATTTTCTACATTGCTAGTTGCTACCATGTTTACTAAACAAGTTACCTCGGGTTTGACATCATTGGGGTCATCAATATATTCTCTGTCATCCCAGTCCACTGGCTGCAAAAAAAAAAACAGATTGGTAAAATCTATCAAGGCAAACACGAACGGAATGTACTGCAAAAGCATATGTTAGGCTAAGTGTAATTATCTCAGGAAAAGACTAACCAATCATGAAAATGTTTGGTTTAGCAATTCACATAGCATTTAAGAAAGACTCTTGGAAACCTTATAAGCACCCAAACAGTTACCTTCTTTGCATTTTTAACCTTTATCTTCCTTGGAGGAAGGATGTCCCAGTCTGTGTACATACTGCCAAATTCTCTCTCTTTATTATCAACCAGAACGCTGTAAGAAGCGTCTGGCCGCAGAATAAATGTGTAGAAATGATTTAACTTGTCTGTTTCACATTGCAAATCCTTTTTAATTGGATAATTCTGTCCCTGGTATGAAAGAATAACATGAAGCTTCTTTGTCTGCGTGCCACATATATCTGGTCCAAACATTAGACTGCATAGGAAAAGAAGCACTAGTGAGAATCCCCAAACACAACACCGTGTGAAGGCCTTATAGTAAAAAGCATGAACATTTAATTAATCATTCCTTAGCTCACTGAATCCCAAAACATCTCCACCTATTCGTGGGAGAAACTAAATAAACACTTTCATTGTTCTTCCCACTATGTGGCCTCGTAGCAACAACGATGTAACTAAACTTAGGCAACTTTGACTAAGATTGCATACAACCTTCTAGGAACTGATATGTTCATTGGAAAGGCAATTAGGTAGAAGGCGCAAGATTACCTGTAAGGAGTATCACCACCAAACTGCTTCTGGTTAACATAGCCAGAGAGGAGCTTGATGTAAGCACCACCACATTCTATGTCTTGTTCAATTTTGACCGAGTACTGGACAACAAGAGTCCGGTTTTTGTTGCTAAACTCTGGGATCTTTGCAGAAATCGCATAATGCTTGGCATCATTGTAGGTCTGAATACCTACACACATGAAGAAAATCGAAAAGCAAAATTCCAAAGCTTAATCAAATAAAGATGATGATGAAATTTCCTCAAGTAAACTTCAAAGATCAAAGCCAATACACTAGAGACAGAACAAAAGACGCAAATCGCTGCGGCGACAAGAACATATCAAAGAAGTAAAACACTGCAGCATAACGAAGATCACAGGACAAGGCATGAAAGCAGAGATCACAGAAATTAAGATTCTCTTATTCTGAAAACGTAATAAAGTAAAGGGTCGGCGAAAGGAATTACCTTTATTGTCAGGATCGCCGGGCCATTTGCCGGCAGTGTGCTTAAAGGTTCCGGCTTTTCCTTCGTTTCTTTTCCAATCAGATAAGACCCACCTGCTTTTCCATCCACCTGAACACATCTGACTAAGTTAATTGCANCAATACAAATCGTATTTTCTACATTGCTAGTTGCTACCATGTTTACTAAACAAGTTACCTCGGGTTTGACATCATTGGGGTCATCAATATATTCTCTGTCATCCCAGTCCACTGGCTGCAAAAAGAAAAAAAAAAAAACAGATTGGTAAAATGTATCAAGGTAAAGACGAAAGGAATGTACTGTAAATGCATATGTTAGCTCAAATAAAAACCCTTATCCATTTTTGTCGTCATAAATCATAATAGCTAGGATAAGTGTAATTATCTCAGAAAAAGACTAATCAGTCTTGCAGATGTTTGGGTTAGCAATTCACATAGCATTTAAGAAAGACTCTTGGAAACCTTATAAGCACCCAAACAGTTACCTTCTTTGCATTTTTAACCTTTATCTTCCTTGGAGGAAGGATGTCCCAGTCTGTGTACATACTGCCAAATTCTCTCTCTTTATTATCAACCAGAACGCTGTAAGAAGCGTCAGGCCGCAGAATAAATGTGTAGAAATGATTTAACTTGTCTGTTTCACATTGCAAATCCTTTTTAATTGGATAATTCTGTCCCTGGTATGAAAGAATAACATGAAGCTTCTTTGTCTGCGTGCCACATATATCTGGTCCAAACATTAGACTGCATAAGAAAAGAAGCACTAATGAGAATCCCCAAACACAACACCGTGTGAAGACCTTCTAGTAAAAAGCATGAACATTTAATCAATCATTCATTAGTTCACTGAATCCCATAACATCTCCACCTATTCGTGGGAGAAACTAAATCAACATTTTTCATTGTTCTTCCCACTATGGCCTCATAGCAACAACGATGTAACTAAACTTAGGCAACTTGACTAAGATTGGATACAACCTTCTAGGAACTGATATGTTCATTGGAAAGGCACATAGGTAGAAGGCGCAAGATTACCTGTAAGGAGTATCACCACCAAACTGCTTCTGGTTAACATAGCCAGAGAGGAGCTTGATGTAGGCACCGCCACATTCTATGTCTTGTTCAATTTTGACCGAGTACTGGACAACAAGAGTCCGGTTTTTGTTGCTAAACTCTGGAATCTTTGCAGAAATCGCATAATGCTTGGCATCATTGTAGGTTTGAATACCTAACCACACGAAGAAAATCGAGAAGCAAAATACCAAAGTTCGATCAAATAAAGATGATGATGATATTTCCTCAAAGTTGTCAGGATCGGCGAAAACGCAATAAAGGGTCGGCGAAAGGAATTACCTTTATTGTCAGGATCGCCGGGCCATTTGCCGGCAGTGTGCTTAAAGGTTCCGGCTTTTCCTTCGTTTCTTTTCCAATCAGATAGGACCCACCTGCTTTTCCATCCACCTGAACACATCTGACTAAGTTAATTGCAAAAATCTATAAATAGAAAGCCAAAAAAAAAGAGGGAGAATCCAGAATCATATAATCCCAGAGAAGGAAAGCCCAGAAGATTCTGATTGAGGGATGGGTTTGGTGGCTTCACTGTCCTAGATAACTAAAAATCTAAAAAGCAAACTATTCAAAAGGCAAACACCGATAACAAAACCGATTGTTTATGTTTCCCCGGGAAAAAGAAAAAGAAAGAGAGAAGAGTGTTATTATACTTCACCTTCGAAATGCTCCTCTAAGAAGATCTCGGAGAAAGCCAAGGGAGCAAGAGTGAGAAAAGATAAGAGGAACAAGATCGAGATAGAGTTGAGTTTGTTCTGGGGCAAACCCATTTTCACAGAATAATCTCTCTCACTTGCAAATTGCAATTGGCTGGGATATTATTGTGCTTCGGCTTTATAGCAAGAAGAGGAGGCAGAGTGAGAGAATTGACTGACTCTGGATGTTTGATTTAAATTACAATATTACCCCCTAAAGGTTTGGATTATTCTTTCTTTAGTATGTATGTGTTTTGTTTTTTCTTCTTTCAAGTTTCAAGTCGTCGCATGGTTGACTGGAGAATGTTCAAAGTCGTTTTTCGTGCGTAGAGAATGGTGCAAAATCCAGAGTTGGTCCCAAATCATAACAATTGCTATGTTTCTTCTTCTTGCACTGATCTGCTTTTGCCTTTATGATTTATATCATACAGTTCTGCCTAACTAAATCCAGTAATCCTTTTTTTTTTAATGGACGTTGGTATTGTATTTTTTAGTTTGTAATGTTTCACACCAATATTTTAACCCAATTCGAAAGATATGTAGATCATGATTCAATGTTCCTATTTTTTAAAAATTATATATGTACGTATATATTAATCAATAATGCAAAAATTCAAAAAAACATACTCCCTTATGAGTGTAAAGAAATCAAATCTCTTTTAACAAAAAAAAAAGGAATTGTTTTCTGACTTTCTCTTATGAAGGGTGTGTACTAAAATCCTGAAACTGCAACCAATAATAATATGCCTTATCAGCAGCATCTCATTCTTCAGTCTATAGACTCCAGCCCAATGAACACGAAATGTCTTTCTTCAAAACTTTTCCACCTAAAGTACCCGTGTCACACGTTATTAGCAGCAATGTAACTACGTATTTGTAAAGCGTTTATTACTCTCTATCTCTAAGTCGACAGTAATATCATTGCCCATACCGATTCCGTTTTCTTAATTACTTCCATATTTGTTCATGATGTTCCATAATACAGCATGTTTCCCTCTTTAGACATGGCTCGTTTGAACTCTACATGTTTAAGTTCGTTTACCCGTTTAAATCATCCCCGTTTAGACTATGTCCATTTATGTTGGCCCTTTTATAGTATTACATTTGATTTTTTATTTTTTTAACCCTTTTATTTTCTCTCGTAACAAAATTACTAAAAATTTGTGCGATATTTTTCTATAAACAAAATTAATATCTCATACCAATCACAATATGCCATGTCAGCATCTTCAATCCAGCTCGATGAACACGAACTTTTTCTCTCTTGTCCAAATCTTTCCAGATTCCTCCGCCTACGTTCTAACCCAAACCCCTAAGCGATGGCCACCGAGCCCCCATGCCTCTCTCCCCCGTCGCCGGTGGAAACCAGTCGCGTTGACGTCTTCTGGCACGAAGGAATGCTCCGACACGTCGCCGTGGAAGGCGTCTTCGACATCGGACTCGACCCAGGATTCTTAGACGTATTGGAGAAACACCCGGAGAACGCCGACCGCATCAGGAACATGGTCTCCATTCTCCGACGCGGTCCCATCGCTCCACATGTCAATTGGTTTCCCGGCCGTCCCGCTATCGTGTCGGAGCTTCTGATGTTTCACACTTCAGGTAGATGATCGATCGATCTAAGGTTCTTCGAATTAGGGCAGAAAGGAAGGGACTTTATGGGAATTTGTTACCCAAATTGGCACTTTTTTCGACACTGCCTCAACCTGTGTGTCAACTTTGCTTGCTTATGTGCTCTGCAGAATACATTGACAAGCTAGTGGAGGCAGATAAATCAGGAGAAAGGCGTGAAATCGCGGCAGGTACTTTCATGAGCCCAGGCTCGTGGGAAGCTGCTCTTCTTGCAGCTGGAACAACTCTATCAGCAATGCAACACATTCTTTACTGCCATGGGTAAATATCATATGCCCTGGTACGCCCACCAGGCCACCACTCACAGCCTACTCAAGCCGACGGGTATTGCTTCCTCAACAACGCGGCTCTTGCAGTGAAGCTGGCATTGAATTCGGGTTCTTGTTCCTGAGTTGCGGTTATTGACATCGACGTGCACTACGGAAATGGCACAGCTCAAGGGTTTTACATTTCTGATAAGGTTCTTACGGTTTCCCTCCATATGAACCACGGGTCATGGGGCTCGTCTCACCCGCAGAAAGGGTCTATTGATGAGCTTGGCGAAGGCGTGGGGTTTGGCTATAACCTGAATGTCCCTTTACCTAATGGCACGGGTGACCGGGGTTATGAATGTGCCATGACTGAGCTAGTGGTTCCTGCAGTTACAAGGTTTGGACCTGATATGGTTGTTCTGGTTGTTGGTCAAGACTCCAGCGCTGTAAGTTCTTTCTTCACCCCAAAAACATTGCTATGCTAAGTTGCTAACCACACTGAGTATATCCTCTTTGCACTTTGATTTAGCTCTATTACAAGTGTGTTTGTTTCTTTTTCTGTTTGTTTGAGCTCACTGTCTACAGATTCTGCAGTTTCACTAGTCCATCAGAAACTTCTTTAGTCACAGTTTGGTGTTGTTGTTAATGGTTCATGTAAGTTATATCCCGACTAGAAATATTGTCTTGGTTATGGTAAATTAGCTTATGAACGCTGCTATATTGATCAGTCTAATTAAGAAGTTAGCAAACTGCAGCTCTTGCATTAGCCACGTTATCTCTGTAACATTCAGTTAGCAAAAGATAGATAAATTAGTAAGTATAACTGGAAGATAATTCAAAGAGGGAAAGGGTTGTTGAGGGATTTGGTAATTGGTTTGGCACTGAGACAGTTTAGGTGCTCTATAATTTACCATAGGATTAAACTTTTAGTTCCTATACTTCAGTTTGTTCGTTGTTCTTCATTTGTATTCTGATTCAGAGAGGAATAAAGGAATATATCGTCGTTTCTGAGTCTTATCACGCTACCTAACGGTATCCTTAACGAGCTTAGTGAATTTATTTAAGCACTGAGGTGTTCACGTTTTGGCCCATGGTTATCGTCTTGGTTCACAGAAAAATCTCTTTTAAATTTCTTGGGCTTTTAACGATTGGTTTGGCTTCAAACATTTGCTGGCGATGCAGATGCCTAGTTTGCGGGAGTGACTAGAATGTCATGGACTCACAGGTAACCGCTTTTTACTGTCGAATCTGCAGTTTGATCCAAACGGGAGACAATGCCTGACGATGAATGGATACCGAAAGATTGGGCAGATAGTGAGGGGGGTGGCAGAGGAGCACAGCCATGGAAGGTTGCTTATGGTGCAAGAAGGTGGGTATCATGTAACATATGCAGCCTACTGCCTCCACGCCATGCTCGAAGGGGTGTTGAAGATTCAAGAACCGCATTTATCTGATCCCATCGCTTATTATCCTGAAGAAGAAGCCATTGCTGTTGAAGCTATCGAGTCAATCAAAAGATACCACTCGGAGGTTGTTCCATTTCTTAGAGGAAGATCTGTAGAATGAAATGAATTTATTTGGTTCCTCGTTGTGTTGTGACCTTTTGGAACATATATCCCCATTGTCGATTGAAATGGCTAAAGTAAGAAGAACCACTTATCTGCAGAGTAAACTGGATTCACAAGTTTGGTCCTTTCTGCCACTCCAAATCAGTGAGGCCAAACCGCTTGTATCAAATTGTTTGGTGAGCAAACGTTTTTTTCTTGGACGACAGCTTAATCGCACCATCCAACTATTTTTTCAAAAAGTATAGTTTTACTCAACAAAAAGCAAATACTATTCAAAGTCTTATACCATTTTGCGATGTTTGCTCTTCTGCAACACTCTAAATCTTGAACTGTTTATGGAAAGTGACAGAAAAAAAAGTATGTACATTAAAAAAAAAAAAAAGGTAGTTTTAAAAACCTAGGCTATAAAAAAAGAAGAAATTTTTTTGGCGAAATATTATTTTTATTTTGTGGGAATATGTCAGGTTAAGATTATAGTATTCTCTCGAGATCGAAACCAAAACTAAAGCCAATTTTTTTATAAAAAAAATTAGAAATCTTTTTGTCAAACAAAACTTTAGTCTATTTTTTCATGTAACAAAAATATTGATAAAAGTTTTTCTGCTATCTTATATTTTATAGATGAATTATCTTGTATATCGATTATCATATACTTATATATGATTTAATTTCCATATATGATCAATGTTGTGGAATTCTTTTCAACTAATTATGGAGTAAATTGTGCATAATGGATCGCTTAGAAAATAGTATAAGTAATGGAAAAAGTCTCATATAAATCATTTTTATGATGATGTCATATACTTATGGACACCTTCATCGTGAATGATACATGTGGTTCGTCAAAAATCAACAGTTTATCAATTTAAAAATGTACATTCCGTTGACTTACATATCTTTCGTAAACTACGACTCTCATGATGTCATCATATACTTACGAACACCTTCATTTGGTGAATGATAATATATCCACTCGTCAAAAAAGTTTATTAATTTACAACTATCAAATATGTGTATATATAACCAAAAAAGTTGAAGAAAAAAAGATCTGATGTTATTAAAAAAAATGAATGAGGGTTTTTAATTTATTATTTGATTAGTGTTGCAAATACGTGCCACGGTTTTAATATGAATATACTAAGTACGTAAATTTACTACCTGTTCAAAAAAATAGTACGTGAATTTAGTATTTCCATTAATTTGTAAATAAATTTATACTTTTTTATCAAGTAAAGAATACTATTCTACCGATGCAATTGTTCTTCACCGGTTTCAAAAAAAAAAAAGGAAAAATGTAATGTTTTTTATGTCATGCTGTTTATTTATATATCGGACTTTATTTATTGATAAAATGTTTTTCTTTTTACAAAATTACAAATGTAATGAAAAAGTAGAATGTAATTTGATTGTGCTATTTTATCCAACAACACAATATATTTAATAAAATAACATGATTATGCGCGAATACAAAAGAGATTTTTGTCAAATCATATAACTTTTTTGACTTCCTTTGAATCATTGTTTTGTCACTGTAAAACTTTAAATTAATTTATTTGTTGATGAGACTATCTTAATATATTTATATCTCTCTGAGATAAACAAAATTAAGTCTCCTAGTTATCTAAATTAACTGTAAGAAGAATATATAAAAAAGAGAGAACATTGTAGTATAGTCCCCACTTGTCTCTCTTCCTCTCCAAACAAACCCCATTAGTCTTTTCAGATTTTTTGTACACTTCCTCCACCCATCTCTCTCTCTCTCTCTCTCTCTCTCTCTATCCTGCTTCTGCTCTTCCTATGCTTGCCTTTTCTTTAATTTATTCTTCCAAGATCACAAATAGTTCCTTCTTTGATCTCATTGGCATCACTAAAAGTTTCATATAGCCCAAACAAGAAGAGAGATATCATTGAAGAAAACCCACAAAAAAAAAATGTCTATAGATTTATCATCTGAGCGTGTTTGCTATGTCCACTGCAACTTCTGCACCACGATTTTAGCGGTAATCTCTCTCTCTTTCCCTATTTCCTTATATATTAAAATGGAAATCTTTCTCAAAAGAAAGAGTGTTCATGTATTTACTCAGAGCTAGATCTCCTTTATCTACTAACTTAATTCAAACAGTTAAGATATATATATATATATATTATCTTTCTATCAAACTTAATTGGTGATAAATATTTTATGATGAATTTTGCATCTGGGTCATGAATCAACGTACTTTTTTTCCTGTGATTATTGATGAAGATATATATATAGGAGAAGTTTCTTGATTTGAGAATATAAAAGAAACCCTAAATTTTTTATTTTACATTTTTTTTTAATGGAGACGACTCTCTCTAACGCGTGATGAGATATACCCAAAGAAGCAAAAGAAGTTCGGTAACTGAACCATAAATTTTAGTGCTCAAACAAAGTAAACTCAAAGGAAACAGCTCCTGATCAGATTTAGGGCTCTGTGTGTAGGCTTATAGTCTATTTTCATAAATTTCGAAGGTTTTTTTTTTCTTTGTCGTTTTCACAAGGCATATCTTTCTCTTTGGTGTTTCAGTAAATCTTTTTCATTTTCTTAAATGTTACTCATAATTCCCTAAGTTTATATCGCCATTAATATTTTCCTGTAAAAGGAATTGGTAGATAGAGCGTTGCTGCCAGCATCCATGTTATACAGGCTCAAAAACTTTCACTAAGTTTTTCCAGCTTTATAGTCTGACTTCATATTATATTTTATAATAACTGTATAGTATGTGACACATGTATACAATATATCGTATCAATCATAGATCTTTGATCTACATGCGTGGTCCATGAAAAAATGTTTACATCACATCACCAGCTGATAATTTTAAATCATTCTTGCTTCTGCAAAATTTCCTATTTTTCTACAGTGAGATTGAAGCTAATTTATTATATGTATATAATTTCAAATTTTTTATTTGAGTTTCACTATTTTTTCCAGCTTCATAGGCTGGCTCGATATATTGTTTAATACTTAACGGTTTTATGTGAATATTTAAAAATGCCCATACATTTGATGGGTGTAACATCTATCTATATATATGTAACATACAAATTATTGATCTTTATCTATAAGCAATCACGAAGAATTTGTAGTCAAATAGTTTATACTAGTGTTATGCAATGTCATAACTCGTATATAAGTCTGGTAAAAAAAAACAATCACGGGAAAACTCTTCTAAATTGATAATTTATAAACGTTATATACTACATAGTACATATATATATATATATATATATATATAAATAGTGGAGATGTAGCATGAGTTTGATTAGGGACAAAAGCGGCCACATTTAAGAAAAATGTTGAAGGTCATCTTGCACAAAATAGGGGTGGCATTGTAGTGGAGAGTACAAAAGATTTGTTCTACCCAGTTCGAGCAACAATTTCTTGATCTATACAAAAGCTGCAAACTGTTAAATCGTGGCCGATCTTGACCATTTCGGATTGGATACATACACAAATAAAAGAAGATTATAATATAAGATGGTACCATCACATATTGTGTTAAGGACTTTATGGGCTGTGGTTAAGGTCACGTAGTTTTCTAACATGACTGTCTTCTCCTTACAAGCTTCAATTCATCAACCATTCTTCATCTCTTTACTATCTTTTATCATATTGCCTTGAGGCTTGTGTGTCAGACATATAAGCCATCAGAAACCCACCATACACAAAAATACACCCCTCTCATATATATACAGAGATATATGTTATTAAGTTACTCTTATTCACAATGTTTTTCCCATTATTAATATAACGAAAGTACATGCACGACAATTTTCAATGCTTTGGATCTGAGTAAAAAGAGTTTTTAAACTTAAAAATACTTCTATACATATATAAGTTTTTTTTTCCTATTACTTGTAGGAAATAATTATACGCGACTATCTTTTACATATGGAAAAATTATGTTATCACCTGATTTCCATCTATATGAATGATTAACACAAACAGATGTTTAATTTGAAAAGGATTCTGTATTTTTATAATTTATTAAAGACATTATACCAGGCAAGTATATTTTTATATTTATGAATGGTTAATGAAACTATACAAATTAAATGTCTTATGAAATAAACGCTAATTAAATATTCACCTTCGGTTGATCTATTATGAATTTTCTCTGACTAATCCTATTTGTAACTCAACAAAAGAAAACCTATTATTTGCTTTATTCTGGAAAATATTAGTTGGATATGTATTTGTCATATCAAGACACTGTTCTATAAGTGACCAAAAACATACTGTTCTACACTAGAATAAAATAGTTAACATACTATCTCAAGCGGTAACAAGACAAGACAATAACTTGACCGTATATATGTGTAGTTAATTTTATGATTTAAGAGATCTTACAAATTAATATATATATATATATATGATCAGGTAAGTGTACCATACGCAAGTTTGTTCACACTTGTGACGGTGAGATGTGGCCATTGTACCAATTTGCTCTCTCTCAACATTGGAGTTTCACTTCATCAAACCTCACCTCCTCCCATTCATCAAGATCTTCAGGTATCATATAATAGTCATTAGGATTTCAACATTTTTTTTGTTACATTCTGGCTGATACAGCCTTTGCAACCATGAAGCAGCCTAAGCAGCACACAACCTCTACCGTAACAAGGAAAGATTGTGGGTCATCTTCTAGGAGCACCAACCATTTTTCCACCACATTGTCCGAAAATGTCGATCGAGATGCTCCTAGAATGCCTCCTATCCGTCGTTAGTCGCTCATCTTTCCTTTAACACACAAGTATTTGAAGTTTGTGTATATATGCAATGAGTCCATAATTTTATTTTCATGGCAGCGCCGGAGAAAAGACAACGCGTTCCGTCGGCCTACAACAGATTCATCAAGTAAGTGTTAATTGCAATTTTTAGTTTCTCCTTTAATGAAATTTTCTCAACTCATTCACCACAGTTTTAATAACTCTTTATTTTAATTATTTAGGGAGGAAATCCAAAGGATCAAGGCTGGTAATCCAGAGATCAGCCACCGTGAGGCGTTTAGCACAGCCGCTAAAAATGTAAGCTTCCTTCATTATCATTCTTTCACTAATATAGTAATATATGAAGTCAATAGTCTACGAGAGATAGATCAAAACAAAATTGTTTATATAGCAATAACACCGACGATGTCAGAATTATAGAGAATTGTGAAGACGATAAATAAAATAATATTTTTAAGAGAAGAATATGTAAACCGTAACTAATATAAAAACTTTTTAATACAATGTTTTTTTTTTTGCGAAAGACTTTTTAATACAATGTTTTTTTCTAATAAAAAGCTTAATGGTTTTTTTTAAATAGAAAACTGATATATATATATATATATATATATATATATATATATATATATACAAACACGTGATTGGATAAAATCTTTTTTTCTTTCTAATAAGTATTAGAGATGTCATAAAGACGTAATTATAATAACTGTGGTGGGAAAATCCTAGGGTTTTTTCTCTGTTGTGAGCTAGGATGATTTTTTTTTTTTTTTGAAATATAACTATATAAGTGTGCGTATACCAATAAGATAGTGGATTCTACTATGCACGATTGGTGGAATGTTGATTACAGTATATTTTTATAAATTTTTATTTTGCTTTTTATATGTTTGTGTGTAGTGGGCACATTTTCCTCACATTCACTTTGGATTAAAGCTGGATGGCAACAAGAAAGGCAAGCAATTAGACCAGACAGTTGCAGGCCAAAAGTCTAATGGCTATTACTAAAGCCTTTACATACTGATAATGGCTATTATATATATATGCATGTGTATGCTTTATATGTTTATCTTTGTACGTCCTAGTTTATAAATGCTTAAGCAGAGCTGATGATGGAAGAGAAGGCGAAGAAGAAGAAGAAGATCATAACCTTACATATATATATATACATGTATGTATGTCCCTTTCTTTTTCTTGTGTGGGGTCCATCTATAACTTCGTTTCTAGCTTATTTTCTCCTAATAAGTGAAGTCCGTATATGGTTTTCACATTTGATGAACCTAATTATCTAGGAAGAATCTCCTTTACGAAGATTGTAATATATATATTTCCTCTTTCCACGTTCTGAAAAGGTGTAGCTTTTCGTGAGGTCACGAATTTATATAATGAGTAGTTTATAGCAGTTGTAAATTATACTAATACATGAGCTTACGGTTTGTGGAAGTGGAATTAGATTGATTCTATATCAATTTCAGTTAATGTATGGAATTTGAATACAAATATATAAAAGGAGTTTTATTAAGAAAATAATATAAATAAATAAAAGGAGTTTGGACTTTACATGTTTGTTTGTGTATATATATATTGTCGATCCATATATGCATGCCCCATATACATAGAGTGGGTAAGAAAAGATAAATTCCATCTTGGGATGTGATATGGTAACTTTTATGGTGCTGAGATAATTCTGAAAATCACTCATTCCAAAGAAACATTCTTTACAAAAAGCAAAGGCTCCCAATGAATTTGGTTGTTTTTTTAACAGTTCAAAAGAGAAAAAAAAAAACAATTTGATGAGCAATCAATGCTCGTGTCAGCGCTGCAATTGAATCTCAAAATCCGGTTGAGTATCATACTTAAAATTAGTCACCTTTTTATGTTGCTGATCATCGGATCACTAGCTATTTAGTTTAGTTTATTAAGGTCACTCGCTGGCAGCATTGAAACTTTGATTTTAAATCGTTGAGCGGATATATAAGACGAATTGCTATTGACGAGCTAGGGACAAAAATAAAAAAATGAAAATATTCCGTATCTGACAATGTTTTGTATGCTAATATATGCAGTGAGAGTTTTCACCATCCAAAACCATGAAAACAAAATTGTCTTGGTTATTATAACATGGAAGATTTGACTTTGTCAACGCATACTCGTCTTGTGAAACTTGCGTAGTATGTGGTCAACATAATATAATTCATGTTAACGCGAATCGAATAAGAAAAGAAAATCGTATAAGAAACTATTTTAATCACTAGCGACTGAATTCCATTACAACATATAACAAAACCTTGTCTCTTTTTTATAATGTAACGTAGTATAAAAAGTAATGCTATAAATATTTTGAGTAGTTGTGGTCAACTTTTGCTAAAAAAGAATGCCACTTTGGAAAAATGACTCAAGCGTCAACCAAATTGCAATCAGTATAGTTTCCACGTCAACATCAATTCGCTATTCGATTTATATTGTCCCAAATTGACACGAACTGTGCTTGTAGCTTATGTTTAATGAAAACCATCTCTCTCTCGATTGTATCTTCTTCTCTACCACTGGATCATTTTCGCGACGAATGTTAAGAGATGTGGGGCCCTTTCCGATGTGTGCAACAGTATTAGAGACACTTACGTACACCTTCCATCGTCCATGCATACAACATACATTTGGGAGAAGGAAAAAATATATAAAAAAAAAACTTGCATATAATAATTAGAGATTAAATATATAAAATGTAGGAGGGAGAGATGAGATTTTTAATGAAAGGTCCAAAAGAAAAACAGAATCTGAAACGTCAAATCATGTTAGTTGGGGTCTTTGGATGTCTTTGGCTGTTTGTGCCTCTGACGGGTCTTGTCCACACACTTTAATGTTTCCTTTTCTCTCCTTTTTTTTCACCGCATTTTTTCTACCTTCATTATTATGTTTTTCTTTTCAATCTTCTTTTTTATTAGGGGTTTTTTTTTTTTTTTTTTTGCTATAATTTCTAGATTTTTGTTTGTTTTTAAACATTATTCCTGTTTTCTTAACGGTTGATTTTGTTTTCCATAGTTACTACGAGTATAAACCATAAAAAGAGAAAAAAAAATTTGTATACCGAATCAGTTACTTTAATAGTGACATTTTTTTTAAACATAATCTAAAATGTAACTGAAGTACGACGAAGGGTTATACTAAAGTGACTATTTCTGTAAATCACTCTTATATGTTTATGGTTCTCTACAAGACCTCCATAACAAGACTCGAAGCCCAATGGACCCACCCACCTGATCCTCTCTTACTCTCTAATCTAAATTCAAATCTCTTCCCTTGTCTTAAAGCAGTTGCAACCATTGTAAGAACGTTTTTTTTTTTGGACGAATTAATTTTACATTCTATTCAAAACAAAATATGTAAGATTTATTCTATGTTGATACAAACCAGACATACGCTAGTCAAACCAAACTCATCAGTCTTGTTATTAACGAAGAATAATTTGAGTTCTTTAACAAAGTAGATTTAACATCGGAAGAGATTTATGCTTTAATTTGAAAAACAAACCTGCAAAAAAAAGTTTGACTAAGGCAAGTCATATACAGCAATGAAAGACATCAATACACTTCCCATCCAAAGCTTCCCATCTTTCTCCTCCACTTCACTCACCGCCTTCACCACTTTCCCTTGCTTATCCTCCAACACTTTCAGCACTTTCCCTTCTTCACTGTACTTCACAGCCACAGCATGTGGCCAACCACCTACCTGCAGCAGGTACTGGAACTTGACCGTTATCGGCAGCTTCAGAAAGAACTTCCTCACAGTAGGGTGATGCGCCATCACGTGCGTGAATATGTTGCGGTGGCAATGGACCGCCACCCAGAAATCCCCGTCTTTGTTTGTGCGGATATTGTCTGGGAATCCATGTAGTAGAGCTACCACTTCTGATGTTCCGGCTTTTTCCCCTTTCAACCAGTATTTCCGTAATCTGAATGACGAAAAAAAGAACACGTATGTGAGACTTAGATTCTTGCAACATGATACTTGTTGATTGCAGAAAGACAATGATGTGCAAGTATCAAATGATACTTGTTGGCTGAGATGGAGTCACCGAGTGATTAAGATGATGCAGGGCTCACCTTCCAATTGATCCTTCACAAAAGATGAAAAAGGAGCCGTCTTTGCCAAGGGATAAGCCATTAGGGAACTGGAGATTTCTCAAGAGAGTGGTAGTCTCCTTTGTTTCTGGATTGTACTTCAACACCCTCCCACTGTCTTCCCCCGAGACAATTAAGTGCATGAAGTTCCTGAAATGAAAACAAAAACCAGGAATGTCAAAAGTAGCGCAATCATTGCACTCACAACACTAATGGCGCAATTGGTTAAACCACAAGCAATAACTATTAGCATCAAAAGCTCACCGGAACTTGTTATAGATTCTCAAAAGATAACATAATTCAACATCAAAGGCTCTCAAGGGTTAGCTGCAGTCAAATTTTGGATTTATATGCCTCTGGCAGATAAATCGATCAATATATTACATGGATTCTAAGTCGTAGCGGTAACTAGAAGATAAAGAAGAATATCAATTTGTTTGAATGTAATTGCATCTGAACATAAGATTACAACTAATTAATGTCTTTCACATTAGGATTACAGAGGTGAACGTTAGTCAAGAAGCTAAACATGATAAGCAAACACAGTTTAAAGATCAAAACTTCAAACCGGCATTTCACTGAAGGTCAAGTTCAAGAAGACACACGAACATCACTCCCTCAGTAGCACCGAGAAAATAACAAAAAGAGAAGGCAGGCATTTCAAAGTTATACATACCTGCGTTGGAAAACAGAGCTGCTATCAGTGAAGTAAACGTTTCCTTGGTCATCTATGTCAAGATCATTGGTAAATCTCAAAGGCACTCCATCTGCCTCGTTTGTAAGAGAAGTCGCCAAACCTCCCTCAGGACCGACTTTCATTATCCCAAAATACGCATCTGCAATGTACAACTCCCCAGTTTTCTTGTGGAAGCGAAGACCCAAAGGCCGGCCACAGATGTGTTCATCCTTCAAGTAAGCCAACAGTGATGGCTTTGGATCACAAAGCTCTGACCTAATAACATACATAACATCAGAGCATTTCAAAGACACCTTAGTGGTAAGTAACGAGTGATCACTTAAGAACTCTACCGGAACGAATTAGCCCAAATAGAGCCCATGTATCCTCAAGCTCGTGCAACGATTCTCTAATTTTGCGATTCAACTCACCGATTGCTGGAAGTAAAAGCGAAATCGGTCCAGCGGGTGCCATCCCAAAAGAGGATACGACCGTCGGCGACGCCGGTGTAGGGACCACGGCCAAGGGGATCGAAAGCAATGCTCTCGGGTCCCTGAACGTCGTTTAAGAACCTGATCTCCGAGTTCTGCAGCAGATTCTCACGGTCTCTCTCCTTGGGAAGAGCCGATAACGGCGGCATCTCGATTTTGTAAGTCTGGAAGTCCGGGAACTTGGAAATGGAACTGTGTTTGAAAGGATCGAGAGCGCAGTAGATGGCAAAGACGAGGAGGATCTTCGCGACTTTGCTCATGACCGTTGTTGCCATTTTCGTTGGGGATTTATCTTCCGAGTTTCTCTTTCTGTAGTAGAAGCCTGGAGGAGGATCTATCTATTAAGAGAAATCGGTTGGGAAGTTGATTGATGATGCTAGCGACTAGAGAGGGGACGTATTACTGCTTTTCTGATTGAAATTTAACTTTTCAACCAACAAAATAAATAATAATAATACGAAAAAAGAGAGGTAATATTCCAATTAATAATAAATAAATAAAAAATAGAAGTCGAAATTGGGCCAAGCAAAAAACCCAATTAAACCCATATATTATGTACAAAACCGACCCAACACGAAGCAGCAGTGTGAGTCGATTGATGATTTGATTTTGAGTGAGCAAAAGCTTTTGAGCTCATCTGGCTTGAGAAGAAAGAAAACCCCTTCTCAGATACGAACCCGAAGGCTGAATCGAAGAAAAAAAGGTTGAAGATGAGTAGCATTGGAACTGGGTATGATCTCTCCGTCACCACTTTCTCTCCCGATGGCCGCGTCTTCCAGATCGAATACGCCGCCAAAGCTGTTGACAACAGTGGGTCAGTTCTTCTTCTCCCTCTCTCTTTTCGATTCTTCTCTCTTGGATTCTTCTATTTGATTTTTCTGTTTTTTTTTTTTTATTGCGCAGAACTGTTGTTGGAATCAAGTGCAAGGACGGGATTGTAATGGTCTGATTCTTCCCTTCCTCTCTTACTTAGTTTTTATCCGACTTGTCACATTTTATCTCGCCATGAGTCCGTTTCCTGTAACACACAATTTCGTTTCCCTATTCCTTCTTTGTGGCTTGGATCATCCGTAGGTCGATGATTCCAATTATGGTTTGTCGGTATATATGCCATATCCTTGGTAATACACTAATAGCAGCACTATAACTCAGCACGAATGGTTTTTTTAAAACCTATGTTCTAGTTTGTAAGTCAGATTCAGAGCCTTCGTTTCACTTAGTCGGAAGATTAATTGATATCTCTGTTTCTTTAGCTTCAAATGACACATCTCTATTTATTCCATTGAGATTTGAATATGCCTTCCCTGATTAGATGGAGAGTATAATGGCTTCAATAAAGGAATTGCCTAAAAGCTTTTAGCTTGATTTTTAGGGTGTGGAGAAGCTTATTGCATCCAAGATGGTGCTACCAGGTTCAAACCGGAGGATCCACTCTGTTCATCGTCATGCTGGCATGGTATATCCTCTTCTCTTATCTTTACTCCATAGGACATTGGTATCTCCTGTTATTCCAACTACCATTATTGTATTTGCTTATCTTATTTACTTCTGTCCCTGGCTTTTTTCAGGCTGTTGCTGGACTAGCCGCTGATGGAAGGCAAATTGTTGCACGGGCTAAATCCGAAGCGAGAAGTTATGAGAGGTACCATCAAAAGGATGCATACAATGTATCTATTCAACATCTTGTTCTTGAAACTTGTGGACCATTTTCTATTTAATTGGCATCAGTATGAGCCCCGAAATCTTCTTAGCTTCTTCCTGCAGTAACTGGGTCTTAATTTGTTACTTTACAAAACGTCTGTTCTAGTGCTATTATAACGTCAGACATAGGATTTTTCTCTTAGGAGCAAAGTAGCATACATGCTAAGAGATGTCAATAATGCTGATAGCCTCCATCTAGGCAATAAGTAAAATCTTACTAATCGTGCAACTCTGTCCCTTTCTTCGTGTGATAATGTAGTGTCTATGGCGAAGCTGTACCTGTGAAGGAACTTTCTGAACGCGTTGCGAGTTACGTACATTTATGTACCCTCTATTGGTGGCTCAGGTTTGGTCATTCCTCTACGGCTTTCATTATTACTCAAGCATCTCTCTTCACCCTTTCTTTACTGAATTACCTGGTGATATTTCTTATAAGGCCCTTTGGCTGTGGGGTCATTCTTGGAGGTTATGATAGAGATGGACCGCAGTTATACATGATTGAGCCGTCAGGCATATCTTATGTAAGTTATTTCTTCCCATATTGTCCTCTTTTGTAGAATAAGATGCCTTTTAAGTCAAAACACTAAATCATTATGCTTGATTTTCTCAAATGGGTTATTTTTTATCCAGAGATATTTTGGTGCAGCAATTGGGAAAGGAAAGCAAGCTGCTAAAACGTAAGTTGGGGCTGCATATGTGGGAGCTAAAACATACGTCAGAGAGCTATAAATAAATGATTTGCGTATACTTTGCAGGGAAATAGAGAAGTTAAAACTCTCTGAGATGACATGCAGAGAAGGCGTAATTGAGGTGGCCAAAATGTAAGTGTTTAATATGTATTTCTGTTTTCGTACCCGAGTATGTTAATGCATTGTTTGATCTAATTGGGAGTTTTCACTTGCAGCATTTACAAGCTACACGATGAAGCCAAAGACAAGGCGTTCGAGTTGGAGATGAGTTGGATATGTGAGGAGTCGAAGAGAGAGCATCAGAAGGTCCCGGAGGATCTCTTAGAAGAAGCAATGACAGCAGCTAAAACGGCACTCGAGGAGATGGATGCAGACTAAACGGATCTTTTTAACTTTAATTATTTTTAGTCTTATATGTTTCAAATCTCTTCTTTCTTTCCTCTCTCTATAGTAATTTCCACTATTGTGTTAGCATATCTGTTCAGCTTCTTCTACGACCCTTTTAAATTCGAAGAATTTGTAGAATTACACCTCCAAAACGTTGTTGACTACATCCCGATTTAAGTCTTCATTTTTAATAAGCAGCTTAACTACAACATTCTCTCCCATTGATCATATAGTAACACATTTAAACAGCCATTGAAGCAATATACCGTACAAGAAGAAGGAAGGTCCAACACATTATTTGAAAGAATTGAAGAAGCTCACAGTGTCTGCAAGTGCAACGATGAAGGAGTCAACGTCCTCCTTCGTGTTGTAAAAGTAGAGACTGGCGCGCGCACTTGCATTCACTCCAAGATACCGGTGGAGTGGCTGTGCGCAGTGGTGTCCTGACCTTATCGCAACTCCATGCTGCAACATACAATATTTGTTTTCAGTTTTCATCCTACTATAGATATTTTGATGAGAGAGCAAAGTAGGCACCAAGAAGATATGCCAGATGATATTGTTCATCTGAGAGAAGACCAGCATGTGGTGAGTCAGAAGTTATAACATACCTGTTGATCAAGAAAGGTTGCCAAATCGGTTGGGTGCAAGCCCTCCACATTGAAGGAACAAAGAGCAGCCCTGCGAACACTTTCAGAAGGCCTGGGGCCGTATATCCGGACATCAGGCAGTGAAGACAGTTTCTCGTACAAATACTTAGAAAGCTCTACCTGGACGATATAAGAAATTATTATTACAGTTAGAAAGAGAACATGTGAAAAAATAAAAATCTTATAGCTAGTTTTCCGGGAGAAGAAAAAAAAGTGTCTTGACTATACTTCAGTGAGTGGAAAAAACAGTGTATGTAGTATCCCATTAGGGTCATTGACGTCTAGTTAGTAAGAAAATCATATCAAAGAATCAAACCTCATATTCATGGATTGTCGGCATGCCAATTCCTGACAAGTAATCACATGCTGCTCCTAGGGCAATTGCTTCACCTATTGCAGGTGTTCCAGCTTCAAATCTGGTACGAAATTGAATGTATGTATTTCCAAACTGCAGCAAATGTACAAACTAGTAACTAATATAAGTAGAACCCCAACCTGGATGGAGGTTCCGCATAAGTTGAATGATCAAGATATACATCTGAGATCATTTCCCCACCACCTAAAAACAGAATGGAAACAAAAGGAAAAATAAATGCGGGACTCAAAACTCAATCCAATCCCATCTTTGATCAAACAGATAAGATGGTTGTTTCCATTGAACTATATACGATAGACGGCTTACCTAAGAATGGAGGCATGGCAAGTAGAAGTTCACTCTTACCATATAAGAACCCAATGCCTGTAGGTCCACACATCTGAAGCATGATTATCATTTTTTAACTATAAGCTTGCCACAAGGCTTATTATGTATTTCAGGAAGAAAAGTTAACAATTCCAACCTTGTGAGAAGACGCAACTAGGAAATCAGCATTTAGCTTCTGAACATCAACCACCATATGGGGAACACTTTGACAAGCATCCACAAGAACTTTCGCTCCAACATCGTGTGCCCAGACCACAATCTCTTCAATAGGAAGAGAAGATGCTAAACAGAAAAAAATAAAAAGGAGATAAATTCTCACCTAATCCAGTTTACTTTAACACATACAAGCTAAACGAATTGATTATGATGAGAACTGAAAAAGGAATCTACCAAGAACATTTGATACATGATGAACAGCCACGAGTTTTGTCTTTCCAGAAATCATTTCTCTCAACATGTCTATGTCTGGGATTTCATCTTCATTCAACGTCACAAACTTTAGAACTGCTCCAGTCTTTTGAGATACTATTTGCCAAGGAACAATGCAACTATGATGTTCGGCTACTGTAAGTATAACCTGAAAAGATAGCATCATTCAAATATCATTCTCTATAGGTAAAAGACAAAAAAAAAAAAAGTGAACAACTTTGAGAGTGGAACAAAGGACTTTATGATGTACAGTCAAAACAAATGCAGCCACATTGTCCCCCAATTCAAAAAGTAGATGGATTGAGAAACCAAGGGCACACACCTCGTCTCCTGGTTTCAGGTTTGAAAGACCCCATGAATAAGCTACAAGATTGATGGCTTCAGTTGCATTCCTTGTGAAAACAATCTCTCTACTATCCGAGGCATTGATGAAGCGAGCTACCTTTTTCCTAGCCAATTCAAATTCATCTGTAGCCTTGGCACTACAATCAGTCAACAGACAATGGCCAAGAACCTTTATCAATCAAATGATAAGATCCTGATACTCGTTGAAAGAGAAAGTTTAAAACACCTTAGATAGTGGATTCCTCGATGAACGTTTGAATTATAGAACTCATAGTAATTCTGCAAGGCTTCCAATACAGCTGCAGGCTTCTGAGAAGTTGCAGCACTATCTAAGTACACAAGCTTAGAGCCATTCACTTCCTGAAACTCAATTTAAATGTAAAATGGTTACTTCAGTAAGAACTAGCACTAATCCCAGTCCATACGGATTCCATAATAACAGAGAGAGAGGCAGTGATATTCGAAAAGTTAATCAGCTTAAAGAATCAGGGAAAGTGGATAAAAACCTGGTGTAGAATTCGGAAATCTTTTCGAGCGCGATGGCCAAGAGAGACGGGCTCGGAATCGGCAGCGACGGTGGCCGAGGAAGAAGCGGCAGAATAGACGGATAGCGAAAGAGAGCGACGAACGCGGGAGAAGCTCCGGCGTCCGGCGGCGATGGAGATGGCATTAGGGGCGAGAGATTTGAAAGACGGGAGTTTCATAGCCACACCTTCCATGGCGGAGAAGACGACGGAGGAGGAATGTGAAGGGCCACCGTTTTGACAGCGTAACACTGAAACGCCTACCGTATTGATATATGGGCCGCCTTGGGCCTTTTACGCTGTTCATTTGCGATAACCAAAAGCAAAACCACCTTTTTCATTATTGCCAAGAACTGCAATTGTGCTGCGTTGTAGAATTATTCAATACAAACAAAACAAACGTTTTAAATAAAAAATAAATATTTGGCCTGCAAACCGGTTGGATCGTAGCTTTTTTTGCTACATATGTTATGTTTTTGCCTGGTTTTAAAGGTCCAATTACACCAGTGTATAAGCTGAATCACTGATTTACCGGTTAAACCGACCGAATAAGTGTGGAATTTAAAGCACTACACAACACGTTATCTAAAATTCCATTTAGATAGAAAAGACAGTTGTCAGATAATTTTTTTTGAAAGAAGGAAAAAAGGGAAGCGAAGACAGCAAAAGTAAGGTGAGAGATCACGTGGGAAGGAGGAGGAGGCCGCTCGCATTTTATTGGACCGACCGGTTTGCGTCGTCTCATGTTCCTCATATATATTCCCAAACATCAAGACTTGTCCACATGCCACACATGTCTTAGTTTTATGCAATGACGAGCTCATTACTTTATGTATAGTAGTAGTAGGGTCCTATAATTTCTTTTATAGCAAGGAAAGACCAATAAAGATAAATCTACATAAACAAGAAAAACGGAAGAGGAAGAGAGAGAGAGAGAGATATGTTGTGCAGCATGAGATCTTCTTCATCTTGTGTTGTGTTACTCATGTGCCGTATGCTTCTGAGTTTGTCGGCCGATGCGTACAAGAACTACACCGTGGGAGAGTCCACAGGATGGTTCGATATTCAGGAGAGACCCTCTGCAAATTACCAGAAATGGGCCGATTCCAAATCCTTTTCGTTGGGTGATTTCCTCAGTAAGTTCATATCAGATATTTTACTTCGGTTTTGTTTTCTTAAGTAATTTGGTTTTGAAATTATATAGCAAATCTAATAAAGATCAACTTTAATATAAAAAGCTTGGTTTTGTTCTATCTTTTTCTTGTTTCCCTCTAATCTCATTCATTGATATCAAATCGAATTACACAAAGTCATTTACACAACTAAGAAAGCAAAACTTTACATACGCAGATATAGAAGGATCAAAAAATTTGTCTTTTGTCTAAAGAAATTTAGATATGAAGAAATTAAAAAAATTACAATATTCTAGCAAAATGTATATAGTTTGAATCGTTTTTTCTCGTTTGGTTATGTTTAGATTAATTCAGTTTATCCAGATTGAAGCCTCGACATAAAACTGTCTTTGTGTTGTTGTTCAATGTAGTTTTTAACACAGATAGCAACCATTCGGTGGTGCAGACATATGATTTGAAGACGTACAAAGAATGTGATTACAACAATGGTGAAGACAATAGTACAACAGAGTGGTCGGCTGCAAACCCTTCATCAACATCTCCAGTTCCGGTCTCAGTAAATGTTCCTCTTGTTAAAGAAGGTTCCAATTATTTCTTCTCGGGAAATTATGATGGCGAACAATGTAAATTTGGACAGCATTTTATGATAAATGTCACACATGGTCAAGGCCTACCTGCTTTATCGTCACCAGATGAAAATGATGCCCCTGCCCCTGGACCCGGCCAATCCTCTTAATCCGGTGATGATGAAGTTGCTCCAGACACCATAGTTCCCGCCAATTTTGACCATCCTAAAGATATTGAGAGTGATGATGATGATGATTTGGTCAAGGGTCGTAAGAGCTCGTCTTCCATAACAAAATATAATTTGTTATGTTTGGTTTTTATGGGGTTCTTGGCATCATTTTTTTAATCAAATCATCTTCTGTTTTGATGACTATAATTTTTGTATACGTGAAATTAATAAGCATTCTGTCTTTTGGAGATAATCTAATAATTACGAAATTCTATATATACCATATGTATGTATGAGTAACATAAGAGATTGAGTTGATTATTAATTTCTAAAACTACTCAGAAACGAAGAGTGGTAAACATTGTAGTCATTGAATTTTGTGATCCGGATATTAAATGATGATATTAGTGGAGATAAGCAAAAGAAAAAATGGCCAGCATCTCATTGGTATATGGATGGACTATGATGAAGATTTTGATAAGAAGATGTTTTATGTCAAGTCATTATCACGGATAACTATATCAAAAGATGATCCCCATGTAAAAGAAACTCCGCCATGTTCTTTGTGGCTTGAATTAAAAAAAACTTAAAATAGAGTAAAATTACAACATTATGTTGAGATGGAGGATATTTGAGCAACAAATCAAGAGGAGGGGGTGATACAAGGTACGTAAACTTATGTTTCAAATTCATCAACCTTAAAATCAAGCTAATCTATGGAAGAGAAGACATTCTTAAACCCTAAATTTGAAAGAAGCCCACATCTGGTCGAAGAAGAATTTTTGAGGTAAAGCTAACTTTTTCTAACGTATGTCACGACAAAAATTAGTATGTGAATCGAAGATAGTGGTACTTACAAATGATGGATTAAAAGTAGAAGAAGTCAGAATTCGAATCTATGGCCTTTTACTTCAAATGCATCACTAAACTTGATCAACTTGGAAAATATCATAATTATAATCCGTGTTTATCTGTTCCTTCGTCTCTTTTTGGGATTTAATTACACAATCTTCTTGATTTTAGATTTTACTTTCCAGATTATTTTTGATAATGATTGCTTGCTTTATGGCTTTTTCTAATGGCATTTTGGTGGACAAACCGTTTTAGTTGTTCGTATCTACTGGTGTATTTATTAGCCGTTCAATAATTTGACAGATACATGCATCACACTCATTACAAGTACATCCCGTCCATGTGTTTGTTTGGCTGGAAACAGCTGCAAAACCCAATCAAAAATACAATAAATTTAGGATAAGAAAGTTATTGCCTTGTCTGGCGCTGGCACATGGTGGTGATACATAATAACACAATCGTAATGAGAGACGACACCCATTCCCCATTAGAAACAAAAATTAAATAGAAAGATTAAATAAATATAATAAATCTCCATCGAAGAAAAATAAAAACAAAAATAAGAAGAAGAAGAAGAAATATACAAAGGTGGCCCAAACTTTTGAGAGGAAACGAAATGGTGGTGGGTTGCAAGCAGGTAGCAGCAGCAGCAGGTATAGTTACAAAGGACCCATGTTGTGGTTTTTACGGTGTAGTGCCCCAAGTTATTGTTGGTGTCTTGCAACTCCACTCTGTTCTTCCTCTCACCACTTCGGCTCCATCCTGGAGTCGGAGCAAATGCTGACATTCCACCTCCCCCGCTGTCCCGAGATTACCTACATCGCATCCCGAAACCGCGGTGAGAGACTGAAGCACACTGTCTCTTCCGCACTCCCTCCGGTACTCCAGAGTCATGCTTTTCAGCTTCTGCCTCTCCATCATTCCCACCGGAGCACTCTCCAGGATCCACCCGATGTACTTTACATTGTTAACATGCTGGTTAACATCTAGGTCACTCCATCGCGGCTGAAATAGTTAATTACCAAACCATCAGTAAGAATCTCAGAGTTTTACAGGCTTGTTGAAACACATTTAGCACGTATTATACTTACAGTGAGACCAGATCGAACATAGTCAGCAGTCTTGTCATCCAGTTTTGTTAACTTTCTACTGTCCTCGGCAAGGACTGGGTCAGAATTAACAAAATAAGGCTCTATTTCCCCTCGAACCTCTTCAGGAATCTTTGATAATCTCCTTGTCAGTTTATTCATCATCACCCACACACTGCAAAATAATAGTTCCCAATACAGAGATGATTATAACTCTCTTATCACATATCTAACCCAAGATGTTTTTTTCAATTTAATGGCATGAGCAAACAGTACAGACAGACAGTAAAGACCAATAATAAATAGCTGGAGTAAACTAAAAATAATAATACTAAAATCTAACCTTGATGCTCGCGTTAAAATTTCTCCAGTATTGCAGTCCCGAACTAGCCAATCACGACGCATACCATTCTTTCCAGACTGACTGACCCAGGTATCTACTTCAACAACATCTCCCCTGTGAGGCAGATTTTGAATAAGCAAATGATTTATGCACAACATGTAATCCAGGGTGCAAAAAGTCACTAGTCATATGAGCATATTTGTGCTACTGTAAGAGATATATCAACTGAGCATAAAACATGCAGAATGGTAACTGATTTTTAGAAAGAAACAAGCAAAATACACATCATTTTCCAAAACCTGGTAAAAACAAGTGAAAGCATGGACCTGCATATTCAAGTTTATGCAAGATAAACAGTGATTCTCGGCAATGTTTTAAAGACCAACAAAAGCTTACCAAGTAGGATATTTATCAACAACAACCTGCATACGAGTGACGACCCATATCAGGTTCTTCTTAAACATCTCAGGGGTAGAACCAAACCCATCTCCCAGCAGTCCAGCAGACTTGACATGGTTGAGGGCCGTTTCCTGTCATGAGCATAAGAGCTAAGTCATGCATATCAATGGGACCAGTGACAACACGTGACTGTAAACAAGTAGTACCTGCAAATGATTCATGACTGTTTCTATGGATGCTGAGCGATCGGCACCAATTTCATAAGACCTAATGGAGAAATTCTGACGGAAGACAAGGCCATCCTGAACGATTCTCCCTAAACCGAAAGGATCCATAATCATGTCAGAACGCCTGGGTTTCCAGTCAAGCATCATCCACTGTTTCTCAGCTGCTAAGAAAATCGTTGTGATGGCAGCAAGAAGCATGCTCCAGTCAGGTAGCTGGTTGATGAACGTTCTAGGTGCGGGTTGTGAGGTCTCGTTATCAGTCTTTAAGAGCTCTACTGAACCTGGCAAACCAACCTTCTTCCCATTAATCTTGGGTGGAGCCTGGGCGTTTGGTTTAACCTTCATCCTGCCAGAGTTTGGAGTCGAATTGAGTCCAGCAAAATTCGTGGAGCCGACCTTGTTGCCCTTTCCATTAGGATCAAGAGAGGGAGACGGTACAGGAAAGAAGGACGACGTAGCAGAAGTGGCCACCATGACGAGGAGAAGAGCGCTCAAAGACACTGCCACCAAAAAGGAAGGAAGAAACAAAAGCTAACTCAGTGAGTTCCATATTTTAAGCAGGATTTTTGTAGGAATGATCTCCGGTTAACCAACAAGTTCCCATAAACGAACTTAATGAACACTAGAAATCTCACACATATACATACACCAAATAAATAAATAAAAACATTTTTCTCCTTAACAAAAAGAAGATATATACGCAAACACTCAGCCACATCCGAGACACGAGACAAATTACTAGAGGTTGAAACGAAACTCTAGTTTGTCACGACATAAACTATCCAAAATCCTAGCTGCAGAAAAACAGCCCTAGAGAGAGCATTTCACAATATTGTCAGCTTATGCTCAGAATCGCTATTTCATTCCAACCAATCAACGTTCGGGGAAACCAATTTGACGCAGGCAAGATAAAGAAAAAAAAAATATATGCCGCCAGATCTGAATTCAAACAATAGAGAAGAGAAGAAAAGTAAAACCGATAAAATCAGATCGTAGAAAACCCCCAAAAAAAAAAAAAAAAATGGTAATCGAACATCATTATTACTATCAAGCATCAAAATGAAAGCAATCAGATGACGAATCCAAACCAGCGATGAATAGATTCAGAAGAAACACGAAAGGAGACGAACCAAAAAAAAAAAAAAGAACAAAGAGATCCTACCAGGTGTAAAATGAAGGAAGAAATAACAAAGGTAACGCCAAATTCTCCGGAGTCTCCAAACCCTAAATTCTCCTTCTTCGGCTGTGCCTCCCTGGCTCACGATCTCCTTTCCTGTTTGTTTAAAAACTTTTGTTTTTTTTTTGTTTCAATAATTTTTTCCAATTGAGTTTTTTCTTTTTCTTTTTTGGCGATTCTCAATACTTTTTGGGGGAATAAATGATTAAAATACAAATCTGTGCGGAGAGAGAGAGAGAGAGAAGTCTGTAGGGTGGGTGAGATGGCTTTTATATACTTATTATTATTGCATTTGCCTTTCCTCCTCCCTTCTCCTCCTAGTTTCAAAACAACAAAATTTCGTCTTTCTATATTTCCCACTTTGCCCTTTTCTTGTTACAAGATTGTTAACCTAATCGGGCAAATTTATTGATTTTTTTTTACATGGGACTTAAAAAATTCTTCTTACAAATTGTAGCACGCAAAACTTGATTGATTGCTTGCTTGCGTGGAAAAATTCACTGGATTTGATTTCCCTGAAAATTTTGCTAATCACATCAATCAAGTACACATATTTGTAGAGAAAGGGACACATATCAGAATGTGTTAGCAGAGAATTGTCAATTTTGGCACCGACGCTTTGTAGTAATAAGAAGAAGTGGGCAGATACAACAAGGTGCATGTGCATCAATCTCTTTCTTACTTGTATTTAAAGCTGAAAGAAACAACATTTAAACGAAACCTAACCTTACGCTTTCTTATGGGTTTATTTTTTTCGTTTTAACCATAATAAAACTTTGTACAACGTTAAGTCAACGGTCGGACTTGGAAATTCGTTTCGTACATAACATAAATTTTAAATATACCAATTTCAAATCTATATGCCAACTTACCAAGTAACCCAAACCCAAAAAAATTCGTTTAACCATAAAACTATTATATCCGTTAACCCTTTCGCAAAAATAAAATAAAATAAAACTATACCCGTTAGTAAGCCATAACGAAATTCAGATGTAAGTCACCAAAATAAAATAAAAACGGCGCTGTTTTAATTAGGTTTTTTTTTTTTTTTTTTTTGCTTAACATGCTCTTAACATAATAACACACCCAAATGTTTGATCAATTAATAACATGGAAAGGAAAATAAGAACAATGTCGAGATAAACAACAGAAAGTGAAAGCAGAGATGATGACTGTGAATACGGCAGAAGCTACGATCGTATTGACGTCGTAAGCAGAGATTAATCTCTACTAAGATCACCTAGAAATACAAGCTCGGAGGATGTAATTATATATATAAGGTTACAGATGTGAGAAACTCAGCCTTTGAGTTATTGTCCTCATGATATGGGGATGCAACATCACATGGATCTCGGACCAAAGCCAACAAAATCCATGCTGATGAGCTTGTCCGCATCTGCCAAGGCAGTAAAAAATTGAGTTTGCCTAGACAAGGAAGGAGGAGGAGATTTCAAGTGAGCAAGAAACTAATACAATTCGGTTATTATCTAGCTTTGGATCTAGTTTTGATTCATGGATGTGTGCCATATGCAATCTAAATTCGTCGTCGTCGTCCATGTTTACACCTTTTTACCACTCGTTTTCTTTAAGACCCAAATGACTGAACTCATCTTTGATTTAGTTATCAATATTTCTTTCAAACTCTTAACATTTTCTCGTGGTTCGTTTATTTTTCAAAAGTTTCATCCAGATTAATCTACTTCTCTTTTTATTGCTTAGTTTTATTTTCAGTTTGAATAGTTTCTTATGCTGAATTTGTGCCGTCAATATCTATGTAATTCAATTAATATGATACTCAAAATTTCCAAGTCCAATAAGTTATAAAACCTTTTTTAATTGTTTTTTTTTGTTAATTAATATATATTTATACAAAACCATAAAATATTATGTTTCGAACAATATTAATTCTGTAAAAATGTAATATCGAAAGTCATGATAAATTATCAACGTAAAAAAGAAAAAAAGTACACCGAAGTAAAATCTTAATATATGGCTGCTCCAATCAGGAAGGGGATGGATGAGGAGGACAGAGGATAGAAGCGAAATAAGCTGATAAGGTCCAAACAGTGGAAAAATACAGTGAACTTCTTCCTCCTATCTTCAGAAATGGCCATGACTCCTGTTGCCGCATCTTCACCAGTTTCAACGTACCGTCTCTTTCGCTCCGATCTCATACCCAAGCCTCCGTTTCTCTCCCTCACCACCAAGCGGAACAGAGTCTCGTCGTACCGGTTCACGGTACGTGCCTCCGCGAGTGCTACCGTCGAATCCCCAAATGGTGTCGCTCCGTCGACCTCGGAGACGGAGAGATCCTCCTATGGCCGACAGTTTTTCCCTTTGGCCGCAGTCGTTGGGCAGGTCAGAGAAATTGCTCCTCGTTATAAACTTTTGTTTTGCTTCAATTTTGATCCCATTATGTGTCAGAATCGTACTCAATTTGCTCTATCAAGTGCAGCCATGAATGTGATTTTTTTCCGGTCATGGTCACACTTTCGTGTTGCTTGTTATTGTTTTTTTAGGAAGGCATAAAAACTGCTCTTCTACTTGGCGCGGTCGATCGTGAAATCGGAGGGATTGCTATTTCAGGTCGTAGAGGGACTGCAAAAACAATCATGGCTCGAGGGCTACATGCAATCCTTCCCCCTATTGAAGTTGTTGTTGGCTCAATATCAAATGCTGACCCGGCCTGTCCAGATGAGTAAGCATCTTACAACCTGAAAGCCAACTTTTGAAGAGTAAGAAGAGCAAATGTTTCATCTGTTGATCTCTCATTGATATCGTGAAACTTGAAAACTGATCTAGTCCGTTCTTATTTCAACATGGTCATGAAAGATTTCACATGCAGCAAATGCCATTTAGTTGAACGTGCCTGCAGTAGTGTGATGCCTTAATCACATCCTCTTCTCAATTCATACATTGCTGGCTTGTTAACTTATTATACAATGTAGGTGGGAAGACGACTTAGATGAGAGAATAGAGTACAATGCTGATAAAAGCATTAAGACTGAGATTGTCAAATCTCCTTTCATTCAGGTACATTTAGTTTTAGGAGCCATTACAACTTTTCTGAAATATTTTTCTAATATTTATGTCATTCTTATTACACAGATTCCTCTAGGAGTCACAGAAGACAGGCTCATTGGATCTGTTGATGTTGAGGAGTCTGTGAAAAGGGGGACAACTGTTTTCCAGCCTGGTCTTTTGGCTGAAGCCCATAGAGGAGTGTTGTATGTTGATGAAATAAATCTCTTAGACGAGGGCATTAGTAATTTGCTTCTCAATGTATTGACGGATGGTGTTAATATAGTTGAAAGAGAAGGAATTAGCTTTAGGCATCCATGTAAGCCACTTTTAATTGCAACCTATAACCCTGAAGAAGGTGCTGTTCGAGAGCACTTGCTAGACCGTGTTGCCATTAACTTAAGGTATTTCTAGAGTTTTGGAATCAAGAGTGAAAAATATGGTCTATTTCTTTCGGGTAGTTCCTAGTTCTTTCTCTTTTTACATCACGATGTTACCTTTTGCAGTGCAGACCTTCCTATGATTTTTGAAGATCGCGTCGCAGCAGTTGGAATTGCCACACAGTTTCAGGAACACAGTGATGAGGTTTTTAGAATGGTAGATGAAGAGACAGAAACAGCAAAGACGCAGGTATCTTCAAATTAATTACGAGAAAAAAGGGCCGGTACAATGCCCCATTGGCAAAAGTTGGATTGGGTGCTATGCTTCGTATCAAAATTTTGTTGGTCATAACCCAGTGCATCTTCTCTGACTGCAGATTATATTGGCTAGAGAATATTTGAAAGATGTCAAGATAAGTAGAGATCAATTGAAGTATCTGGTTTTGGAAGCTGTCCGAGGTGGTTGTCAGGTGCTGTGCAAATTCTAAATTACTTTTGTGTTTATGGAATAATTACTCTGTAGCTACCTATTCCTGGACGAATAAAGATAAACACGAAATAAGGAAAAGATGCATGTAAGAAAATGTCACGATTATAGACTTCAACTAGTGTAGTCTGAAACAGGGATAAATAAGGTAAGTGATGGAATGCAAGAAATGGCTGACCGCAGGCAAAAAGATAATCATCGTATCCTAAATATAGATAGAGTTGATTTTCTAAAAACTGGATAAGAGGGGCTTGGCATTGAGTGGATTGTGTTGTTTCACCATTATATGATCATATCACTATAATATGTCGTGTTTGGAGTACTTGGTACTTAATACTAATTGCTTACCTTTTTTTTGCCGATGACTACATGGAAATCGTTTAATACTCCGTCCTCCAATAACAATTTTTTTATACAGGGACACCGCGCCGAATTATATGCAGCACGTGTGGCGAAGTGCTTAGCTTCACTTGAAGGGCGAGAAAAAGTCACCATTGATGACCTCAGAAAGGCCGTTAAGTACTCTTATTTGGCTCATTTATATATTGTTTTTTTTTCCCAAAACGATCAAACAAGCCATAAATTCTTATATAGTCATTGGTGTTGATGCTCTAACATATGTTATGTCCCCTTGCTAACGTTTCAGTTGCCTACTTATTTTCTGACCTGAATTGAAGTGCTTTTCTTGTGGTTAATTCCTACTCTCCTACTACTTATCCATAAAACTGTTCATTTTGGATCTTCTTTGATATTTGAGTTTCGCTACAATCTGTTTTACATTGAAATGATATTCCCTATGATTGACAGTGCGTTTCGTCTTTAACAGAAACTATAATTGAACATCTTAACAGAAACGTTAGAATGACACTTTATTATGATTTGGATGGAGAATTTACGTCATTCTCCAGATATTGATTAGCAAATGTGGTCCATTTTAATAGGTCGAACTGGTCATTCTTCCTCGTTCAGATGTAGTTGAGACTCCACCTGATCAACAAGACCAACAACCACCTCCTCCACCTCCTCCACAGAGTAATGATTCTGGGGAAGAAGAAAATGAAGAAGATCAAGAAGAAGAAGAAGAGGTCAGTGGATTAGGTATACATTATTGTCTCTTGTTGGACACACGGAATAGGTTCTCTAAAGTAGAAATCCTTAATTAATGTAGGATGAAAGCAATGAAGAAAATGAAAATGAGCAGCAACAGGACCAAATACCTGACGAGTTTATATTTGACGCTGAGGGCGGTTTGGTGGATGAAAAACTCCTCTTCTTTGCTCAACAAGCCCAGAGACGTCGGGGTAAAGCGGGAAGAGCGAAGAATGTCATATTCTCAGAAGATAGAGGTCGCTATATAAAGCCAATGATTCCAAAGGTTTGCACTCGAGGTCAATCTTAATCTGGGTAGTTAAATTATTTGCAGAGAGATACGTTGATTTAGCATGTATCCTTTTTACCTTAGTTTATTGGTTTAACAAAGCTTACTCTGACAGGGTCCAGTAAAAAGATTAGCTGTGGATGCAACCCTTAGGGCAGCTGCACCATACCAGAAGTTGCGCAGAGAGAAGGATATTTCAGGAACTAGGAAAGTCTTTGTCGAGAAAACAGATATGAGGGCGAAAAGAATGGCAAGGAAAGCTGGAGCCCTGGTATTGAATCTTGTCCATGCATTCTTCTGAAAGATTGTATTTATTTGACAGTTTCTATTTTGGCATGATGAACACAAAATAGAAAATGGGCGTAGCTTGTCCTCGCTTCTATAATGTGACTTGTTTAATTTACTATGAATATGTCGACACACAAAGCTCAGTGAAAACAGAGATATGTTGGTGTTTCTAACAGTAAAGGCTTCTGTGAAAGCATAGATAATATATGATTTTGCTTCTGGCTTACAATTGTTGTATGGCAGGTTATTTTCGTGGTTGATGCAAGTGGCAGCATGGCGTTAAATCGTATGCAAAACGCCAAAGGTGCTGCACTCAAACTGCTGGCAGAGAGCTATACCTGTCTCTTATACACATCTAGATGTGTATAAGAGACAGGTGCTATGCTTCGTATCAAAATTTTCTTGGTCATAACCCAGTGCATTTTCTCTGACTGCAGATTATATTGGCTAGAGAATATTTGAAAGATGTCNATGATGAACACAAAATAGAAAATGGCGGAAGCTTGTCCTTGCTTCTATAATGTGACTTGTTTAATTTACTATGCTGTCCAATTTTGTCGACACACAAAGCAAGACAAGGCATAAATTCTTTGCTGAAAGAGATCTGAGAATGTGTAGAAATATGTTGGTGTTTCTAACAGTAAAGGCTTCAGTGAAAGCATAGATAATATATGATTTTGCTTCTGGCTTACAATTGTTGTATGGCAGGTTATTTTCGTGGTTGATGCAAGTGGCAGCATGGCGTTAAATCGTATGCAAAACGCCAAAGGTGCTGCACTCAAACTGCTGGCAGAGAGCTATACTAGCAGGGATCAGGTAAAGGTTACTCCATTCAACAGTAAACGTGCTTGTTGATAGTTTGAATGAATCCGTTGGGCCTTCTGATGAGACTCATACTCCAGTGATTGGTATAGGTTGCGATTATTCCTTTCAGAGGAGATGCTGCGGAAGTGTTGTTGCCCCCTTCTAGATCAATTGCAATGGCAAGAAATCGTCTTGAGAGACTTCCTTGTGGTGGTGGTTCTCCTCTTGCCCATGGTTTAACAACGGTATGTCAAATCCTATGGTGTCTTTCATCATATTGTGGGTCAGCATAATAATGATAATAATAATAATAATATCTAAGCTGTTGATAACTTGATGTATATATAAATTCTTGATAGGCTGTAAGAGTGGGACTTAACGCAGAGAAGAGTGGGGATGTCGGGCGTATAATGATTGTTGCAATAACAGATGGTCGAGCTAACATTACACTGAAAAGATCAACTGATCCCGAGGGTATTGCCCCAGATGCTCCGAGACCCTCGTCCCAAGAATTGAAGGTAAAAGCTGTAAACAGATTCTGCGGAAACATAGAGCACACAGATAATAAAAACAAGCTCTGTATCCTCAAAGCACTATTATTTCTGAAAGAAGCTAATCTGTGTGTTGTGTTTAGGATGAGATTCTGGAAGTTGCTGCCAAGATTTACAAGGCTGGGATGTCTCTTCTAGTGATCGATACTGAGAACAAGTTTGTTTCAACTGGTTTTGCCAAGGAGATCGCAAGAGTTGCTCAAGGTTAGTATCTGCAGTTGATTCGGAGATATAATTTTCTTATTGTAACTTGTAAGCAGACAAATGACAATGGAATGTCCCACGGTTGTTCCTCGCAGGAAAATATTACTACTTGCCAAATGCTTCGGATGCTGTCATCTCGGCCACCACAAAGGATGCGCTATCGGATCTGAAGAATTCTTGACCTCATTTGTCTGCTCTATGATTCTGGATCACACTGTATATTCTAATTGTTTTGTTTTTTCAACAAATGTCATTAAACATGAAGATTATATGAAATGAAATGCGTTTCGTAACTGAGTAGTCCCGTCGTTTATTTCCAGCGAATTTACCACGGATTAAAACGATGCGAGTGACGATGAAATAACGACTGGCATATCCGTGAACGCAAATTATCTAATTATGAAAATAACGACTGCATATACTGTACGATGGAATTTAGAGAAATTACGAGTCGTCACTATTTCGTCGGTATTCGGTCGTTAATTTCGTGGTGGTTAAACCGGCCTGGGCCGAAAGCGGGCTTTTTTGGACTCAGACTCGGCTGCTCGGAGGAGACAAGAGACGAACTGTCGCAGTAGGAAACCACCAAATTCAGCTTTCCGACGAAAGAGAAGACATGAAATCTCTTGGCTTGATTTCTACATCTCCACGGGTTCGTTCGTCTCCATTTATTTCTCTGTCTAGAACAAGTTTGAATCGGTTTACCCTCAAGATTCCAAAGAGATGCGGTGGTTTTGTCCCTATGTATTTTTCAAACCCAGAGACGAGCTCGAGTTCTGAAGGTTTATCGGATTCCCATGGCGGAATCATGTCTAGGGCATCGATCAGTGTCTTGGCAGGTCAATCGATTAACAATTTCAAAGTTCAAGTGGGCAGCCCTATTTCTCCGCGTTCTATCAATCCGTTAGCCAAGCTGAGTCCAAGTGACCAGGGATTTCTTCTCTTGGCCTTCATCGCTTGCACGGTAAAGACGACGACTGTGTCCCGACCACTTGATCTTCTTTTCGTTTTCCTTTTGGTTTATCCGGACAATTTGCGGTATAGCCTTCCTTTTGTTGATAAATGCTAGGCTTGTTTGTTCATCTCTTGTTGGTCCTCTGTTGCAGGCTTCTGTGGCTTTTACAAGTTTTGTGATTGCAGCAGTTCCCACACTTGTGGTAAGTTTCCACGTTTTAATACAGCTTAGAAGCTTATTTGTCTCAGTCCTCTTGCTTCTTTTGTAAGATACTTTATTGCTTTCATCACTCATTTTTTAAACTGTTTCAAGTGGCTAGCTATAAGAGAGTGTGCATGTAAATGGATTGAAAATTTGTAATATGCTGCTATCAACAGTTGGCAACTGAGAAAAGCTAAAGATTAACACCGAAAGGAAAGAATAGCGAATGAGCACAACACAATAGTACAGTAACAGATAAATCATTGAACTTAACTTCGCTCTTCTTCACATGTGTCCTTCCTAGCTTTTGTTCAGCTACTGTATATGATTGTTTCCTTTTTTGGATTTACTCTCAACAAAAGAGTGGTAAATTTCAGTTCAATATGTATCCTTGTTCTTAAAATTGATATATATTCAAAACCATTGTTTTTATTTTCCTATCATATTCAGGCCATGGGTAGAGCTGCATCTTCCTTTGCTAAGTTAGCCGACACAGCCCGCCAAGAACTCCCTAGTACCTTGGCCGCCATAAGGCTCTCCAGCATGGAAATAAGCGATCTTACTCTCGAATTGAGCGACTTAAGGTGATCACTACAGCTCTTTTATGTTCTGATCATCTCGACTTCAATAGCAACATGTTTCCAAAAAAAAAAAAAAACTCAACAGTTGCTTCAGATTGATTCTTCCGGGTCACCTTTTTCATCTGTCCAGAATAAGAAAAATTTATGATTTATGCTATGAAAATGGTTTCAGTCAAGAAATAACTGATGGGGTAAACAAATCAGCTAAAGCGGTTCAAGTAGCTGAAGCTGGAATCCGACAGATTGGAACACTTGCACACAAACAAACTCTCTGTAAGCTTCTCTCTTTCTCTGTTATTGGTGGCAAACATTTAATTTTGGTCAAAAACATACGATCTAATGGTGACCCTTGATCATATGGTTCAGCAATGATTGAAGAGAGAGCAAGTTTACCAGAAATATCGCTGCAACCTCTTGTGGCTGGTGCAGCCGAGAAGACTTCTCACGCAATAGGCAGAGCTACCAAGACACTAATGAACACTATAACCGGAGGAGACAAGGATGAAGATTCCTTGCATCATTAGAAACGTTCAGTTTAATGTTTTTTTCTTTGTAAGTTGTAAGAATTTTAAAGACATAACGGGTGAGTTTGTTTCACCTTTAAACTTTCTTTTATAAGTATACATAACATCTGACAACATGGTTTATCCCCTAGTGGTGGTGTAATTCTCTTACATGCAAAAAGTCAAGATGATGAGGAGTCTTATTTGTTTGTGTGAATGGTTCTTATCAAGCCAACAAAAACAAAAAAGGATTTATGCCAACTAATTTCCACGTAATTAGTAGTTGGCGATGCAAAATATTGGGAAAAGTGAGATGGGGATTGGGCCAAGTTTAGGCCCAAGAAACTGAAAGTTAGAACAATGGAAGCAGAGTCAATCCTTTTGGCAAGCTTTATCCGTTTCTCTCGTCTTCATCCGCCATCACCAGTTTTCTCACACCCTTCTCTCTCTCTATAATCTCGTTAACGGCTTTCACTTCCGCCTTCAATGGTCAGACTTAACTTTCGAATTTAGCCGAAAACGAGCATGTCTTCTTGTCTTCTTCCTCAGTTCAAGTGCCAGCCTGATTCTTTCTCTATTCACTTCAGAACCTCTTACTCCATCTGTAAGCATTCTTCTCCTCACGTTGAATTTTTGATTTTTTTTTCTTTCCAGAATCTTCCTCCAATTTCGGCTTCCAGATTGGTTTGTCTAACTCTTGCTGGATCATGTGTTTGTTGGATGTGAGTTTTGATGCTTTAGCTTGTAATTCGTTCAATGTCTAAGCTGCATATTCGTTATATGGATGTGCAATTAGATGTGTCTAAGTCTATCTTACTGAGAATTCTAACGTTGTTAATTTCCTTGGGAGTTGCTCTGTTCTCATCCTTGGATAACGTTTCTTACCATCCGGGAATGTGTTCGGTGGTTATTGTTATCGAAATCGGTGAATAGATTCATATTAAATTGAAGAATGTAGTAGTTAAAAATCCAAAATTATGGGTGTAGGGTTTGTATGCGTTACGACACAAGCTGATACTAGGGATTTTGTAGTCCCAAACTCCCAGTGTAAACTGTTGAATGTTCAGATCAGTACGAAATTATAAGTTAGCCTTGACTTGGAACACGTTTATAGCTTTCATCAATAGGAACACGTTTTCAGGAAAGTGCACCATTGCCATATTCTTTTACAAATATTTGGATGTGATGATGTGACACACTTGTTGGAACATGCAGCAAAACACAGTAAGGGTCCAGTCTTCTTCCAGCCCCAATGTGCAGTATCCACTTCACCGGCGTTATTAACTTCTATGCTTGATGTGGCAAAGCTTAGACTACCCTCTTTCGATACTGATTCAGGCTCCCGAATATCAGACAGGCAATGGACTTATACAGGAACCATTGGTCCTTCCACTGAGGTAAGTTATATTCTTACATTACCTGTGTCATGTCTAATAATAGCTCCCAAAGCGGTGAGATTATTGATAACTTCTTTGTATTTCTAGGCAAAATATTTAGAAGCTTTAGCCTCTGAAACACTTCTCACAAGTGATGAAGCAGTAGTTGCCGCAGCAGCAGCTGAAGCAGTTGCCCTTGCGAGAGCTGCTGTCAAAGTTGCCAAAGATGCCACATTATTTAAAAACAGTTACAACACGAAACTATTAATTTCATCATCGGCCGATAAACGCTCCAAGTGGGACCAGTTTACAGAGAAGGAACGTGCTGGCATATTGGGACATCTAGCGGTTTCAGACACTGGAATTGTTGCGCCTGCACCTGCACCTGCACCTGAGTTTAAGAAAGAGTCGTCTGGTGATTTGAAACCAGAAAAACAAGAAGTTGAGCTTCTGGAGGAGCAACTTTCAGTGAGTTCAGCTGTGAGATCGACACGCCAAACTGAAAGGAAAGCACGGAGGGCAAAAGGGCTTGAGAAAACTGCATCAGGTATGCAATCTGTGAAGACTGGTTCGAGCTCTAGAAAGAAACGTGTTCCTACACAAGAAGTTGACCATAATGATCCTTTGCGGTATCTAAGAATGACAACAAGCAGTTCCAAGCTTCTCACTGTCAGAGAAGAACATGAGCTGTCTGAAGGAATACAGGTTTGTCACTTATACTCCAAATTCTAAACTAACCACTTCCTTATATTCTGGGGGAAAACGGCGTTTGGAAAATGTTTAAATGTTTGAAAATGATGAAATTGATGGTAGATTGTAGAATCCAAGGTCGGTTCTACCTGTTTGGCATTTATAGAAAAAGGGGAACAGATGTTGGGCAGTCAACATAATTTAATGATCAATTTCAATTTTGAACATTTTCTTTTCTTCTTATATGTAATTTTTCTCATCTTCATTATTGTGGTTTCTTGATCACAAACTTTGGGTCTTTCATTTAGGACCTTCTGAAGTTGGAAAGACTTCAAGCAGAGCTTACTGAGCGTTGTGGCCATCAGCCAACCTTTGCACAGTGGGCTTCTGCTGCTGGAGTTGATCAAAAATCTTTAAGGAAACGTATAAATCATGGCACACAATGCAAGGACAGGATGATTAAAAGCAACATTCGTCTGGTCATTTCTATTGCGAAGAATTATCAAGGAGCTGGGATGAACCTCCAAGATCTTGTCCAGGTTTGAGTTTTTCGCTCCTTATATTTTGTAAGAATTACATCTGTTACAGTACGGAGGAAAAGTGATAAATATTGAACATTTTACTAACAAAAGTAACAGTGAACCATCATCTTGTTTTCGAAAATGCTCACAGGAAGGGTGCAGAGGGCTTGTGAGGGGAGCAGAGAAGTTTGATGCTACAAAGGGTTTTAAATTTTCAACTTATGCGCATTGGTGGATCAAGCAAGCAGTGCGGAAGTCTCTCTCTGATCAGTCCAGTTTGATAAGATTGCCTGTAAGTCATCCCAATATTTTTTTAAGTCTTTTGACAATTTGAAACATATGTTCAGGATTTTGCCTGATGATATAGATTTTTATGGAATGTTTGGCAGTTTCACATGGTGGAGGCAACATATCGGGTGAAAGAGGCAAGAAAGCAACTGTACAGTGAAACGGGTAAGCAACCAGAGAATGAAGAAGTTGCGGAGGCGACAGGGCTTTCGATGAAGAGGCTCATGGCGGTTCTACTCTCTCCTAAGCCTCCGAGGTCGCTAGACCAGAAAATCGGAATCAATCAAAACCTCAAACCTTCGGTTTGTCCTCCTGACAAAATACACCATAGTCTTGTGTTTGTTTGTTTCAAAATGGTAATGTGAGATGATGGGCGTGTGAAATGCAGGAAGTGATAGCAGACCCTGAAGCAGAAACTTCAGAAGATATTCTGATAAAGCAGTTCATGAGACAGGACTTGGACAAAGTGTTGGACTCGTTGAGTACGAGGGAGAAGCAGGTGATACGTTGGAGATTTGGGATGGAGGATGGGAGGATGAAGACGTTGCAAGAGATAGGAGAGACGATGGGTGTGAGCCGAGAGAGAGTGAGGCAGATCGAGTCCTCTGCTTTCAGGAAACTCAAGAACAAAAAGAGAAGCACCCATTTGCAACAATACTTGGTTGCATAACCTGAAACATTATTAAATCATAAATTTATCATTTGCTGAGGAATGTTTTGTGCATAGAACCCGAGTATAATCATTTCACAAGCAGTAATTATTTTTTAGCATTTACTATTTTTGTGGCGACCAGATGGACCTTTTCTTCCCAAAGCAGGTGAAATCATCTGTGTGTAATATAGTCACACTTTCCCGAAGACAAAAAAATAACTAAGACTAATAAACAACTTATTTGCACTTTAAAAGTAGAAACAAATAGACAGGAAAATTACATGTTAGCGATATTGACTCGGAAAAGTTGTTCGTATATCCAAAAAAATATAAATATAAAACCAATGTTTTTAATAAAAAATAACCATTGGCATTGGCCTCAAAAACTTCAATAGGATTATGTTTTACTATGAAGCTTAAAAGCTGTAAAAACTTGGATAAAATTATTTCATAAATCGTTGCATTAATATTTGTCATTAAAAAAAAAAAATGATACATTATTGTAGTGTAATTATAACAACTAAATAATTTTTTGAAAAAGAAAAATAATTCTTAAACCAGCAGAGAAGAGAATTATTCTCCGAGTCTTATCCAAAGCAACTCCTCACATCCTTATATCTCTCTCTATCTTTATCTCTCTATCTCTGCTTCCCGCGGAGCTTTCAATCTTGGGTAACAATCGTCTCTCTCTCTATCTCTCAGATTCTTCTTTCTTCAATTTAGCCAAAATGACATTGTTGAGCTTTTTTCATTATTTCCTGGTTTCGGAATTGTATACTTCCCCCATGTAGATGAGCTGAAATATCACGAATTATGCCAACGTTTTATGATATATATAGCAGTTGGTTTTCATATTTGGATACTTCGATTTGCGTCTTTGGTATTAATGATATCATGCTGATTTCGAATTGATGATTTGTAGATTGTTTCTGGAAATAGTCATGTGCATTTTCTATGCTCAGGTATTGACTCAGGAAGATACTCAAAGGCATGGCAGTAGCTACACATTGTTTCCCTTCACCTTGTCATGACCGTATTCGATTTTTCTCTCGAGTTACAACTTGTGATGGTAGGCTTCTTCTAAGAAAGAGGATCAATGGCACATTCCTGGTTAAGATTTTACCCACTTCCCAAATTGCTCATCTAAGAACAACTGAGAGATCCCCACGCCCCTTATCTGGATTCAGGCCAGGAATCTCTTCCAAGGTAATCAATCAATTGGGTTTTTTGTTATTCCAAAACAAAACAAAAAATTGTTTCTTTCCATGTTTTCAACTCTTGCTTTCGTCATTCCTTTCATCTGTAATGTCAGGGAGTATTTGATATTGTGGCATTAACATCGAAGAATGCACTGAAAGAGCTGAGCACTCCGCTGCTGTTAAAGCTCGTTGGTGTTTTAGCCTGCGCATTCCTCATCGTTCCATCTGCTGACGCAGTTGACGCACTCAAAACTTGTGCATGCTTATTAAAGGAATGCAGGTGGATTTCCTTAACTTGGATTCGTTTTTGAATTGTATGGCTCCATTCAGATTCTACCATTTCAGTTGTTGAGAGAATGTGCCAATTGTTTATGAATATCTAGTAGATGAAGCTAGCGTCTGTCTACGATGGAGCTGATTTGAGTTGATAATATCTTTCTGATTTTCTTTTGCCACAAGTTTATGTATTCTCACATTGTCTCTGACCATATAATCTGTTAGGATAGAACTCGCAAAGTGCATAGCCAACCCTTCCTGCGCAGCCAATGTCGCCTGCCTCCAGACCTGTAATAACCGCCCAGATGAAACCGAGTGCCAGGTTTTTATCTTTTATTTTTTAATTTATCGTTCTTAGGCAGAGATGTATCTGCTTGTGAGAGAAGAGGCCAATGATTGTGCTTGTCTCAGATCAAATGCGGGGATCTATTCGAGAACAGAGTAGTCGATGAGTTCAACGAGTGTGCTGTGTCGAGGAAAAAGTGCGTTCCTAGAAAGTCTGATCTCGGTGAATTCCCTGCTCCTGATCCTTCTGTTCTTGTCAAGAACTTCAACATCGGGGACTTTAACGGCAAGTGGTACATTACAAGTGGCTTGAATCCAACCTTTGATACCTTTGACTGCCAGCTCCATGAGTTCCACACAGAAGACGGCAAGCTTGTTGGAAACATCTCGTGGAGGATTAAGACCCTAGACAGCGGCTTCTTTACTCGGTCAGCCGTACAGAAATTCGTGCAAGATCCTAACCAACCTGCTGTTTTTTACAATCATGACAACGAGTACCTTCACTATCAAGATGACTGGTAACAACAACATCTTGTACCCTCCTCCCCCACAAGGGAAAAGTCCTGCATCTCTTCTTTGGCCTAAGAAGTCTTTCACATGATTCTTGCAGGTATATCTTGTCGTCAAAGATAGAGAATAAACCTGACGACTATATTTTTGTGTACTACCGCGGGCGGAACGATGCTTGGGATGGATATGGTGGTGCGGTTGTGTACACGAGAAGTTCTGTCTTGCCCAATAGCATTGTACCTGATCTTGAAAAAGCAGCAAAAAGCATAGGCAGAGACTTCAGCACATTTTTTAGAACGGATAACACCTGTGGTCCTGATCCTCCGCTCGTGGAAAGACTTGAGAAGACTGTGGAAGAAGGGGATAAGATTATCGTTAAAGAGGTTGAAGAGATAGAAGAGGAAGTGGAGAAGGAAGTGGAGAAAGTCGGTAAGACTGAGATGACCTTGTTCCAGAGATTGGCTGAAGGATTTAACGAACTGAAGCAAGACGAGGAGAATTTCCTGAAAGGGTTAAGTGATGAAGAGATGGAGTTGTTGAATGAGCTCAAAATGGAAGCAAGTGAAGTTGAAAAATTGTTTGGAAAAGCTTTGCCGATTAGGAAGTTCAGGTAGAGAAGAAACCACACATTGTTGTTGAAACTATATTATACATAATGTTGTTCAGTTCATATAAGGTAATATATCTTTGTAAAAACATTCATCAATTCCATAGCAATTTGGATACAGAACACAAAAGGATTAAGACATCCTTTGAGGGGAAAGCAACACACACTTAAGTGCTAACAAATGGTATCTCAAGAAGAGGTGAAACTGGTAATGATGGGGATGACAACAATAAGAATGATCAAGAGCAGCACAATGATACCGATGCACATCCATTTCCTGCTGCTTCTTTGATGATTCTTTGCGGTCTTGAGCTCGTTAGCCCCATCCTTGACGTAATGGCTCGCGTTCATCACATGATGCTCGATCTCATCCATCTGTTCACCTTGCGCTTCAACCATCACAGCCATATCCAGAAACACCTGATGAAGCTCTAACAGACTCTTCTCTATCTCCTTGGCCGCATCGTACCTTCAATTGTTTATACAACACTTACAAGTCAGCAACAGCAAAAGCATATCTAACCAAAGTTCACAATTTGTAAAGAAACAGTACCTGTCTTGAATCTCAACCACAGTTTCCAAGACCTTTCCTCTTCCGTGTTCCTGGATCGCTCGTGTGAGAAACTCTTCCCCTCCTGTGTTATCAGTGATGATCTTCTCAATCATCTCTTCATCAGGGTACTCTCCAGTGACAGTGAAGTACCTTCTCTCAACAGTTTCCTTGTACTCACTCATCATCTTCTGTCTCAGCCCTTGAAACTCCATCATCACTTCCTTTAACTTCTTCCTCAGCCCGTTGGTCACGGCGGTTCTACTCCTGTAAACCGGAGTTCCAGAGAGCCTTTTGATCTCCCTGTTCGCTCTGTCCATCTCTTCCAGCTTCGATTTTATGGATTTCGCCTTCCTTAGACCGGACACAATCTCATTGGAGATCTTGTTACGCAGAGATTTCACCGACTCTGCCTTGTGCACGCCTTTACTCTCGTCGTTGTACTGCTCGATCCGAGCCAGTGTCTCGCCGATCAACCCCATTTCTGCTTTCACTTTCTCTGCTTCTTCTAAGAAAGAAGACAGGTTCTCGTCCGTCTTGTTTGCCATTTCGAGATCAAGGTCAGGTCCTGCTTCCAAATCCTTCATCGCTGCTTTTTTTAGGTCAACGTAGCTCATGAACGATTTCGTCATTAGGTCGTTCATTTTTTTTTCACCTGAAAAAACTCAAATCCATTTATCTCAGATTTCAATTGACCAAAACAGATGTATGATTTTACTAGAATCAGAGATAATCGAGAAAATTAACAGATCGAAACGGGAGAAATCAGATGAAACAAAATACCTGTGTGTGTGTGTGTTTTAGATCCAAAGTTCTCTGCCCAGAAGAATGTGAGGGTTTGAGAGAGAGAGAGGTGACTAAAAGGAATTCGAATAGTGATTGCATCAATGCGGAAGAAGGAGAAAGCTCTATAATAAACCAAAAGGAGAAATAGCCGTTACTGTCTTCTTCCTCCCCCAACGGCTATATTTGGCGATGTATCCGTTAGATCGTACATGTGTCCATCGGCTTCTGTTCTTCAAATCTAATATATGTCCTTTTTTTAATCCAAGCGACTTTTCGAAACGGAAAATGAATATAGGGGTTAAACTGTAATTAAATGTAAATTTCAGTGCTTTTGGCCGACTTGAGATTGAGACAACATTCCTATCCGAAAACTGGGGGAAAAAATTAGGGGCTAAATTGTAATTATATATTATACAGCGCTTTTTGGCCGACTTGTGAGATTGATGCAACTTTTATAGATGCATTTTTGAAAAATGTGGTGGCTTTTGTGTTGTGTTGTTCATGTTGGAAAAACATATGTTATAGCTCTTTTTTTGTCACATTTTTTTTGATTTTTATAAAACCATATTTGAGTCATCCAGATTAGGACATAATCAATTAAAAATATTTGTTTCAAATTTCAACCAGAGAAGTAAGAAACTATCTCTTAATTTATATAATTCGTTCATATACAGTTGCTAATAAAACAGCAGCTAATTATGAAACGGTCGCTAAATAATCATTTTTCTCTTACTCTTTTTTTGTTTGCTACAAAAATTTCTCTACTATTTACAAGTCAGAGACAATTAAAATTGAATATCACATTTTTTCATACATTCAAAATAAGGTACACAAGATGGCAGACTAATCGATTACATTATCATATATTAATATATACTCTTTATTAAGAGTACCTAATTTGTTGAAAATGTTGTTGTATTCAACCGTATAGTGGTTTGTATACACTAACTATATTTATTACTTTCGTCGACGATAAATTTTTCGTTTCTCAAAACTCGGACTTAATTTGTTGTTTAGCTACAAATAAATATCTCTACATACGAGTCTCCTTTCGACTTTGTTGTTTAGCTAAAATTAAATATCTCTCTCGGAGCGTTCTGCTTATTGTCATGAATGGCTGTAATGTAAACAATAAACTTTTTTTTTAAAAGGTGGCATTTATGTAAATATAAGATTAGGGTTCAAAAAGGAATAAAGGGGGAGATGTGGTGGAGAGAGCGAGGCCCACATGGGGTGATGTGTTGGCAAACAGGCTTCCTTAAAATCCAAATCCAAATATCCATCACTACTTTTTGTTTAATGTCGTTACTCTCTCTCATTAGTCATTACGTAACACAAAATATTCACGAGGCGGATAGCCTTTTTTATTTCTCTGCCATTCGTTCCATACCTTTTTTTTTTTTTTTTTCTGGATAGAACATCATGATACATAAATTAGTTTCTGTAATAACACTAAGTTTCACATTAGATGGATTTTCGTATCACAAAAGTAACATTTTCGTGGTTTCCCTCTTACTAAAAAGTTAGCTGATAACAAACAGTCAAACACTATTTACATTGAGAAGCAAACACTAAAATATCATCGGGGTATTTTATTTCCAACAACATTACGACATTCGAGCAAAGAAAACAATTCAGAAATGTGGATCTTCATTCCATTTGGTTTAGCATGCCTCTTTCTTTTTTACAGTAATACTGTTGGCAATTGTTGACAAAACGGTAAAAAAGCTGAGTGTAATACTGTTAGTAACGTTTTATGTATTGTTTTTGTAATTGATAACTATTAAAACGTATTACCAAATACACATTATCAAAAAAAATGTAAAAAAGAAAGTTCTTCTTAGATCGAAATGTTATCGTTACAAAGACTTATATACTGACACTAACCGGACTTAATTGAGTAATAAACCGGACAATTCCAGAGCCCTTAACCAAGTATTATGTACCGTATAAAGCAACTGTATGTACAGACTCTCAACTGTATGTACATACTCTAATAGCCCCCTTCAAGATGGAGGTGTGAAGATGTTGTTAACACCCATCTTGCTAATGAGGTCTCAGTATGGAGCTGGATGTAATGCCTTGGTTAAAGCGTCCGCCAACTGATGACCCGATTTAACAAACATAGTTTTGAGAAAACCACAATCTATGGCTTCACGGATCTTGTAACAATCAATCTCAACATGTTTTGTTCTTTCGTGGAACACCGAATTGTTGGCAATGTGGATGGCAGCTGTATTATCACAATACATATGAGCAGGAAGATGAAACGGCACTTGTAAATCCATCATTAATCTGGCCAACCAAATCATCTCCTTTGTCGCAAGAGACATTGCTCGAAACTCTGCTTCGACTGTACTGCACGAGACAGTATCTTGTTTCTTCGATTTCCATGAAACCAAAGAATTACCAATGAACATGCAATAGCCGGTCATAGATCATCTAGTATCTACACATGATGCCCAATCAACATCTGAATATCCTCTGAGATCAAATTTATCATCCGCAGGGTAGAATAAACCTTGACCCGCTGTACCTTTCAAGTATCTCAGCAACTTGTGTGCAGCATTGAGATGTATGTCTCGAGGATCATGAGAGAATTGACACAAAGTGTTAACCGCATAGGATATATCAGGTCTTGTGGTATGTAGATACATAAGCTTTCCAATCAGCTTGCGGTATGAGGTAGGATCTGGAAGAGGAATGCCTGTATCTTTTGAAAACTTGATACTAGGATCCATAGGAATGCTTGATGGCTTACTTCCAAGAAAACCAGTGCTAACCAGTAGTTCCAGAATGTATTTCCTCTGACATACTGAAATACCTGCAGCTGAGCGTGCAATTTCCAAACCCAGAAAATATTTTGCTTCACCAAGATCCCGAAGCTTGAAATAAGACTTCGATTCATCTTTGAAAGCAATCACAGCTTGGTCATTATTACTGACGATCATTATATCATCAACGTATACCAATACTCTAAGTATGACACCATTATTATACTTGATAAAAAGAGTATGATCAGCTTGAGATTTGGTGAAACCCATACCAATCAAGGTAGATGAGAGTTTGAGAAACCACTGTCTGGAGGCTTGCTTCAGACCATAGATAGACTTATGTAGTCTGCAAACAGCATTTGGCGGTAAAGGATCACCTTGCAAATCAGCATAACCAGGGGGAATCTTCATATATATCTCTTCATCAAGGTCACCATTCAAGAATGCATTGGAGATATCAAGTTGACTCAGTGACCAATTCATCTTAGCAGCGGTCAAGAGAAGCATACGGACTGAAGTTTGCTTGGCAACAGGGGAAAAAGTCTCTTCATAGTCTAATCCCTCTTGTTGAGTGAAGCCTTTTGCAACAACTATAGCTTTGTATCTCTCAATGCTTCCATCAGCATTATACTTGATCGTGAAGACCCATTTACAACCAGTGGCCTTCTTGTTAAGTGGTAAAGTAGTAACACTCCAAGTATGAGTTCTTAACATAGCACCAATTTCTACTTTCGCAGCATCACACCATACCTCAAGAAATGTATTCGTGATGATATTTATGAAGGCACGAAAAGGCTCAGATAGATTTGAATAAGAGATATAATTTGTGATGGGATATAGAATAGTACTAGTAATGTTATAGCAATGAAAATCCTGCAAGTGTTTAGGGGGTTTCTTTTGTCTGTTAGATTTTGATTCGTATGGAATCAAGACCTCGGAAGATGACACATTTTGATGTAAATGTGCATCAGAAGATGCTTGCACAAGAGGCAAAGGAACATCAATGGGAGCAGGAGAATGAAAATGAGGAAAGAAATCTTTGGTTACATATGTGATAGTGGAAGAAGCCAAAGGAAAAATATCCTCATGAAAAATGACATAGCGAGAAATGGAAACGGCATGTGTCTCTATATCTAATAGCTTGTATCCCTTATAACCTGATGGATATCCTAAGAAGATGCAGGCCTTAGCACGGGGTTCAAACTTATGTCTACCCTTTGGAGATGTGGAACTATAGCATAAGCAACCAAAAGTTTTCAGAAAACTATATTCATGAGTCTTGCTAGTGAGTTTCTCATAGGGAGACTTATTGTCTAAAACCGGAGTAGGGAGTCTATTGATTAAAAACACAGCTGTTAAAATGCAATCCCCCCAATATTCTAAAGGAACATTTGATTGAAATAAAAGAGCACGAGCTACATTAAGAATTGCTGATGCTTTCTCTCTACAACCGAGTTCTGTTCAAGTGTTTCAGGACACGAATGATATGCCACAATCCCTTTTTCAGTGAACAAATGAGTAAATTTTAACTCATGTGCATTGTCAGATCTAACAGATTGCACTTTCATTTTATATTGAGTTTCAACCATTGCAATAAAACCAGGGAAAATATGTAGAACATCAGATTTTTATGTCATTAAGTAGATCCAAGTAGCCCTACTATAGTCATCAACGATTGTTAAGAAATACTTAAAACCGTCAATTGTAGGAACTGAAAAAGGACCCCAAGTATCTATGTGCACAAGTTCAAAAGGTTCTTTGCAAATGTTGTTACGAGACTTAAAAGGGAGATGTTTTTGCTTAGACAAATGACAAATATGACAAACATGTGAAGTATTTTTATTCAACTTTGTATTCTTTAAGCATAAAACATCAGAAAGTACATCAACTTTAGATTCAGAGGGATGACCTAAACGTTTATGCCAGACACTTGCATCAACAATGACATTAGAACAGACTGGTGGAGAAGAACAGATGGTTGTACCTTTTAAAAAGACAGTATGATTTAATGTATTAAAATCCAAGATGTAAAGATTCCCAACTTGACTACCTTGACCAATCATCAACTCCCGTGTAAGATCCTGAATAAACCAATGATCAGTAGTGAAACTAACTTTTGAATGCAAAGTTGGAGTTAAAACACTAACTGAAATTAAGTTGAATTTGAATTCAGGGATATATAGAACATCATGTAGAGAGATAGCATCCGTCAGTTTAATCAATCCTATGCCAACAATCCTAACCGTATAACCATTAGGAAGGGTAACATAAGTGTTTTCTAAGATGCGGTATTCTACATATAGCTCTATGTTATGAGTAACATGATGGGTTGCTCCTGAATCTATCACCCAAGCTCTAAGAGACACAGCCGGTTCCTTAGATATGGAGGAAATAAGCATGTCATAATATGAATTTGAGTAGAGATTCAAGAAAGTACCAGAAATTTGTGAAACAACTGGCACAAATGATGAAGTCGAGGCACAATTATTTTCAGGTGTAGAGGATGAAGTGAGTTGGAGCTTGGAGCTAAGGTAAGATATCATAGTATGAATCTGATCCTTGGACATATCCTCATGGGAAGAGACAGGACGTTCAGCATTCTGATCAGTGGAACTTTGAAATTGTGCCGTAGCAATGTTGGTAGTTCCAATAGTCTGATCCTTCTTCCATTTAGGAGTTGATCCAGGTGGATATCCATGTAGTTTATAGCACTTATCAGCTGTGTGACCCAATTTGTGACAATGGGAACATTTCGATTTCTGATAACCTCCTTGAAACATAAGAACTTGAGTCTGATCAGGAATAGACGACTGAGCTGATGCTTGAAAAGTTGTGGGGTTAGAGAAAGCATTCTGAGTAGCCCCCCCCCAACAATACGTTGACTCTCCTCTTGATCGAGCATGTTATAGATCGTAGCTAGTCCTGGTCTCGGTTTCATGTTCAAAATCTGACCCCGAATGTTTGCAAAGCTGTCATTGAGTCCCATAAGAAACTGAATGATGCGGCTCGTCTCAGCGTCTTCCAACAATTCTTGAACATGATCACAATTACACCTCTTGGCACTAGAACTCTTGGTATTAGCTAGTTGCTCCCATAGAGTCTTCTTCTTGGTGTAGTAGGCTGAAAGATCAAGATTACCTTGCTTGAGAGTCATAATAGACTGTTCAAGCTGGTATTTCCGTGGAAGATTGCTGACCTTGAACCTGGAATTCAAATCGTTCCACATTTCCACAGCATCATCGTAATAGAGTATGCTATCATATATTTCCTTGTTGACTACGTTCAATATCCAAGCCTTAACCATGCTATTACAGCGGCTCCAAATCTTAAACGAGCTATCCTCAATCTCAGGTCTCGGGAGAGATCCGTCTACAAAGCTGAGTTTATTCTTCGCATCCAAGCTCATACGCATAGCTATCAACCATGTGTTGTAGTTTGTACCATCTAGGATATGAGAGACGATGGACAAACCTGGATGATCGCCTGAGTGAAGGAAGAATGGACTATGAACTGTATCAAACGAGTCCATGCCGTCATAGTTTGTGCGAGATCTGCTCCGATTAACCACAAAATCGGAATTTGAGTTGATCGCGACCTCAGATTCTATCGGAAGAGAAGATCCGCGGCGAAAATTAGCGCGAGTCTTCATCGGTGAGTGTTCTGGTGTCGGCGAGTGATTCTGACCACGGGATTTCTTGTTTTGTTTCACCATTGGAAGAGATCGAAGCTCAGGATGGAAGATCGAAGCTCAAAAGAAGATCAAAGCCCCAAAAAAATCGTTCACAGGAACGAATTTGAGATTTCTGAGTTTGATCGAACACAAAATCAAGATCGAATCAACCAAAAACAAGATGAATCTGAAGAAAATCCGTGAATCAAGGATGAATCAGAAGAAAATGAGCAGAGATTGCTCTGATACCATATTACCAAATACACATTATCAAAGAAAAGTATAAAAATAAAAGTTCTTCTTAAATCGAAATGTTATCGTTACAAAGACTTATATAGTGACACTAACCAGACTTAATTGAGTAATAAACCGGACAATTCCAGAGCTCTTAACCAAGTATTATATATCGTATAAAGCAACTGTATGTACATACTCTAATAAAACGGTATAACTTGTATCGCACATTTACGATAAAACTTTTAGTTACCAAATCAAATCTTATATATAATAGTAAATTTGGAACTCTGTAAAGAAATTTCATAAAGCCATTTAATCAACTTTTTTTTTTAAGTTTTGTATTCGCACAAAACATAGTAAAAAAAATACAAATCCGATTCCAAGCTAAGAGAAAATTTCGCAATATCCGCGAGAGTCGTGAGAACCTTATCCATTATCAGTTTTCTTCTGACCGACTTCCAACTCATATCAGCAATCCACCGTCAGATCCGAAATTTCCAAATCCTAAATGAACGGCCAAGATCGCATAACGAAAAGGAAAACAGTTTGTTGTCCAGAATTAATGTCCCCTTCGACTTTCCCTTTCCTTTCATCATTTTTGTTTATAAATTTTCTCGTGGAAAAGAGAGAGAAAAAAGCGAAAACGAAAACTTTGCTGGCGATTAAAAGATTGCCGAGAGGACACGTCGTCTGTCTGTGTGAGACCTGCCTTTTCTTTTTCTCTTCTGGTAATTTTGGGTCTTTTCTCTCGTTCCCGATTCTATACGCTTTTCTTCTTATGGCGGAGGTGATTAGCAGAACGAGTTTGTTCTTCGGAGCCTGTGGGAATCACCATGTCGACGATTCCTCTGTTCCCCCGGTGACTTTTGGTGGGTTTGGTTTGAAAAAGAGTTTCTCATCTCTCAAGCAGAAGCCTCTTAGAAGTGAATTCCATGGAAAACAGATCCTTCTCCGAGATGTCCAAACCGATACCTTCATAAGGAGCTTCCGATCATCATCCATCACAGCTCAGGTATAACTGATGTTTTGTTTTCCGTTTTTATTATTCAGACATGAGAGATCTAATTACAAAGATGTTGAGAGCTAGTTTTTGGGGGTTTTCCTTTAATTTATTAGCGAACTATCGATTCAATCTTGTTTAGTTATGGCCAGATGAGAATATTTTTGATTTGATCTGTTGGTTTCTTGGATCTGTGAAAAATGATCTGACATGTGTAAATCCATACAGACAACGCTGAGGATTGGGACATCTCAAAAGTGGTGGGAGAAAGGTCTGCAAGAAAACATGAGAGAGATCTCTTCGGCGCAAGAACTCGTTGACTCTCTCACCAACGCCGGCGATAAGCTCGTCGTCGTTGATTTCTTCTCCCCTGGCTGCGGCGGCTGCAAGGCTCTTCATCCTAAGGTATAATAAATCCACTTCTTGGATTCAATACTACTTTGATTTTGAAAACCAACATCTTTTTTCTAAACCGTAATAGTTTATAAATTGTTGCAGATATGTCAGTTGGCAGAGCAGAACCCTGATGTTCAGTTTCTTCAGGTGAATTACGAGGAGCACAAGTCCATGTGTTACAGTCTCGGTGTCCATGTCCTCCCCTTCTTCCGATTCTACCGAGGCGCTCATGGTCGTGTTTGCAGCTTTAGCTGTACCAATGCCACGGTTCGTTCTCATCCACATCAAATCAAAAGACAATCGATCAATGATATATCACCATGTTAGGTCTGGTTTTGATCTTGGTTTTGTAAGCAGATTCAAATCAAAGATAGATTGTTGAAAGATAAACCCTTGTAATGGTTTTGGTTTTGGTTTTGATCTTTGTAATGGTTTTGGTTTTGATTGTTGAAAGATAGATAATGGTTTTGGTTTTGATCTTGGTTTTCTAATCTATCAAAGATAAACCCTTGTAATGGGCTTGTGTTAATAGGTTTGTTTTGTTTTTTTATAGATCAAGAAATTCAGAGACGCATTGGCGAAGCATAGCCCAGATAGGTGCAGCCTCGGTCCGACCAAAGGCCTTGAAGAGAAAGAGCTTGTGGCACTTGCAGCCAACAAAGAACTCAACTTTAGTTACACACCAAAACTTGCACCAGTTGAGAAAGAAGCAGCCATTCCCACTTCAAACCCTGTTCCTCATCCATCGATGAGTGCAAGTGACGAAAAGACATTGGTCTCCGCAGGGAGATGATCTGGTTCTGAGAACGAATAAACGTTTCTCTGTACAGTTTGCGTGATAGTAGTACTAGCAACTGGATATATTGCAGTACCTAAAGGTGTCTGTTCTTGGAGCAGCCGGTTTAATGGGGTTTGGTTTTTTTGGGTCACCCTGAGCAAAACCGGTTTAATGGGTTCTCTTAGAGCAAGACCAGTTCCGATGGTTCTTGAGTTTTGCTCAGTTCTTATGGGATTGAGAGTGGAATGGACAGGCCATGGGCGCCATGGGAGCTTTCTACTTCAATCAGCTTCAGTAGAATTTTGGTTTTTTGTTTGTTTTTATTGCTGTAAGGTTTTTCTATGTATGTATATATCCAATGAGGATTATGATACAATGTCATTATGGCATTCTCTATGGATTGGTATCATATATTATAATATTTCTAAGGTCTTTTCTAAAGCTCTTCTTTTCCAAGTTTTCACTTGTGGCGTTTGACATGTTCTCTTTCATATTATGGGTTAGGTTAAATGGTTGTTCTTCGAGGTTATGGCTTTTTGTGAATCTAGGGTTCTATAGAACAAACACTAGGTTATTGGTTTCTGATAGTTTGGTAGTCTCTATAACCCTTTCGTTTTTTTGTTGATAAGTTGCGAAAGCAAACGAAGAGTTTCTCGATCTGAGAGAGATTCTAAAAATTGATGGAACGAAAATCATATTCGGAGACTGAGATAGTGATATCGCAAATGTGATATACCACACTTTTTTGACAGAACCAAATCAATATCACCAGCCTCGTCAGGGTACAAAATTGAGATCTTTCTAAACGACAAAACAAATTAGAAATCTATAAGATTCGGAAAACTTGTAAAAAAAAAAAACAAATCCTATCAAACCCGTTCACTCTTCATTAAGTGCATAAGCTCTGCATCCTCTTCATCAAAAACACATTTTGAAGGAATATAACCAGACATATAGATGAGCTTTATATTACCAATCTTCGACTGTGAGATGAAAAGGGGTCTCAAGGTTTATTATACAACACTCATTCTAGCATCTGATCAGCAGATTCTTGGCCGACGGCATTCTGGCTTTTCTTCTTCTTGCCTGCTTACATGTAGGCAATATCTTGTTACTTCCATGATCGGCTAAATTGCACCAAGTAAATAATAGGCTTTGAGATAATAATAGCTTTTTGCAAACGCTCAAGGACTAGGTACCTTTATTGTTTAGTTTATTGAGCTTCAAGGTCTTCTTCACGCTAAATTTTCTGGGGGGTTTCTTGGAGTCTTCTGATGCAGCTGAAACCAGAAGGAAGAGATCAGCTTCTATTGACCCAAGTGCAAAATGAATATCCTAACTGCTGAATAATTTCATGGAACATACCAAAACAATATACAAAAGAAGACATATCACAAAGCACCACAAGATTGAAAGAGCGACAAGACGCACACACAAAAAAATTAACGACTTCTCTATGAATATGCTAACAGGTCACTGATCATCGGGAAAGGAACAAGCTTTCTACAGGAGTTATGAACAGAAAACTAGGCAAAAAATCGAAGAAAAATCCAAAAGATAGTACAGAGTTACAGCTCAAAGTTTATTCCTAACTAACCGATAGTTCCCCAATCGAATCAAAAAAGATTTTTAATGACGAACTTAGCTGAAGTCAAGGTATCAAAATAGCACAAGAAAAAAACTCAGTCAGGATGAAAATTTACCTTCAGCAGAAGCCATCTCCACATCCTCCATGGTAACAAGACCCTTTTCCACCATCTCTTTCTGCTCCTGTTTTCAATCAATAACCCTTTCTAAGGACTCTATCCACTTAATTTTGAAAGCTAAATCAACTTGGAAACATAAGCTCTACTGGCAATAAAAGAGACGATAAAGAAGGAAATTCATACTCGGCGCCATTTTCGAAGGAGTTTTCTCTGACGTTTTCCGGAGACGGAGACGATCGGAGCTCTGGTCTTCAATTTATTGGTGAGTGGATCGCCGTGAATAGCTCGTTTTCTGTCCGCTTTCGCCTCTCTCTTCTTCTTCGCTATCTCGTTGAACTTCGCCATCTAACCAGAAGAATCCCTCTCGCTTCAACGCCACCCACAGTAGTTAAAACCTAGAACAACAACTTGTCCTAAAACCCTAAATCCAACAGTTGCGAAACCAACCCATTTTTTGGGCTTTTTTGCATGTCTTTAACTAACTTCACATGGGCTTTTTCTATATCTTTGATTTATTGTCGAACCGGCTATTACAATTTGGTCTAATGTTTTCCCTTCACAGTTTAGGCGGTTCAATTAGATTCAGATTGCATAGGTGTCAAAAGTTGTTCGTTTTGATTCACCTTTAATATACACAAATATTTATTATTCAGTCATTTTTGCTAAGGTGAAGATGTTGGAAAGCTCTTAGCACATGGACTCCAGCCTCCAGGCTCCAGCTTCAACCTCTTTCTCCCTAAATTATCGAAATTATGATCTCATCATGAGAGTACATATATTAATAATGCATGTAATTTACAAGATTGTTGTTATTCCTTTCGGTGTTTCATATTTTTAAAAATGTTAGCTATGATAAAAAGGCCCATATGGGTGCATGTGAAACGCTAAAGTGCATATTATAAAGCTAGATTTCTGCAATAATTTGTCTGCTTAGAATAATAGAGGACGTTTGATAGGACAGAGAAACACTTAATTCGAAGTACTCTGTCCATCTAACTTGCGAAATTACGACACTTGTTCAGTTGTTTGGACAAACCCGTGACTCTTTTATACTTTCTATTTTTGAATTGAAACTCTTTTATAGTTTCACACGGACGATAATGATAATACTACAAAAAATAAAAAATTCTGAGCTTAATCCGCAAGTATAGATTGTGCCGAATGTATCACACACGAGACTTCAAGATTAGTACTAGTAAACATTTTTGTTTAATCATCTTTAAGGATCTCGGTTTCAATTGAAGCTCCTTAACCAGCAAAGTGAGGGAATATGCAAAACATATATATGACCTCAAATGAATATACCTCGGGGGAAAAACCCCGGTAATCCTGATTAAAAAGGTTAAAATTCGTGTTTAAGAACATATGTGTGCAAAAATTTAATGCATGTGTATGTCTATGTGAGTGTATATATCTTTATATACATGCACACAAGTGTCATGGAACGTTCCTAGTTGCAACTTGGCAATGAACTTTCTTATTTGTCTTTAATTATATGTTCTAACAAAGGAACGTGGGAAGATTCTCTCACGACCATCATATTTCACGTGTTTTTTTTCTGCGTGTGTGTAAATGACGCCATTCGAAAGAAAACATTCTCCCGGAGACATGCGGGAACTCGGTTAAAGATCAATCCAAAGACAACGCCGGTTGATCGAAAGTTCGAATTTCAAACGGCTTTAGTTATTAGATATTAAATAGGTTCTTGAAAGTTGAAACAATCACACCAACCTCAAATTTCCCTAAAAAAAGTCTGGATCCAAAATTCCAAAACGAAATATCGTTTGGGCCGTCAAGCATGCGTACAGGACCCGACCTTTATGTACAGGACCCGACCTTTATGATCATAAAATCAACCGGACCATGTCTTTATACAACAAACTTTTGCATTTACTCACATTTAATATGATAAATCTAGTTGAAGGTATTTTATTCAGATTATTACACTCCCTAAGTTTAAATTCTCCAAAATCATTCATAAATAAAGTTTTTTTTCTTGTAAAAGCGATGGCAAACTTATAAATATAGTTTATAAGAAAAGAAAAGAAAAGAGACAAAATATTATTTCTTACCGATAGTTTTTGCTATTCTAATAAGGGAATGTTTAAATTGCTTTGTCTTTTGATAAATTTTCCTTTACACCCTTTGTATAGAAATCCATGAAAGTGACAATAATTTTTGTGTGAAAATAAAAACATGGAACAAAAATCATCATTTGGGTCGTCAATTCATACGTGAGGTATGATAGTTTTCTCAAAACAGTTTTATTTTTGACTAATTATAAATCATCTATGAAATGAAAATAGTTAAATTGAGCACAAAGTGAGACACATTCTCTGCCCATGTTTCACTGTCCCACTAATCATATCTAATGAGGACAAAGCTTTACAAGTCACTCAGTGTCTTATGATTAGCTGTTTATAAACCCAAGATCCCACGATTTCTTCATCATTATTTTAATCTTCTTTATCAGCACTTAGCTGTTTGAAGTTACACACATCAGCAAACATAAATTTTAATAAAACTTTCAGGATATGGTTAGAAGTTAGTGCTTCTCGAATTCTCGGCTTCGACTTTATCAACAACAGATTAGTATTTGGTTAGTAGAACACACTTAGCATCTAGTATAGTTTTCTCAAACACAATTTGCAAATTGCAAGTTAGTAACACACTAACATAGATGAAAAACATCAAAAGAAATTTGTACAACATCCTTTTATTTACTTTTCGCATTTGAACAAAAAGAAATCATATCATTTCATTTCTTATATTTACATAAACCGAACTACTTACTATTATACAAATTGTAATTTTTGCCAATGGAATTGGTTATATTATTCCACCGATAGAAAAAGAAACACAATCATGATAAAATAATTGAGAGCGATTAAAAAAAAAAAAGATTCTAATTAATCATTGTTTTCCAGCTTTTGGTTTCCACTCTTCTGTTATCAACTTCGCTTGAGGACCTTCAATCTCAGTCGCATCGTTTGGCTTGAAAATGCCACAGTATTAGCCAAAAGTAAAGAACCAGAAAATAACATGGCGATTCCTCCTCAACTTTTCTTCTTCTTCTTCTATTACATTGGTTTCTCTCTTGTCCCTTTTGTTTCTTCTGAAACATTTCAAGGTTATGAACAAGAGATCTTGTTGGCCATCAAGTCGGACCTGTTTGATTCTTCAAATAATCTCAACGATTGGAAGAGACCTGAAAATGCCACAGCATTTACTGCGTCGATTCATTGTCACTGGACCGGAGTTCACTGCGATTCAAATGGCGCCGTGGCTAAGCTTCTTCTCCCCAACATGAATCTCAGCGGAAACATCTCAGATCAGATTCAGAGCTTCCCTTCTCTTCAAGTCCTTGATCTCAGCAACAACGCATTTGAGTCTTCTCTTCCTAAATCTCTTTCTAATCTCATTTCCTTGAAGGTCTTCGACGTGAGTGTGAACAGCTTCTTTGGAACCTTCCCTTATGGTTTAGGAATGGCCAGTGGGTTAATACACGTCAATGCCTCGAGCAACAATTTTTCTGGGTTTCTTCCTGAAGATCTCGGCAACGCAACTACACTTGAGGTTTTGGATTTTCGCGGAGGTTACTTTGAGGGCTCGGTGCCTTCTTCTTTCCAGAATCTCAAGAAGCTGAAGTTTCTCGGTCTCTCGGGTAATAACTTAGGCGGAAAGCTACCAAAGGTGATTGGTGAGCTCTCTTCCTTGGAGACCATCATTCTTGGTTACAATGGCTTCACAGGCGAGATTCCAGAAGAGTTTGGGAAGCTGTCGCGGCTTCAGTACCTCGATTTGGCTGTCGGGAACCTTACGGGTCAGATTCCATCTTCTTTGGGGCATCTGAAACAGCTTACAACAATTTATCTCTACCATAACTGTCTTGCAGGGAAGATTCCTCGATAAGTCGGTAATATGACTTCTCTTGTGTTTCTTGATCTGTCTGATAACCAGATCACAGGAGAAATACCTATGGAAGTAGCTGAGTTGAAGAATCTGCAGCTTCTGAATTTGATGAGGAATCAACTCACGGGAATCATTCCATCAAAGATTGCTGAATTACCAAACCTTGAGGTTCTTGAGCTGTGGCAAAACTCTCTGATGGGTTCCTTACCGGTGCATTTGGGCAAGAGTTCGCCATTGAAATGGTTAGATGTCTCATCAAACAAGCTAACAGGCGATATCCCATCGGGATTGTGCTATTCCAGAAACCTCACAAAGCTCATTCTCTTCAACAACTCATTCTCAGGTCAGATTCCGGAGGAAATCTTCTCATGTCCGACTTTAGTTCGTGTTCGAATCCAGAAAAATCTCATTTCCGGAACAATACCAGCCGGTTCAGGTTATTTATCAATGCTTCAGCATCTAGAACTAGCAAAAAACAACCTCACCGGTCAAGTTCCAGATGATATAGCATTATCTACCTCACTCTCATTCATAGACATATCCTTTAATCTTCTCTCATCCCTTCCTTCAGCCATTTTCTCAATTCCTAATCTCCAAACCTTCATCGCCTCACATAACAGCTTTGCTGGAAAAATACCTAACCAGATTCAGGATCGTCCATCTTTGTCTGTCCTCGATCTTTCCTTCAACCATTTCTCAGGTGAGATCCCAGAAAGGATTGCTTCCTTTGAAAAACTTGTGAGTCTAAATCTTAAGAGCAACCAATTGGTTGGAGAAATCCCCGAGGCATTAGCTGGGATGCACATGTTAGCTGTTCTTGACCTCTCAAACAACTCTCTAACGGGGAATATACCACATAACTTGGGAGCTTCTCCAACATTGGAGATGCTAAACGTGTCATTCAACAAACTCGCAGGACCCGTTCCTTCAAACGGGCTGTTTGCAGCCATAAACCCAAACGATCTCGTGGGAAACGATGGCTTATGTGGTGGAGTTCTACTTCCTTGCTTTAAGAGCCTTGCTTTGTCAGCAATAGGGAGAAATCCAGGTAGAATTCACGTGAATCATGCAATCTTCGGGTTCATTGTTGGAAGTGCAGTCATCTTGTCTCTGGGAATGATTTTTTTGGCAGGGAGATGGGTCTACAGAAGGTGGGATCTTTACAGCAATTTCGCCAGAGAGTATTTATTCTGCAAACAGCCACAGGAGGAGTGGCCATGGAGACTCGTGGCTTTCCAGAGACTGTGTTTCACTGCAGGAGACATCTTATCACATATCAAAGAATCCAACATCATTGGAATGGGAGCCATGGGGATTGTTTACAAAGCAGAAGTCATGAGACGGCCATTGCTCACAGTAGCAGTGAAAAAACTATGGAGATCATCATCACCACCGAGTGATATCGAAGATCATCATCATCAACATCATCAAGAAGAAGAAGAAGAGGACATACTCAGAGAAGTGAACCTGCTTGGTGGTCTCCGACACAGAAACATTGTGAAGATTCTTGGTTACATTCACAACGAGAGAGAAGTGATGATGGTGTACGAGTACATGCCCAACGGGAACTTGGGAACTGCTTTGCATTCGAAAGATGAGAAATTCTTACTAAGAGATTGGGTCTCGCGATACAACGTCGCCGTTGGAGTCGTTCAGGGGCTCAATTACTTGCACAACGATTGCTATCCGCCGATCATTCACAGGGACATCAAATCTAACAACATACTCCTCGATTCAAACCTCGAGGCGAGGATAGCGGATTTCGGGTTGGCGAAGATGATGATCCACAAGAACGAGACGGTTTCTATGGTGGCCGGATCTTACGGGTATATAGCACCAGAGTACGGGTACACACTGAATATTGACGAGAAGAGCGATATATACAGTTTGGGGGTGGTGCTTCTGGAATTGGTGACTGGGAAAATGCCGATAGATCCTTCGTTCGAGGAATCGATTGACGTCGTGGAGTGGATACGGAGAAAAGTGAAGAAGAACGAGAGCTTGGAAGAAGTGCTTGACCCGAGCATCGCCGGAGAGTGTAAACACGTGATCGAAGAGATGCTTCTGGCACTACGAATAGCTCTTCTCTGCACTGCGAAGCTCCCGAAGGACAGACCATCGATTAGGGACGTCATCACGATGCTCGCGGAGGCGAGACCACGCCGGAAAAGTGTTTGCCACGGCGCCGGAGATATGCCGATTTTCAGAAACTCGCCGGTGGTAGGATTTAGAAAGACGGAGATGGTAAGGGTATTTTTGTCATTCCAGCAGCCGAGGCCGAATTTTAACCCAAGAGGTTGGATCCGTAACATCATATCGAGTCCATTCAATGTATTTTGATTGCTTCCCTTTTACTGAACCAAGCCCGCGTTTTCAAAAATGGATGGGTGAATTAAGCGGCCCTTGAATCCAAATTGTAATATAGGTCCCTTGTTCCATGGCTCATCTATTTTTACTGGGGCAAATAATTTTTAAGGGAAAAAGGTAAAATTGTAAATAAAACATATTAGAAGAGAACAAAAAAATGTCAACAAGATATCAAGCTTTCAAAACTTGCAACAGAAAAAAAAGAGTGCTATTTTTTTAATTAAAAACAGTTATTTTGAAAGAAAATTATATAAAAAACAGATCACTTTGATTCTCTTTATTGTTAAAAAAAAATGTCTAGGAAGATCAATACAATACCAGCATTCTTTTCTAAAAGAAAGAGTGATAGGAGCAAATCAACCAGCTGATATTCCTGCCAAAGCTTATAATAAAATAATCAACTATTTTAAAATTGTATTATCTTTGTGTAAAATGAAACTTATGGTTTATGTAGGTTTGTATTACAATTACAATTTGAATTCTATGTAATATTAGCTACTTATCATTATATTCTATTTTCTCAACATCTTTGGTCATTTACTTGTTTTTTGAATAAACTTATTTTAAATATAAAAATGTAGTTCTATATTAAAAACAATACTAGTCTATTATATGTAATTATATATATATATAAATTTTCGTATAGTATAATTTTGCTTTATGTAAAAATGATATAATATACACATTATTGTAAAATTAAATTTACTTAATTTATTCAAATTTTAGTTTATTTTTTGGTTTTGAATTTATTTTTTTTGTGTGTAGACCTAGAATTTTCAATTTAGGATTTGATATTTTGCATAATTTAGGATTTGATATTTTGCATAATTTAGGATTTGAAATTATTTTTTTTATAGTAAATAATAATATAGTATGATATGGTATTCCGTATATGTATATATATTTCTGTAGTATTCTATATAATGTATATATAAAACGAAAATTAGCCTCATGAAGCATTTCTTCCCATATTGTTAGTGACCATTTCTATATTTGCGGATAGAGCAAAAAAGAAAAAAAGGCTGTAAATTTTGTTTCCAAACCCGTCGCGTCCCTTGAGTGTTTTTTAAACATCTGAAACCAAACAATCTCGACAGTTCTCACCGCGGCGAACCGTTTCGATCCCGACCCTCCGTTGCCGCCGATTCCGCTCCCCAGCCAAACCCTAGCAAAATTCTTCTCTGATTTCTCCCTCTCCCCCTCTCTCTATCTCTCTCGCTCTGCACTGAGAGTCTCTGCCTTCTCACTAGGATTCTCCTACTGTTGGTAAGCCTCTTCGCCGCAGCCTTAATTTTGTCGTGCGTGAATTTCGTTTCGCTCTCTCCTTTCTTCTTCATTTACGCTTTTTGTTCTGCGCTAAATCAGTTCCGTTTTGCCACCAAAAAAAATGTCTGTTCCGTTTCTGCTTATCAGAGATCTTTGGAGTATCTAATATTCTCCGTCGTTAGATAATAGGGGATAACCTGATCAGACGTTATGCCAGAAACAATACCTTTCCACTGAATTAATTGCTTCCTTTATTACATTTCGGTTGTTCTTTGTAATTTCAATCTTTCTGTGTTAGGAGGAGTTATATGGATTTATGTTCCGCTCTTAGGTTTCAACTAGAATTCGGTGATTCGGTGATATCCTCTTCACAATTTAATGTCTGAGGCGGTTACGCAAACTATATATACCGTGACAATATCTTGTCCTTGATTTTGACAGACTTATGAGTTAAGACTTAATTTATCAGGAGTTGTGCTTAATGTTTTGGTGATTTAATGCTTATTCAGTAGGTAGTGAAGGAAACTCCTAGACATGGAGTCAAGAGAGGAAAGTGCCAAGGATAAATATGAAAAGCTTGAGAAAAACGAGGATACAATGAAGGCAAAAGAGGAAGAGATGGATATTAATGAGGAAAAAATGGAGGCAGAACAGGAGGTGATAGAGGCGGAGCTTGAAAAGGTGGATGCAAGAGTTGGAAGAGGGGAGCAAAATGATGAACGGATGGAAGATAACAACTGTCAAGATGAGCAAAAAGATGTGGAGATGCAAGATGCCGATATTAGATCTGAAAGTTCTGTTTCTGTTTCAGATGAAGATGAACAATTGCTTTCCGGACATGATGATGAGTTGGATCTTGAGGTAAACAACTTGGGTATCTCTCTTGGTCATTATTTGTTTTAGTGGCAGTATGAGGGAGAAAGAGCGTATGTTTATCTAATATAGCTTTTAACAATTTTTATGCAGAAACCTCTGAGTGAGGAAGAAATAGAAGAGTTAATTTCAGATCTTTTGGGAGTAGAGAGTAAGGTATTTAATCTCTTTTTTTTGTTCAGTGGAGATCTTGATAAGGCCGATTTAACTTCCATTTCTAAACCTCACTCTCTGTGATTCCGCATTGGTCTTTAGGCTGCAGAAGCTCAAGAAGCTCTTGAAAAGGAGTCTCTTTCTACAGTAGAGAGTGAAGTTAGGGAGGAATTAGCACAAACTCTCCATGGTGATGAGGTTAATTACTTTTTCTCACGATCATAGCTCCTAGTTCCTTTGTTCTTTCCTATTAAACTTCTTAGAGTTTGCCTGTTTTAGCTGGAGAAAGCTGTGGCGGCAGAAATGATGACTTTTAAAGACGAATGGGAGGCAAATCTAGACGAGCTTGAAATCGAAAGTGCAAACTTGTTGGTATGTCCGTTTTTGCTTCCTCCATTTTCACAAAATTTAATCCAAAGGTTTATTTATCAATTAAAAAGAACTTACGGATTTCTGTCCCCCTGTTGTTTCTTTCTCAAAGGAGCAACTTGATGGTGCTGGAATCGAACTTCCAAAATTGTACGAAATGATCGAAAGTCAAGCCCCTAGTGGTTGCTACACTGAAGCTTGGAAAAAAAGAGCGCACTGGGTTGGGACTCAAGCAACAAAAGAAACTGTGGAATCATTGGCTAACGCAGAGAATTTTCTTCACACTCACCGGCCTGTCCGAAAGTAGGGTTTGTTTATCTTCAACTTTTCTTAGTAAGTGCTATTACTTCCAGTGTCATGGATGGTATATCTAAACATTTCTTGGTGTAGACGACATGGAAAACTTTTGGAGGAGGGGGCTAGTGGGTTTCTGGATAAAAAGCTTGCTGATGATGCTGTTAAAAATTGTATTGCTGGAACATCTGAGATTGACTGGCCGTCTCTCAACAAAGTTTTTTCGGAAAAAAGGGACGAGGCTATTTCCTTTGGTAGTAAGCATTGGGCTTCTGTTTACTTGGCAAGCACTCCACAACAAGCTGCAGCTATGGGATTAAAATTTCCGGGCGTCAATGAGGTTAAAATTTCAGTTATGCCTTTATTTTTTCCTGATAGTCCTGATGCTGATGATGATTTGCATGTGTTTCATCTGTTGAATTTTCTTCACTTCACGTAAAAAGCGTTAGCATGACATCTACTCCATTGACGATTTTACTTGGGCGACTTACTTGCCATAATGCATCTTTTGGAAGCTTGTATTTCCTTTCTCGTTTCTGCTTGCAAGTCACTAACTATATGGTCCATTTTTATTCCATGATCAGGACTGGAAAATATAACAACGTAGGTTTTCATTAGGATAGAAACATTAATCCAAGTTGATATCAAAAAGGAAATAAAATAACATGAAGCCAAGTTCTTAAAAGCATAAATTAAATTCGAGCTTTAACTTGGTTATCATTAGGTGTAATGGTTTAGATGATGCAAAACATTATACACAACCTTAGGAGTCAAGTAATGGTTGAAGATTTCATGTTCCTTCTCTAGTTTAACAAAGTTAGGAGATTTTAAAATTTCGGGCTTTATAATCCTAGATTACGCCATCCTACCGGCTGAAGACAACTTGATATATTTTCTGGCAGTCTGGAGTGAGTGATCATCACAGTAAATTTTTTTTTTTTTCAGGTCGAGGAAATTGAAGAGATGGATTCAAGCTCGGCAGATCCTTTTTTAGCTGATGCAATAGAAAACGAAAGAGAACTTGCCCTTACTGAAGAACAAAAGGAAAATTATATAAGGGTAATATCTTTTGACTTATCTTCTTCGATTTCTGTGAATAAGCATTCTACTTTTGAATGTATTACCTTTTCTGGCTGCGCTTTATGTTCCTGCTTTTGCAGAGTTTGCAATGAAATCTATATTTTTTATACCATTTAATACTACTCCCAACTCCCTCCTTACCATTTATCAGCTTGAGTATGACGTTAAATTACCAACAGGTCAAAGAAGAGGATGATATAAATATTGATCGTGAACTTCAACTTCGTTTGAAACGGAAGAGACGCAATAAAAGATCTAAACAGGTCTGTTTTGCATATTCTCTCATTTCCTTCTGGCAATGTAGCATATATTTGACTGAAGACGTCTTGGTGTTACAAGTTACATAGAGTGTCACCGGATATTATCTTTAGGGGATACCATTCTTAGCGAGCCTAGTTTTTCTACAATTTAGTCTCATATAGTTTGCGTTTTGCTATAACTTTCTTCTAGTTAATATAAATGGTGATTTTATGTATTATAAGATATAATTTACTGAGGAATATACATTTTCAGAGGAAACTGCCTGTTATTTAGCTTTTACATCTTGTTGCTCGATTGTCAAGTGATGATGGTCTGTCTTGTGTTAAAGCGAGATTTGGAAGCCTAAGGTTGATGATTGATTAGATTGCTAGTTAGGCTTGCGGTGTCACTGGTTTTGTTGGCCTGGCTCACGTCGCAGTCGTTATTTGGTTTTATTTCAGGTTATCAGGCACACGGCAGAGAATATGGATGATGATTCTCTGTATTTGGATGGGAATTCTATTGCCCCAAATCCTGCTGAAGATCAAGTAAAATGTCCAGAGACGAGCACTCAATTTCATAATAATGAAGTCAACAAAGAGGAAAACGGGAATTTGTCTAATTCAGATGAAGATAAGATGGTACCCATCACAGATCTAAATGTAGATTCCATCAGCGATGATTCACAGAATTCAGCAAACAATTTTAGGTGTACTGCCTGTAATAACGTAGCTGTAGAAGTGCATAGTCATCCCCTTTTAGAAGTAATAGTTTGCATGGATTGCAAACGTTCAATTGAAGATAGAGTTGCCAAGGTATGTTTTTTCTTCTTCCAGTTCTATGTTACTTACAATGTATTTGCGTATGGGTCAGAATATTCGTTCCATGTCTTTCCCTTTCTAACTAAAACGTTGACTTTGCCAACAGGTTGATGACTCTTTGGAACGTCACTGTGAATGGTGTGGTCACATTGCTGACTTAATAAATTGCCGATCATGCAAAAGATTTTTCTGTGCATCATGCATAAAGAGGAATATTGGTGAAAAATACCTGTCTGAAGCTCAATCCTCTGGTTGGGATTGTTGTTGTTGCGCTCCAATTCCCTTGCAAAGATTGACACTGGAACTGGAGAAAGCTATGGGAGTTAAGAAGTCAATAGAGTCCAGCTCTGATTCCAGCTCTGATTCTAGCTCTGATAACAGTTCTGTTGATACAGATGCTGATGTCAATGTACCAATAAGGTATTATCATATACATATTTAGCGGATATAAAGTAAAGTATGTTTCCAACTAATTTTGTTTTTTTTTTTCTTTTTTAGCTCAAAGAAGAAATCGAAAAAGAAAATTCGGCGGATAATCGATGATGCTGAACTAGGGAAAGATACGAGAAGAAAAATCGCAATTGAGAAGGTGTTAACTTGTCGACATTTATTTTTGATATACTGGTATACGAACTTTGAAAATGTCTTTAATGTTGCTCATTGTACATTTGGTTCTTTTTATTTTGTAGGAACGACAAGAGCGCCTTAGGTCTTTGCAGTTTTCTGCCAGATACAAAACAATTAGCTCTACGGGAGACGTGAAAATTATTCCAGAAGGTGCGGAAACTGAGGTTCTTGGTGATGCTCACAGTGGTTACATAGTAAATGTGGCTAGGGAGATTGGTGAAGAAGCTGTGAGAGTTCCTCGTAGCATATCTGCCAAACTGAAAGTCCATCAGGTTAGCATTAACATATGTGCATCCCTTGCTGAGCCTTCCCATCTTCATAACATACATCCATCTCTCTTGTCACCTTTACTATTGGCCATTAAACATACCCATCTGGACTAGAAATGCTTATTATGAAAACGACTTTTGCTGTAAGTTGGGTGGCTTCTATTTCAGGTTACTGGGATTCGATTTATTTGGGAAAATATTATTCAGTCTATCATCAGAGTGAAGTCTGGTGATAAAGGTCTTGGTTGCATTCTAGCACATACAATGGGCCTTGGGAAAACATTTCAGGTGCTTAATTCTTTTTCATGCACGAGTTTGTTTGCCTTTATCTTTTTATTGTCTTATTTTACTAAGCATGCTACTAATTGTTTATCGTTAATATTGATGTGTTCTGTTTCTGGCTCATTTTCTTTTTTCTCACTTAAATCTGTTAGGTTATAGCATTCCTGTACACCGCAATGAGATGTGTTGATTTGGGGTTGAAAACTGCTCTTATTGTGACTCCTGTAAATGTGTTGCACAATTGGCGAAGTGAGTTTATGAAGTGGAGGCCTTCAGAAGTGAAACCACTTCGCATTTTCATGCTTGAAGATGTTTCAAGGTATAGATTCTTCTATGAAAGAAGCTTTTGGTTGCAGATTTTCGATGTTTCCAAACTTAAAGTTTTGCTGCGATAGATTATTAGAGAATGAAGGCTTTTATAAGTGTAGTGTCTTCCTGTTCTTCTCTAAATTGGCAATCTTGTAACTAATAGTCAAGAACTTTTTGCTGAAATTTAAGGTATATCTGTTTTCCAAGACGGGCTTCATAATTTTTGTACTTGGCAATTCAGATATTAAGATTCCGTAGTTGTATGTGTTCGTATGTTGTTCTGATATAGTCTAGGTATTAGAGATTAAAGCTGGGGCTGGGTAGTCTAAAGCGGTGTACCCACAAGACTGCTGAACGTTACTTTTACTAAAGCTAAGTGAAGATCTAGTCGTTAATAAAAGAATATAGATGCAAGCTGTCTCGTCCAAGTCCTCAAGATCTCAGCTGTCTTAACTTCCTGCTAATTTGTCAAAATGGTCCATATTATCAAATATTTTTGTTTGGCCTATGTAAGCTGTATTTTTGGTGACAGTTTGTCAACTCACTTCACGAATATTTTTATTTGAAGGGAGAGGAGATTGGACTTGCTAACGAAATGGCGAAATAAGGGTGGAGTCTTCTTGATGGGATATGCCGCTTTTAGAAACCTGTCTCTTGGGAAGGGGGTGAAGGATTTAAATGCGGCCAAGGAAATCTGTAATGCCTTGAGGGTGAGACTATAATTTCACTTTCTAGAACTTTTTAACTTTTCACCTGCTGTTTATAGTTACACATTCCTTTTCGAAGGTTAATCTTTCTGTTTAGGTTCTTTTTGTGAATTGTGATGCCTATCTTAAGGCATTTATTTTTTTCCATGTTCTTCTGCTTGGAATGTTTTATTTTTGCAATTCTCTAAACCTATGTGGCTGCAGGATGGACCTGATATACTTGTTTGCGATGAGGCTCACATTATCAAGAACACCAGGGCTGACACAACCCAAGCATTGAAGCAAGTTAAATGCCAGAGAAGAATTGCCTTAACTGGTTCACCCCTTCAAAACAATCTCATGGAATATTATTGTGTAAGTTACTGAAGGACCATAGAAACTTGTGAACTAATTTCTTCTTATCCCCAGTTTCTTAAGTTATGTCTTTACTGCAACAGATGGTTGATTTTGTAAGAGAAGGATTCCTGGGAAGTAGCCCTGAGTTTAGAAATCGGTTAGTCTTTCCTACCAGTGTTTTATTATCTGGCTTTCTGCCTGTGATCATGTGATGTTTTTAGACTTTTAATTGTGCTTCTCTATGCCTGCAGCTTCCAAAATCCAATTGAAAACGGACAGCATATGAATTCAACTGCGGAGGACGTGAAAATTATGAACCAGAGATCACATATCCTGTATGAGCAATTGAAAGGATTTGTGCAAAGAATGGATATGAATGTTGTGAAAAAGGATCTGCCACCTAAAACAGTCTTCGTAATATCTGTCAAGCTATCTCCTTTGCAGCGGAAATTGTATAAGAGATTTCTTAAGCTGTATGGGTTCAGCGATGGAAGAACAGATGAAAGGATGAGAAAAAACTTTTTTGCTGCTTACCAGGTCTTGGCTCAGGTACAAATGTGATAAATGCCTTGCTAGTCCTTAAATTTTTTTGGTTTTTTCCTGGTTAGATGCTAGTGCCTAAATTAATAACTGATTTGAGAGAAAAAAAATATTGATAAGCCCCTCTGGAGATTTTATTTGGTATCCGTTTTCGTATTCTGAATCCACTCTGGTTTTGCGTCTCCCAGATTTTGAATCATCCAGGGATTCCGCAATTAAGAAGAGAAGATAGCAAATACGGTCGCCGTGGTAGCATTGTTGATATTCCAGATGACTGTTCAAGTGATGAAAATATAGACTGCAACATGGTTGCGGGAGGTAACTCTTAATTCTCACTGCTCACATTTTTAAGTTTTGTTTAAACTAGTTCGAAGAACAGAAAAAGGAAAAAGAAAACGTTGGACTTGTGCCATAGGTGTGATAGATATTTTTAACAACAACAGTCTCTGACATGCAATAGCTTAGAGAACACTGATTCCAGCAACGTGTATGTTTTCAAGCTTCATCATATTCGATTGAGCTTACAGGAGTGATCTTTTTTTATTTACGTTTATAACAAGGTCAATAACTTTTAAAAATATATCAATTAATTGTGTCATTGTTGTTGTTTTGGATACTGACAGAGAAACAGAGAAGTATGAGTGATTTGCAAGATAAAGTTGATGGCTACCTCCAGAAGGTAACTATAGTCTACTCAGTATGACTGGATTAGTAATTACGATTTACTGCCAACAACTTTAAAGTAAACAGCGTAAAAATGCTCTCGTGCTCTGATTCTAAACCTGTCTTTGTGCCAGGATTGGTGGGTCGACCTGCTTCACAAAAATAATTACAAGGTGTCGGACTACAGTGGCAAAATGATTTTGCTGTTGGATATTTTATCCATGTGTGCTGATGTGGCTGATAAGGCGCTCGTGTTCAGCCAGAGTATCCCGACATTGGATCTCATAGAACTTTATCTTTCAAGTGTACCTCGTCATGGCAAAAAAGGAAAGTTCTGGAAAAAAGGAAAAGACTGGTATAGGTTGGTATCTAGTTCTTTCATATTAGCATGGATGTGGTATGAACAATTATGACGGCTCTAACTTCCCTTGCATGGATGCAGAATTGATGGAAAAACCGAAAGCTCAGAACGCCAGAAGTTGGTTGATAAGTTCAACGAGCCTGAAAACAAAAGGGTGAAATGTACTCTAATCTCTACCAGAGCGGGATCCCTTGGAATTAATCTTTATGCTGCTAACCGTGTGATCATCGTTGATGGTTCATGGAATCCAACCTACGATCTTCAAGCTATATTTCGAGCGTGGAGGTATTTCTTAGACTACTGATGGAATTAAACAAAGCAATAAGAAATGTGGCTTAGCATCATGCGGACTTATTGTTTGCAGGTATGGCCAAAAGAAGCCAGTATTTGCGTACAGGTTGATGGCACGTGGGACTATTGAAGAAAAAATATATAAACGGCAGGTATTGAAAGACCCAAAACATTTTGAGTTTCGGTATTTCTTTCTTATAAGGGGACATTCATGAATCAGATGTGTCAATATGATTAGGTGACCAAGGATGGGCTCGCTGCGAGAGTGGTGGATAGACAACAAGTGCACAGGACTATCTCCAAAGAAGAGATGTTACATCTTTTCGAATTTGACGATGATGATGAAAATTCTGACGCCGTAACTGAGACAAGCAAGCAAAAAGAAGCGGCAGACACAAGATTCGTGATGGAGAATTCACAGAAACAGAAGGCTACTGTATCTCGTGTCGGTTGCTACTCGGACAAAATGATGGAGAACTTACTACAGAGACACAGCCCCAAGTAAGTTTGCCATATTCACAATCGGTACTTACATTATTTGGTTTTCTATGCTACTTCCTTTCATGACTCTCTATCCTTTTCTTTTCTACTAGCTGGATTTCCAGTTTCCATGAGCATGAGACGTTGCTACAAGAGAATGAAGAAGAAAGACTGACCAAGGAAGAAAAAGATATGGCCTGGGAAGTCTACAGGAGAGCGCTTGAGTGGGAAGAAGTTCAGCGGGTCCCACTCAACGAAGCTCCAGTGCTCCAAAAACCTCCGCCTTCCGCACAAACAGAACCTCTATTCCAGCCAAGGGGGTTCAACAGAAGTCGTTTTGTGAACCGCATCTGCACTCGGATCGCGCATCAGCTTACACTCATAAGTCAAGGAAAAAAACTCGGTAGCAGCACGGTCTGCGGGGAGTGTGGACGGGTCATAACGTGGGAAGACGTTTATCCTCCATCCAAACTTTCAGAGGTCAACTAAATAGTGAATGAGAGCAATGTAAAAGAGTTGAGTTTACTTTTAAGTATTGGGACTGAAACCAAAATTAAAGGGATTAGTACCCCTACCATTTGAGTTTCCTTACAGGTTATAGATGATTTAGATTATAGTTCCATTGCCGATATCAAATCAGGGCGTTTGTTAGGGTTTTATTCTAATCATGCTGAACCTTGTGTCCTGTAAATGCAAAGTGATTTATGGATTTGTAAGAGTTATTCAATTTTGGTAGCCCATGTAACTGCAAGGTTTTGTTTGTCCATTTTGAATTTGCGAAGCACTTTAAGTATCGGATTAACTTATAATTCGAGCTTGAGGCTGTTGATAATCCAATAAAAAAAAGTAAGAGCAAAAGAGCAACCATAAATGTGACAAGACACGGAGACCTACTTGTCCAATTGGAGAGGCCTAAGCTATCTAATTGAACCATTGCCGACTTACAAAACTGGTTTCCCTGTACACAAGGCCAAAAAGAAAAGTAAAAAAAAGAAAGGCTTCGAATACGTTTTCTACATTTCCCCCAAGAGTTTCCATTGCTTCAGCTTATTCCGCAACTGATGAGCCTCGATTCCCATTCCCATCTCTTCCACGCCTTCAACTATTGCGGTATATATCGCCTCATCTGGCTTACATCCACTTGTTAGCATTATCTCAACCACCTGTATCGCCATTTCCATCTCTTTCTTCTTGCATAGCCCTTGGATCACCAACCTGTAAGTGCTACCTCTGATCCCATTCCCTCTATTGCTAGTCTCCTTTAAAACTTGACTCGCTTCTTCAACTAGGTTCGCCCGGCAGAAACCATAAATCAAAGATCGACGGGTTATATCATCCGGAGAGATTCCAGCCTCCAGCATCTGATGGTACAGCTCTAATGCTCTCTCCATCAGACCTTTTCTGGCCAACCCATCGATTACAGAGTTGTAAGTGATCAATCCCGGCGAACACCTCGTGTTCCTTAGCAATCCAAGTAACTCTATCGCCTCATTGACCATCCCTTCTTTGGACATGGCTCCTAGAACTGTATTGTAAGTGACTATGTCAGGGGAGCACTTTTGTTCCAGCATCTGGTAGAAGAAACCGATTGCACGACCCAAAAGCCCGGCCTTGCACAAACCGTTGATCAGAATGTTGTAAGTAATAACCGTGGGACAGTAGTACGTCTGGTACATGATGTTGAGAATCTCGTCGACTTCATCCCAATACCCGTGGGAACAAAGTGAATGTAGAAGAGTGTTGTAAGTCACGGTATTCAGTTCCAGTCCATGAGATACAATATGCTGAATAACCAGAGCCACCTCATCTAAATTCCCTCGCCTGCAGTTATAGTTTACCAGAGAATTATACGTGACAATATCAGGATAACAACCTTCCACCGCCATGTCTTCTAGAACCTCCATAGCTCGAGCGCTTCCACAGTACCTACACACGAGCTCGACCAAAACCGTGTATGTAATCATATATGGAGGGCAACCATTCCGCAGTTGGTCCTTCCAAAACCCAATGGCTTGCTCAGCATTCCCATTATCGAACATACACCGAATCACTGTGTTATATGTGATCACATCCGGAGGGCTCCCACTCAAACTCATCTCCTCTAAGAGGATCAAGGCAGATCTCAAATTCCCTTTCTTGCAAAGATTCCCGATGACCATGTTGTAGGTAATAGTATCTGGAACCCCACCAGACATTACCATTATTCTCAAGATACCCATTGCTTTATCCATTTGATCGATTCTGGCTAGGCCACGGACTAAGTTTGTGCAAGAAGGAAAATGAGGAACCTGGTTATGACGTGCCATCACCTCGACAAGTTTGCACGCGTCTGTTAACTTCCCGTAGCTGCACAGGTTATCAAGTATCTCGTTGTTTGCCTCTTCTTCGTTCCCGATTAGTGGCCCATCAGATGATATAACCGAAGAACCGAAATGCTTCCTCGATTTCACTTTGGCTCTCAAGTTATCACCGACACCATAGTTATGGAATTCTGAGCTTCTCTCCGCAAGAACATCGAAATCATCTACCTGGTCAATGCACACACTACTCTGCAAGCCGCGGCATCTCATATAAACATCCCTTTTCATCCCAATTTCTTTCTTCCACTCTAAACAAGACAACTTTCCGCAAGATAAGGGATTCACCAAACGGACTCCATAACAGAGGTTCGCCTGCTTTGGAGAAAATTTTGGAATATGAAAGAAGTGAACCTCAAGTAGCAAATTTGATGAAGCCATCTCTCAGAATCCAGAAAACCTCGTTAACAAAGCAGAGGTTTTTCCTTTCACAAAAGCTTGTTATGCTCAGTGATGAAGTTAGACCCAGAAACCTTTGCTGTTAGGATGTTCAATGCTTATCTCAGAACCTAGTATTGAGTGGAGAAACCAAACCTGTAAAAAACCAAAAACCAAAAAGAAGCTCAGAATTCCATAACTATGGTGTCGGTGATAACTTGTATTTACATAACAAATCTGGAGAAATGAAATAGACGAGTGTAAGAAACTCACTTTACACTCGCCGTTTGTTCTTCTTCGATTTCGGGACAAGGCTGTAAGGGGTTTTTTTGTGGTTTGATATGATAAGTAGGGTTTATCCTTAATTTATAAACTACACCCTCTATCGTTCTACATTTTTCATTTACTTCCCACTACTTGTGAAACATCCAACATTTACCGCAAAATAGGTTGATACCATTCACAACCTAAATTCAAAAGGCTTTAAGGTCATTAACCTTTTCGGAGTCTAAATATTAAAATAATTTTTGCATTTTTAATAACATAATTTTCATATTACAATAATTTTCTGTTTAAAATATTAAAATGACCAAATATTTGTTTATTAAAAATTTGGAAAATTATCCGTGTTTGCCCGCGAATCTTAAATCTGCTATATATAACATTTTGCATATTATCTAAATTAGTAGTAAATCTTTCATATATGTTAAAAAATATGTGTGGATATCCGGTAATGTCCACGCGTGAATAAAAATGACAGCCAACAAATGATAAATAAAAACCAATTATAAAGGCACAATTATCTTATTGAACTTGTTTAATGCTTTTATGGTTGAAACAAAATTGCATAGGAAATTGCAACTGCTTGCTTTTGAAGCGTTATAACTTATAAGAAGACATCATCGCATCACACAGCAAAAGTTAGGAAACCCAGAAAATTATCAAAGCTTATCAAGCCACATGTTTCCTCTCATATGATCTTGAATTTTTATTGAAAAGAAAAAAAAGGTGATATAAGTTAAATCTAATATTAACCAGTGAAAACAGTTATTCCTTGCTGCTTGTTTTTGTTGTTCTTATTGTTTCTTCAGAGATTTAATATCACAATACCAACATGGACCTGTAGATTTAATTCCCAATTTGCCCTTTTCTTCTTCCTTCATCCTTGATTTTGGAGTTTTTTTTTTCTGGGAATATGGAAAAAGGGAAAAGGTTGGTTTCATATTTGGACTTTTGTGGGTGTACCTTTGATGTTTTTTTTTTTTTTTTTTATGCAAATATGGAAAAGGACATGCGATGTTTCTTCATCAATTTCGTAATAATCTGAATCTTTGGTCGAAGTTAGGGCTAGATCTGATGAAGCTGGATTATTTTTAAAAAGACTACTAAATTGCAATTTACTAGGGTTCTCAGATCTTAAAATCCTGCTTGATTCTATACCGATTCTGAGTTCCGATTTCCTGAATCTGGGTGCAGTTGATGGAGCTCCAGCTGCTTTGACCGTCCAATTCAAGAAACCCTAAATTCAAGACAAAGACTATGTAAGCAGTATCCTCCTTTTCTACGGGTCTTTCTTAGATTTTGATTGAGAGGTATTTAGCGATGAAACGTATATTTATGTAATCTTCTACTTTGCCCTTAAAATCCGTATTATTATTTTCATTTGTTTGTTTTTTTTAAAAAAAATATTGGTTCTTGAGACATGATCCTTGAATTATATTGTTGGCACAGTAAATTTAATGGGGACAGAGCTAATGAGAATCTGTGTGAAAGAAGAAAGTGATGAATTGCCATCTGTGCCTCCTGGGTTTGAATCATATGCAACATTCACCTTAAAAAGGGTAGTCCCTGCTGCTGGTGATAAAAGCAAGACTGCAATGGAAACTCTTTCTGTTTCCGAGCAAGCTAAGATGGAAAACGAATCCGATGAAGCCAAAGCTGCTCGGGCTCTACGGCGTAGGCCTTGGATAAATTATGGCGGATGTGATGATGATGCTGCAAACAATGACAATGCCGCCTCTCAAAATCTTGATCAAGTTAGCTCTTTGTTTTGCAATTTTTTCCTTATGCCTAGCAGCTTGTGTTTCTTTTGCCTTTTTTCTCATACATGGCGTCGTCGTCGTTGCAGAATTGTGCTGCGAAGCCTTCTCTACCAAAGGGTGTGACCCGGGGATGTGCAGAATGTAAAGACTGCCAAAAGGTTAAATCTCAGTTAATGCTTACTTCAGAAATAACTTTAAAATGTCTTTGCCTTGAGCATTAGATGCCTTACCTTTTCTTGTGAGTTTGTTGTTGCATAACCACGCTCTAACGTCATATACACAGGTAACTGCGAGATGGCATCCAGATGAAGCTCGTAGGCCTGACCTTGAAGATGCCCCTATATTCTACCCGAGCGAAGAGGTCTTGTTCACATTCTTTACTTCCACCCTTTCAACTGCATTTCTACGTGGATAGATCCATATTTTTCTGACATAAACTGCAAAACCTGTTTCTAGGAGTTTGAAGACACTCTGACTTATATAGCTAAAATAAGACCGAAGGCTGAAAAGTATGGAATCTGTCGCATTGTTCCTCCTCTTTCCTGGAAACCCCCGTGCCCTCTGAAAGAAAAGCAAGTATGGGAGGGTTCTAAGTTTACTACACGTGTCCAAAGAGTTGATAAACTTCAGAATCGGAGTTCAATGAAGAAGATTTCAAAGCTTTCTAATCAAATGAGAAGGAAGAAAAGAAAGTGCATGAAAATGGGAATGGATTCTGTCACTAATGGCAAGAGCGATCCCTGTTCTGCAAGCTCCGAAATGAGTGAACTTGAGACGTTTGGGTTTGAACCTGGTCCAGGGTTCACTCTAAAAGACTTCAAAATTTATGCTGATGAGTTCAAGGCTCAGTACTTTAAAAAGACTGAAACTTCTACAGACTATGAACGTAAAGTTGGTAACTCCTTAGACTGCTGGGAGCCAGCAGTTGAGGATGTTGAAGGTGAATATTGGCGGATAGTAGATAAAGCAACTGAAGAGATAGAGGTGAAGTTTTGTTCCCTGATGTTCTTCCTTTTTATATGGGACTTTTATGGTCTAATATGGCCTCTGTGTCTCTTGTAGGTTTTATATGGTGCCGATCTTGAAACTGGGGTATTTGGTAGCGGATTCCCCAAGATATCATCAAGTCACGAGGCTTCTTCTTCAGACGAAAAATATGCAAAATCAGGCTGGAACTTAAATAACTTTTCAAGGCTTCCAGGATCCCTCCTTGCGTATGAGGGCAGCGATATTTCTGGTGTCCTTGTACCATGGTTGTATATTGGGATGTGCTTTTCTTCTTTCTGCTGGGTAAGATTGATCTCTGCGAGTTGCATAATTTTATTTTGCGTGTTAAAGCATTTACTTAGTTGGGATACCTTCCTTTTACTGAGACCAAACATAGGCTCATAATTAAATTGACAACCGCGAGAATGTGCTTTGTTTCTGTATACCTGTTCACAGATGGTAGATGACCGTGGTCAAATTTTTGTGCTCCATAATCACAATGAATTATCCTTTTTCCATGTTTCGTAAAGCTAGACTAGAATTATCTTTGACTGAATTTCCGAAATTAGTAAGGTTGAGGATACTTGCCACATGAATACTCTGAATGAAACTGAAAGTATTTCCATGTCAATACATTCCGCATATGGAGTTCTTCCCATATGCTTTAGTGTCTTTTAGTTACTCTAGTGGATGTATTTCCCAAATGGAGTTCTTTCCAAATGCTTTATTTTCCCATATCATACAATTTTGTTACTCTAGTGGTTGTATTTTTGATTACTCTACATCTTATTTTGTTAATATTTTCCATTACTGACATTCCTTTTGTTACTGCTTTTGTTTTGTTTCCCCGAAATAGCATGTTGAAGATCACCACTTGTATTCGTTGAATTATATGCACTGGGGTGCACCAAAATTGTGGTATGGTGTTGGGGGGAAGGATGCTGTTAAACTTGAGGAGGCGATGAGAAAGCATTTGCCTGACCTTTTCGAAGAACAGCCTGATTTGCTTCATAAGCTAGTAAGTGTTAGATATTTGATGAATTGAATCATTGCTTTGCTGCTCTATAATCACTATTCACACAATGGACCTCTTGCTATATATAATTTCTTATTTTGAATACCTCAGGCAATTTAGAATTTTTTACTTGTGCTAGCAACCTATTGATCCTGACACAATCGTGGCGATGTTTTTATTTAATTTTATATTAGCATATGACAGATATTACCATTTTCTGTGGCTGCTTTTTGTAGTTATTTACCCTGCAGGAACTTTTATACATCATTTTTTCGTCCTCCATCGACTTCCACCTGATTTTAATGCATTTGTTTCTCATCATTGTTTCAGTATGGTTACTTAAAATAATTCCTTTGATGCTCTTTCTTGTAGGTTACGCAACTCTCCCCGTCAAAACTGAAAACTGCAGGAGTACCTGTGCACCGTTGTGTCCATCATGCTGGAGAGTTTGTCTTGACTTTTCCTCGGGCATATCATGCTGGGTTTAATTGTGGTTTCAACTGTGCTGAAGCTGTGAATGTAGCACCAGTTGATTGGTTGCCTCATGGCCAGATTGCTATAGAGTTATACTGTCATCAGGGTAGAAAAACGTCCATTTCGCATGATAAATTGTTGCTAGGGGCGGCAAGAGAAGTAGTGAAAGCCGACTGGGATCTGAACTTACTAAAGAAAAATATTATAGAAAACTTAAGGTGGAAAGCATTCAGTGGAAAGGATGGAATTTTGGCAAAAACACTCAAGGTATCCTTTCTCTTGTTTCTTGAAGTTTAGATCAACAGCGTATAAGTGTGAATGACTTGAAAATCTGAAGTCATTGATAATTTAAGAGGTATCTTTGTAAACCGGTAGCATGGTTCCATCCGTTGTAAATCGGTTACATGAGGCTGTAACTGATTTGGAAATTGAATTTCTCTTAAGTTGAGGGGTCTTGCATATTACATGAATCTACAGCCAACTAATAAGGGAAGAACGGAAGATTAGTACACCTCCTACTACTTAAAAATAAATTGATTAGTTCAAAAGTTATTTGTATTCTGCCTTGGTGCTAACTGTACAAATAAACTCATAGGTTAAGAGTGTCATTCTTTATTGTCAATTGGGGTGATTAATCGACTTTGTGGTGATTTTATATAGGCACGCGTTGACATGGAGCGAACAAGAAGAGAATTTCTCTGCAACTCTTCACTTGCATTGAAGATGCACAGTAATTTTGATGCTACCAACGAGAGAGAGTGTTGTATATGCTTCTTTGATTTGCACTTGTCCGCTGCTGGTTGCCGTTGTTCCCCAGAGAAGTATTCATGTTTGACTCATGTGAAGCAGTTGTGTTCGTGTCCGTGGGTTACTAAATATTTTCTATTTCGCTATGATATCGATGAACTGAATGTTCTTGTTGAGGCTGTGGAAGGAAAACTTAGTTCTGTATATAGATGGGCCCGCCAAGATTTAGGATTAGCATTAAGTGCACACCTCTCAGGAAGCAAGATGGAGATGGACGAGGAAGAAAAGGTGCACAAGGATCTGAGTCCACAATCAGCTGCACTTTCAGGGGAAGATTTGCAGCTGAAAGTAACATCCAGAGAAGATCTAAGTAAAGGGTCAGAAAAGACGAGTAAATTATCAGATGTTGCTTTACTTCTGAAAGACAAGGAGGAGAAATTAACACCAAGCCACTGTGTGAAGCCTGAGAAAGTAGAAACTGTTTATGATTCTTCTGTGTCAAAAGTCTCAGTTTGCCAACCATCTGAAGGAGGCATGCTCTCTGTGAAAGCTGCTAAGTCCGCAACTGGTAAAAAGAATTCACAGAGTCTACCAAATGATGTTATACTCCTCAGTGATAATGACCACGACATACCTAGGAAACGAGGTTCTGTGAGAAGGGATGCAGTTTCTTTTGGCAAGCATTTGGAACGACGGGACAGACCAACCCATGTTTTAGCGTTAGAAGCTTCTAATAAAATTGCTGCTCCAAATTGCGGAAGGGAAAGAGATTCTTTGCCTGATACACGAAACACTATATCATTGGCTACTAATGACCAAAGAGCAATGGGAGGGGATGAACCAAGTTCTGCATTGCACGCGGAAGTCAATGCCGTGGCTGATGGGGTTGCTCAGGATATATGTAATAAAATGGACACTAACAACCAGAGTGGTGGAAAACCGACTAGCTGTAAATCCAAAAACTCTGGAGGTTTGGCTATATTGGATGTGGTTGATGGGGCAAGAAGTAATTCAGGTACACCATCTTGTTCTCAAAATAACAGTCCGGATAGGTTCATCCGCCAAAAGGGTCCCCGTATTGCAAAGGTCGTGAGGAGAATCAATTGCAATGTAGAGCCTTTAAGTTATGGATGTGTGCTTTCTGGAAAATCATGGTGCAACCGCCGAGCAATTTTTCCTAAAGGTGACCGACCTGTGGTCAAGTATTTTTGCAACATGAGAACAAAAATAGATATATATTTCGCAGGTGCTAATGTATATTCTTCTTTGGTGCAGGGTTTCGTAGCCGGGTTAGGTACATAAATATTTTAGAGCCAACAAACATGTGCTTCTACATTTCAGAAATTCTGGATGCTGGACGCAACAGTCCGTTATTCATGGTAAATTGATTTCTTTCTTGCTTCTATTGAGTTGGTAGATAGATGCTGTCATGCTGATCTAATTTAACTCACCGTAAAATTATGTAGAGTGGTGTTTCATTTTAAAATGTAACCATATGAATATTTCCTTGCCATGAATCTCAACCGGCAATTTGTTCCACTGTTTGGATGCTGTTGACGTAGTGTCACGCCATGCCAACGTAATGTCAAAAAAATTGTGTGGTATGTTCTTCTTATCAACAAAACTGTGTGGTATGTTCTTCTTGTCAGGTTTACTTGGAGACTAATCCCAGTGAGGTGTTCGCTCACTTGACACCGACAAGATGCTGGGAGATGGTAAGAGATAGAGTAAATCAAGAGATAAGTAAGCAGCACAAAGCCGGAAAATTAGATCTTCCTCCTTTGCAGCCCTCCGGGAGTCCCGACGGTTTTGAAATGTTTGGATATTCGTCACCTGCAATCGTACAGGTAAAAAATCTTTACAAGTTAAGAATTCGGCTCAGATTTATATGCCCTTGTTGTATATTGCATTGGACCTTATATATCCGGTTTTCTAATTATATATATTACAAAATGTTCTAAAAAAAACAAGCCAATTCTAAAACCAACTTTGGGATTTTCTCATCTTCTATGATATATCTAGAAAGAGTCGGATAATAGCATTGCTGATTTGAAAATGTAAAATCTAGTTGACATACTCTAATGTGATAAACAGGCTATCGAAGCATTAGACGTGAATAGAGTTTGCACAGAGTATTGGGATTCCAGGCCATATTCGCGGCCACAAGTTCAGTTCCCTGCAAATCCTCTTCCCCGAGAAGCCAACACAAGCGTCCATGTGAGGAATCTTCAGAAAGCCCCCGGACACCCTCTGTTGCCTGCTGGAACAAAATCTACGCTCAAAGTTCTGCTCAAGAAAGCTAACATGGAGGAACTAAGCTCACTTGAACAGGTTTTAAGCGAGTCTAACACAGATTTGGTGACGGAACTAGTGAAGGAAGAGATCCAGAACCGCAGCTGATCTGATTCGAAGGGGATTGATGATTTTAGTGTGTACATACAGAGTTGATGAGGCTCCCTGCTCATTCTTTTTGGACACCCACCCTTACAGAGGAAGGATATATAAACATATAACTAAAAGCCCTGTTTCTTCTTCTGTCTCGAACCCAAACCCAAAACCAAAAAAGAAAAAGGAGAAAGAATGAAGAAGATTTTAGGGTTCTTGAAACCATTAGTTTTTGGTTACCTAGTCGGACTAAAAGGAACATGTGTGGGGTTGATTTCTACATCAATTGACTAGTATTGACATCTGTTTTGAAAGTCCAAAAGAACATTGGATTTAAAGAGATTAAATATCAACGCCCTTTTTAGTGGCTCCATTCGTCTATTCCCCTCATATCCGTCTTTTCTCAATCTTCTTCTCTATTCAATGGCTTATGACTTATGTATAAGATGTAAAACAAAACAAAAACGATAATAAAATGGAGGAAAACAATTTCATTGGAATCCTTATGATTATAATTTAAAATTACATAGACAAACAATACTTTAAAAAAAGAAGAACAGCATTTCGATTTCGCCAATTTAGTTTCGGCTTGGTTCCTGGATCGTTTGCACTGCTTGCTGTCAGAGAAAATATAAGAAATTCATATAAATTGTTAACTGGTGATGTTTCACTGTTAGAAAGTGGGGCAGTACAGAGAGTAAAATATGATATTCTTACTTGTAAGCAAGACAATGTGTAATGCACATCACTTGCTGTTATGTGGTGGTGTATAACCATTCTGATCCTGAAACGACTTACCACGTAAATCGTTAGTTGACTCAGGTTTCACATAAAGAATTAAAACAAAAGAATGTTAGTGTTTACGTGTTTGTAGGTTAATATCGATATGAAATTACAACATTTTTGCATATTAATCAATTCACAAATTGTAAAACTTAATTATATCTTGGCATGTAAACGCAAATGCCACGTTTGAAACAATTAAAACCTATACTTGCGAGACATACCGGGATGAGTTTTCCGGGATGACGAGAATGCCATACTCCGTTAGACTCTTGCGTAGTTTCTCAGCGGTGAGTTTTGATCCATCCTCCATATCCATGAAAATCTGAATTAGAGGCATACATACATAATTAAACAAATAGCTCCTAAATTTTATTTATTTATTATTATTGTTGATAACAACACTAGTTGTGACAATACGCACCATGTTGGTCTCCACGGCTGCAACGTTTACTCTAATCCCTTTCATTTGATTCATCCCTTCTGCAAATATTATTAACTTAATGAGTTTTTCGTTTTTTGCGGTTTAGTTATTATAGTGATTAGGGTAAATGAGTGGTGCGGTACGTACCAGCTAACAACTTCGCCTTCTTGTGGTCAAACTGTAGCTTAGGGAGGTTCTCTTGGAGTGCGACCAAAGCGGCTGTGCACAGAACGCCTATTTGTCTCATGCCTCCACCTAATGTTTTCCTCAACGTTTTCGCCTTTTCTACGAAACTCTGTGAACCAACGATTACAGATCCTATCGGAGCTCCAAGACCTTTAGAGAGACACACCTGAAACAGAGAATGTGTGTGTGTGTGTGTGAGTGAGTGAGTCTCAATTATCTTTCAACTAAAAATTTCAGAGGTTAAAGAGAGGAAATGGCACCGAAACAGAGTCAGCAGCTTTCACAAGCCTATGGACTGGAACTCCAAGTGCCTACAAAAAAAAAAAAGATTTCATAATATTAGTCTTGTGTGTCACATTCCTGGTTCAAACTTATAATATAATGCATATTTTTGACCCCAAACAAAAAAAACAAAAGTAGAGAAAAAGTAGACGATTGATATTACAATGGAAGCATTAAAAAGGCGAGCTCCGTCGATATGAAGATTTATTCCATGTCTCCTCGCAATCTCACCAACAGAATCTGTGTATTCGGCGCTCAAACATCTCCCGCCAGAGCTGCATCAAATCCTCATAAGACACACTTACTTGGCGAAAGCATGATTTACGCGAGCGACACTTACTTGGCGTGTGTGTTCTCCAAGCAGATCAACCTTGTTGATGGATAAAATGTGCTCCCTTTAGGATCTCTAATGGCTGCTTCTATGGCCGCCAAGTCCATCGTCCCGTCTTCTTCGTTCTTGATTGTCTTGGGATGCACTCCTCCGATTGTCGATATCCCTCCATTCTCGTAAACATGGATGTGACAATTGTCTCCAAGAATCACCTCGCTGCCTCTCACGTCGCAGTGAACCATCACGCATATAAGGTTCCCCATTGTACCAGACGGCACGAACAGAGCCGCCTCTTTCCCCATCATCTTAGCCATCTCCTCTTCAAGACGTCGAGCGGTTGGGTCGTAGCCGAGGACGTCATCGTCCACCTCTGCACTGGCCATTGCTTCCCGCATCGCAGCAGTCGGTCTAGTCACGGTGTCTGATCGTAGATCCACACTTCTCATCACCATCTTTATACCAATATATACCTACAAACACATTTCTTTCTTCTTTTGGTGAGAAAGCTCTAATTAAAAGGAACATTGAACTCGTGAGATTCCCAGGAATCTCGAGATCAAGAGTGTTGGTTTTGATATATCATATATCTATACAACTGTTGAGTTTTGTTGTTTTTTTGTATATAATATACTCTTCTAAGTTCTCTTTATAAATCAAAATCCGAGAAAGGTGTTCTCTGTTCGACCAAAATAAAATAAAAAAGTGTTAGTAACGACAAGAATAGCTCCTTAATTAGGTTAAACACCAATCCTAATGAGGCTAGGAAACGTAGTCCAAAAAGAAAAGAAAATGTAAAACACAACAACTAGGAGAAATAAAAAAAATCCTTATCAAACTTAAAAGCCCTAACGTGTTAGATAAGGTAAACATGCGCTGCATCAAACACTTGATTAGAAAATTCATTTTGATAAGCATCAAAATTAGTCTGAAGATTCAACCTATGATCCCCCCTGTCCAAAGAAGAAAGATTCAAGTTTACCTCGTAAGATCTGATTACTACATTTTGGATCTATGTGCTGCTACCATTATAATAGTCTCTATCTAAGAAAAGAGAGTCTCCTCGCCCAATTGTTTATAATTTATCTTACGAATTTGTTTCAACAGTTTAACGTCAAAAGGAAGAAACCTTAACATTTCCTCTTCCAGTTGAACTGGTCTTTGGGGACAGCACAATTAACTCTCCTATTAAATGGCAAACCTCCGTACGAATCTCACATACTAATCTTTTCAATTATTAGAAATTATGATGGAGAGAATATTAAAATATCCATCCCCTTCCTTCCTAACATCATTACGAGGAGAAATCTAAGGATATCTTCAGATTCTTCCACCCAACGTGAAGTATAATTAAATACTAATCACCAATATCAATAAGGAATGTAAGAAATCAAAAATATTAAAATACAAAAACTAGTAGTAGGTAGTAGTAGAAATAAATTTTGTGTTGAGACATGTAAATGATGACCATGCGTATTGAGATTGAATCACCGAGTTAACAAGTTTATTTTATATAATAAGCCCTAAAGCAATCCAAAGTATTAAAATAGGTACGGTTCAGTTAGTAAGCAAAACAGAGGTTCTGAAGAAATAAATTGATAGAGAATAGCCCATACTGAAAATCCTTTAACAGTGTAAATGAAGATTAGACAAATTGCTAAAAAAAGAAAGAAAGAAACAATATAATCAAATAAAACTAGAGGAGTACCTGTGTAAATGAAGAAGGATGCTCTTGTTCTGATTCCACTTTGAGGTTTATTAAATAAGCTTGTTGTGGCCTAACATCAAGTAACACATCATAATTATTAATTCATAAAAAAAACATCGTGAAGCTAAAGAGAAAGTTTCAGATTTGTATGTTCCTTCGAAATGGCAGAGAAAGAAGAAAAAAATAACAAGAAATGAGGGATAAACACACACAGAATCTGTTATATCATGAGAGATTAAGATGGGTGTGAGAAAGTGGAAGATCTTTATTATTTTCGGAATCTGAACAGAGCAAAGAGATGATGCATCAAGCTGGTAGTTAACTAGGTTAGAAGAGTGCCACGGGGATAATTTACGTGGCCATATTGTAAATTTGGCTATTAGGAAAGCCATATATAGGAATTAAGAACCGTTGCCACTTAGAAAGAAGAAAACGACGAAAATGAATAAACCATTTAATTATGAGTAAAGCAAACGACAAATATTAGTTTGGTTTTACTAAGGGGAAAAACAAAAAGAAGAAGAAACTAACAACGTTCACGAGAAAAGGATGAAGTTTTGGGTAGCACACGTACATACGTGTCCAAGGCAAAAAGCAATTCACGAGATAGTTGTCGTCTTCTTATTATCCTCGGACGTATCGATGAACGCAAGTTATAGTGTTCACTTTCTTCAATCGATCCAAGGCCGTGTCTTTCGTATATTGTTAAACCTGATATTATTTTAATTATGACTATAACATTGTAATGGTCTACGTTTAAAATTAGGTATATATATATGCTTTGTTTCCTTACAGCTTAAAATAGTTGGTGAATTAATCCGGTTTTGGTCCGAAACCTCTTACTTATCTATGAAAAAAAAAACAAAAAATGTTATTTGAGCATGTCTTATTAAGTTAAAATAATTCGAAAGTTAACAGATTGAAAAATATCATTTTTATATATTCTAATTTTTTGTTTGGACTACAACTATTTTAGTCTAGAATTTATGGATCTGAATTCAGATAGTTTCATGCACCTGGTAGTTGGGTACCATGGAAATCTAAAATATCTGATGATGTTTAATCTATACTAGTTGTAATAAATGAAAAAAAAAAAATAGAAAATGTTTTAAACTAAAAAGAAAACTTCTCCAAAAGCTTATATACAGAATATAAAAGAAAATTAATTTTACAATCTATTACATACTCTGTTAAAACATTAGGCACTTAAAATTTTAATTTCATATCTATGATCTGCGCATAAAATATGTTGGATAATTTGTTTCTCATCACATATGAATACAAACATGATGCAATTCAAAAGAAAGAAAAATTAAAAGACAAAACATGATTTTATAATGACAATACACACATGAGTAACACAACAACATGTTAGAAATCACCAATATAAACAGAAACACATTGAGAGATACTATAAAACATACCTTCACAAACTAATATTGGTGACCTCTGACTCAGAGTAAGAAAAGCTAGAAATCCATATATAATGACTAAATGCATACTCTATTATTGAATTGGGAAACATTTAATATATTGTTGTAACTATAAAACGAGTCAACTATATTTATATACTACCAAATATAATTTTATGCCAATACCATTATCATGAATATATTCTAACAAAAAAAATTATACTACCAAATATAGCATTTTCCCTAATTTTCCGATTTTTAAATCATTGCTAATAAGGAGGGTATGACAATGATCTACGATGGATTGGATAAATATAGATGTATGCTTAATTTGACTAGCCTTTTCAGAAAAGAAATATCAAAGACAGAGAAAAAAATATTGAAGCACCGTGTAAGTTAGTACGTCGTCTACAAATCTGGTTACCATTAATTCTAGAGGAATAACTAAATTTGTTTACGATAAGAAAACAAAAAAGTATGGTTTACATTTCTAAAAGGAGGCGAAGAAGAAGATGATGAAAAATGAGAGAAAAAAGGAAAAAGTACCCACTTTAGTAGTAAGAAAGGAGGCGTTGGAAGTAGTAGAAGACGGGACACAAAGAACTCTTTTACTTTTCAAAGTGACTTTAGTGTGGAGCAGCTGTAACTACGTACCTTCAAGTCTCTCTGTCTCTGTCTCTCTATTTATAGAGATGTGAGTGAGAGATAAAGAGATGGTGTCAGCTCCAACGTGTCAATTATACTCATGGGTCTTGGCATCTCCGTCTCTGTCGGATTTTCCATCTTTCAATTATACAATCGTTATAGGCGTGACACCCAAATTATGAAATATTTATCTTTTTCTCTGGAATTCTCTATAAATTAATGTTGTTGGGATTAAAATAATCTATTATATAAGAAAAAAATATTAGTTAATCGATAACTAATAAAAACAATTTTCTTACAATCTTTTATTATAGAAAAGTTTTTACTATGATATTTTTGAGGTATACGGTGTTAGGTTGGTTCACTTAAAATCAAATAGTTATGATGTTATTGATTTTGAAGTTTCAGCCAATACTGTAGTAGATCCAGTATCAAGTAATCTAGATCTATATGTGAAAACAAAGTTCATAAACTGTTTTTCATAAAACATATATGTTAATTCTGAATAATTTACGTGAAAGTGATATGTATGTTCTTAAGTTTAGAATTTAGAAGAAATACTATAATACTTTTAGAATTAGTTACGTGTATAAAAAACTATTATGTCTAGAAGTTTTCACAAATTAAATCCTATAAAAAACGAAGGGTTTTTTTTTGTTTTTCGACTAACAATTTCCATTACTAATTACCATCTTTTGCACAGTTAAAAACGGAGTGGATTTGATGACGACGGAATTCAGTCTAGCCGCCTGCCTAAGTCCTAACACTTTCTAACCGAACCAATCTGATCTCGTATAGTTATAAATGTATGACCATCTTTCTACATGAAACTTTTAAGCAACAAGAGGTCTTTTTTTTTTTATAACAACTCTTTGTATATTCATTTTAAATTCTGACCGTTGTGAGTCTTGTGACTGAACAAGATTGGTTCTGTCTTTTTGATACATGTAGTCGTTATACCAATTTGAAGTGATTTCATCAACAGCATTATACTGTAATTCACAATTTAGCTTTACAATTGAACCTTTTATTTTTCTCTAGCATTTTATTGCTTTTTCAGCTTAGGAACTTCACCTCCTTTATCACCATTCAATTACATTAGAAGTGGGCCTAATTTCAGTGTATTTGAGCTGATCCACAACAAGGGTTATTAGTTATACTGTACATAGGTAATTTATTAAACATGCATGATATACAAAAAATGTATAGAACTTCCCAAACTTATACATGATTTTCTTAGGGTTAATTTCTTTTTCTTTTTAATAAATAAGATCCCTTTTTTACTGTTCAAATGATACAAGATTGTAATTATGAAATTTAAGTTTATCATGTAGTATAACTTTAGAAATTAAAGATACACAAGTTGATGAGAGTTGACCAAGTTTTTAAAAATTCAATTCCACTATATCTAAATTTCCACCAACAAAGAATTTATTATTCTAGTTAATAACGTTTATGTAATGTGTTTTATAAATCGCATTATATTTATTTGAATTCAATAACATGCTCTAATCATATACAGTATATAACTACGCAGCATGTGTTCGCTTAACACGCCAATGTTTGTTTAAGAGATCACATCATTTTCAAAAATGATTTGTAATATTGAACGAATTGATAGATGTATCATGATGCTTCATAATTTATTTTGAAACTAATATTACTTTATCATGTATTTATATTTATATATCAAACAATATATATATATATATATTTCAAAAACTACATTCAACTCACATACTTTCAAAATTTGATAAGTTGGACATATTCAAATAATTGAAATTGAATGTTATATAACAAAATTACATTTCCTTTTAGTCGATTTCAGTGGAAATATAATGCCTTTTGGAATTGAAACACCGAGTAAACAAAGATAAAACCAAAATCGTTTAAATTTTCTATTTTGTTCAAACTCAATACAGTTTAAACTAATATTAGAATTAAAAAAAATAGAGCTTAATTTTTAGGAGTACTAATATCTATTGCAATCTCTTGTCATGCGCAAGAATTACTGATATATATATATATATATATATATATATAACCAGATTTGTTGTTTCTTTATCTTTTGGATTAAGACAATGTTCTCATTCGTCCATGGAATTAGGTTTTTTTTAATACGAGTATGCTGAGCAATCCTATTAATATTAAGACATGAATTTAACGTAATTTTGGCTTCCAAATAATCTTTGTTATTGAATTTTATCCATAAGTTTGCCTGAAAGTATAATTCTAAAAATCTTTCAATAGGTGTTAATCACACTTAGCGATACCTAATGATGATAACAAAATTTCAAATTACTGATTCAAATAAAATTTGTCAATTGCCACCCTGATAAAAATCATAAAATTATATCCTCAAACCTAGTGTATTTGGATAAACCACCAAAATTAGTGATCTATACTATCCCAACATGTAGGCTTTCATAATCTCTCTCTTGAAAAAGTTGGAACCCTTCCTAACATATTATTTCTGATAATCAAAAGCAAAATCATTATAATTTAAGAACATTTAGTGCAACAGCAGACCTCAACAAATTCATATCTAGAAATCCTTGACCAAGGTCCATAGTACCATCCTAATCCAACTTCAACATTCGATTCTAAGGGATTTCCTCTATTTGCTAAATTATTTCCAGAAAACATAGTGAAGACAATCCCATCTCTCCCAAGAAAAGAAACTTTTCACCTCACAGCCATAGGCTATACAGCAAAAACTTCTCCAAAACCTTTGATAGATCAAGTCTCCTGTGCGCTCTCTCGCATTATCTGTAATACGACGCCATAACATAGAGCATCAAAGCTGATGAGGCCGTCACTATAAGTTCCTGCAACCAGGTATCAACGTTAGCAAGGTGTTCGTTCGGTTCTTGTTACAACATCACAAGCCTGGTTTGCGGTTATCACTGATGGAACTATTTAATTTAGAGACCAGGCCCTTTTCTTTAATAAATCTTGGTTCGGAGATTGTGGCAAAACATATCCACCTTAGGCGCTCTCATTTCATGCCTAAAATCTGTGCATCTAGTTTTCATTTCAGTAGAAGTACACATACCGTAATACCTATAGATGTGACCAAGTCAATTATATTACGGATAAACGGCAGAGTCATCTACAACCTAATCAACTAGTGCTGTTCGTTGAGGCTTTAGCCATAAATTGAGCTAATGATCCTAAACCAAATTTTGACCTAAATGATCATTTGTACGGGACTAAGTTAAGGGAAGGTTTCAAGTGTAGAAAAGAAGGGCGTTAAGCAAGAACACCAACCTGGTTATTGTAAAGAACCATGGGTATGGAGCTACCCATGTACTCGATGACATTTAAGATCCCGGTGTAGGCCTGCAAAGCATGATTCAGTAAGAGTTAAACGTAGCATATATGCAAGTAAAAGAACTTTGAGATATCTAATAACTAGGTCTAACAATCAGGAGAATCCAAAAATAATATTTTGACACTGTGAGCTGTATTTATACCACATAGGCCGCTTTTCTTTGAATAAAGTAAAACCAATACCAGATAGTGCAACATAAAACAGATTCTTTTAAAACAGCGGAGTCATGATAGATCCACATACCAAAGATGCCACAAGTATAGAGCCAAAAACTAATGAAAGAGACCGAAGAAGCCTCTTTCCCATTCTCAATCCCCGTCCATTGTCTTCGCCTTCCTCCTGCAGCCAGTGCCAACATCAATGCCACTCAGGACTAAAGAGTCGACAGGTGTATCGAAATTAAAACATAAGGCTTCATTATTTTCAAAACTCACGTTATATGTTGGAGATGAAGGTGCTTCAAAGGATTTTAATTTCTCAAAAATTCTGTAAACAAATACAAAAGACATAAACTGCAGTGGTTTGTATTCAACACTACGTTTTATGGCAATCCATGCACTCTGCAAAAAGAGAGAAACAGAGACAGAGACAGATTCATATATGATCGTGAGACCCAAATATTATAAATGTTGTATATGCATAGATGTGTGGGAAAGGAGTCATCTTTTCAGCAAGAAATCAGTCATTCAAACAGAAGCATGATGCGTACATATGTTACAAAACAAAACCAGCGTTTCTGAAAGGAGCAACATAATCCTCAAACCTCATTCTTCTTAAATACTTACAAACACTGCTGATATTGCTAGGTTGATCAACATATCATTTCTGGATGACTTGGAATACCTGTGGTAAGATGGGTCAGTTACATGCTTTTGAAGGATGAAAATAAATAATTTGAGTGGACTCATAAAGAATCTCCACCTTGGACCCCATGGTATTATGGGTTGCTTATCAGCATATTTAATGTCCTTGGAAACCTGAATTAAGAGGAATTCACCCAGGATTAAGAAAGAAAGATACCCATAGAGTACAAGACGGCACATGGCAAGGAGGACACGATACATACCTTAAACGAACCGAAAGTCACACCCTTTTTCCTATTCATTAACTGGGAATACATGAGCTTATCATATGCATTCTCAAGCTATCAAAAGGTAAAATAGAGAAGAGTTAGCAAGAAAAAAGAAAAGAAAAAAAATCATGACTTACAGGACTCCAAAGATAGAGAGAGGTAACCTACTAGAGCAGCAGTGTCTTCATCACCACTCCTCTGAGCATCTTTAAGTTTTCTTCCATAAGTTTGCTTGATCTTGTCAAATCCCTCTATTGGGTTAACACCAAGAACCTGAGAAGGTATGCACTCATGTATTGAGGAATGCAGAGCTAAAACAATGACAAGCAAAACAAGTCCTTTTCTAGGGCTCTAATCTAAAGAGCAATTACCTCATATGGGTTAGAGTCAGCATCGGACTGTGAGTTTCCAGCCGCAGACGAAGCAGCACGTATCACAATCCTGCTCTGCAACACCCTTCCCGGGGGAAGCCTGAAAAAATCAAACATCTTCATTACAATAAGGAATAGTCTGAACGGACTTGAGCACAACAATGGAACTCCGTTAAGTGCAATTGAAAGTTATAAACTTTTTAGCCAACTGTAAGAAGCGCCAGGCTTAGAAGCTCATTCACAATGAAACCGCCCAACACACACACACACACAAAAATTCGGAATTTGATTGAAAAGGCTTTATGAATGACAAAAATAAGGGTTTCTCACGGAGTTGATGAAAATCTAAGAAAACAAAACAGACGTTTATGGCTGCTGAATCCTGATACTAAGCAAGTAGTAGAAATGGAGGAAAAACCAAAAGGAAGAAGCGGCGAGAAGTAGCAATCGATGTTCCTTCAATTTATAAAGCCGAAGAAAGTACCTGACAAAAGAAGGCGATTTGGGAGTTCGAAGAGTAAGATGTGAGCTCCTATCACGAATTTGAGGATGAGGGTAACGAAACGCGTTGGAAATTGCGAAAGCCATGATGGAGGAGGAGGGCACAGAAGTAAGTAGATGATATGCAGAGCCAAGTAGGGCGCAGAAGCAAATAACAAGCGGAAGTTTGGTGAAGTTCGGTGACAAAAGGCTACTATTATTTGTTGAAACCGCGGGGCATATCAATAAGTTCGCGTGGCCTAATGGATAAGGCGCTCGCCTCCGGAGCGGGAGATTATGGGTTCGAGTCCCATCGTGAACGGATTTGGGCCTCTAAAAACTTCATGTTCGGAATTTTATGCGTTCGAGGATTTTTTGTAGAATTTGGGCCTGTCTAAAACTTTGCTTGCTTGAAACGAGTGTCCCACCTCTTGTAACTTTTTTTTGTGTGTATTTAAATAGATTCAACATTCTTGTTATAACGAAAGGGACAAGAGAGTGATAAGGATTAACGCAAATGATTGGGGAGGAGCCACCTAGTAGATAATGGGGTCAGGCTACAAAATCTATCAGACTTAGTTTGTAAGTTTTCTTTACGTGTGAGTTTGTTGTGAGTAGTATTTGAACGCGTTTGAGAATTTTGTTTTGTTTGCTTCGCCTGTTCGATTTTCTTTCGAAGCAATGGATTTTGTTTTCTCTATGCCACACCCAAACAAGTGTCCCAATATAAATTCATCTGTTTTATCTCAATAAAGGGACAAGAAGTTCATAAAGTAGTTTTGACAAGTTCATTTCTCTTTGATTAACAAAATGATTACTCTCTACTTTCTGCTCCATTAATTTCCAGCTGGAATCTCCCTTTGCTACTTCATCTTTTTTACTTGTGTATTTTTATACTTATGGTCTATTGAGTAAGAAAGTATTTAGTGATGATGTGTGTGTGTTGTGTTTTGTTTAATTTTAGATTGCTCAAAGTTGTTTTATGTAGTTGCACTCGTTTAGATGTCTGCAGTGAGTTCCTTAATGCTTATAAGATAGGAGTAAAGTATTTATTTAGCAAATCATCTTCTTCTTCTTTTTTTGTCAGGAAAATCCTATAAAAGATTGCTGTTTGTTTTATATTATGCATACCATTAATAAACGTGAAGATGGTGGTTTTTTAATGTTTATTTGTCTATGATAAATAACTAAACAGTATCCCTAGTTTAGAGAAGACCAATGTAAATGAAATAGTTGAAACCATGACTGGATTACTTATACAAAATTGTAGTACATTTGATAATCACTTAAGCATTCTCAAAGAAGAAGAAGAAGAAACTTAAATATATAAACGATTATTACTAGAGGGCAGATACGAAAGTATCTAACAATCAGAGGGCAAAATCATATATATAACAAACTGCAGGACAAAACCATAATCACGAAATAAACCGAGGGCAAATACACAAAAATATAAACTTAAGTAAGCTTTCTCCAGTTTTCTATTTCTCTCTACGAATGCAAATACTGTATTAACAATTTTTTGGAAGAGTATATGTAAAATGTATCGCATATAAAAAATCTTATTATGCAAATGATAGTTTTTTTTCTTTTTTTTCTTTTGCCACCAAATATATAAAAGATTGTAAATGATAGAGAGATTTCATATTAATGTTTATAAATATATTCTTACAAACCTTCTCCAAGTAACATCTAAAGATTCTAAACAAAGAAACAACAAAAAATAGGATCCGCAAGTAATATGTAAGGAATTTTTTTACCAAAAAAAAATTATATGTAAGGAAATTATTTTCCATAATACAAATTTGACCTAAGATAATCTTATAATACTATTCCAAATGACTTTAGAAAAAAAAAAAAGCGGAAAATATAGCGTTAACGGAAAAAAAAACAAACCGTATCGTATCTTAAGGGGAAACATGTAAGCATCAAAGCGAATATTCCTTAGAGAATTTTGGGGCTATAAAGAAAAGGTACAGCCGACTCAAGAGGGCTCCTCTTCTTCTTAAACACAACTTTACACAAAAAAGAAATCAAAACAAAAATAATATGACTTGCAGCCAAACACTCGGAAACCACAACAACAACAACAAGTACCAGATCTGCGAAGAGATCGGCCGTGGACGCTTCGGCACCGTCACTCGCGTCTATGCTCCGGCCACCGGTGATTTCTTCGCCTGCAAGACCATCGACAAGAGCTCTCTCACCGACGCTCTTGACCGCGCCTGCATCGACAACGAGCCCAAGCTCATGGCTCTCTTGTCCTACCACCCCAACATCGTCCAAATCCACGATCTCATCGACACTGATTCCACTCTCTCCATCTTCATGGAGCTCGTCGATCCCTCCGTCTCGATCTACGACCGTCTCGTTTCTTCCGGAACCTTCTCCGAGTCCCAGACGGCGTCCTTCGCTAGACAGATTCTCCAGGCGCTCTCGCATTGCCACCGATACGGCGTCGTTCACAGGGACATCAAGCCGGAGAACGTTCTGGTTGATCTGCACAACGACACGGTTAAGATCTGCGATTTCGGGTCCGGGATCTGGTTGGCCGAGGGCCAGTCCACCGAAGGCGTCGTCGGAACGCCGTATTACGTGGCGCCGGAGGTTCTGATGGGATGCTCGTACGGGGAGAAGGTCGATGTCTGGAGTGCTGGCGTCGTCCTGTACACGATGCTCGCCGGAGCTCCCCCGTTTTACGGGGAGACGGCGGAGGAGATTTTCGAAGCGGTGCTACGAGGAAACCTGAGGTTCCCGCCGAAGGTTTTCAGGGGAGTTTCTTCGATGGCTAAAGATTTCCTGAGGAAGATGATATGTAAAGATGCTTCTCGGAGGCTCTCAGCCGAACAAGCTCTCAGTAAGATTCCATGATCTTTGCTCTTAACGACGATCCATCAGAAAAATTGAATTTCGAGTTTTGTTTTCTTAAAAGTCAGTCCATATTCTGTATCCTTTTAACAAAACCCCTCGAAAGAGAAAGCCATTGATCCGGATCTTCCGTACAGTAAAACCAGAAAAGTCAAATTTGCATAAGAGTTTTTTTATATAAGCAATTAATTAATTTTTGTTTAATTTTAATTGCAGGGCACCCATGGATTCAAAGAGCAGGAGAAACAGAGGAGAGATTCATCTGAAAAAAGTGGTTGAAGAGAGAGAGAGAGATTCGGAGAGGAGAATAAATAAAGTAGTAAAAGCAGTAGTAGCAGAGTAACAACTACTAATAAGTAAAAGAGTGCTTATCGCTTTCGAAGGGTCTAACAGGTGGGAGTGTGAGTGTGTGGGCACATGTAAATTGGGTCTGGCTTTGTAAATTCCGCCTTACCCACAAGACTCTTCTGGAAGAAAGCACCCCAAAAAAAAAAAAGGAGCTGGATAAAGAGGATGACGCCAAGCTGGCTTCTTCTGAGTTTGGCGATGAGTTTTTTTTTTTTTGTTTTCTTTTTCCATTTTGTTAATTTTGGCTTTTAAGGGTTGCTTGCTGCTTTAGGGATAGACCGTAGTGTAGAGGATAACTATCTTTTTCCGCCTTTTACGGGGTTTTTTTTCCTTCTGGGTGAGTATAAGGATGAGAGAAACCAGAGTTGTGTACTCTCTCTGTTTTTCCGCTTTTATCAATAAAATAAGTTTTGTTTCCCATTCATTTTCCTTAGTTGATTTCTTCTTCAATAATCCAATCCAAACTTGGCACATACTGTATGATAATTTTAAAATTTTACTTGAGATATACAAAGAAAGTATTTCGCTAATTTGATTTAAGCTTTCGATGATGTTGACAAAAAAATGATTTAAGCTTTCGATGTTTCATTATTTCCTATTTTATATGTTTGTTTTCTTATTGACATGGCAAATTTTCTCTAGTTTTTTTTACTAACTTGGTTTGGGGACTAAACTTTCTTGTAATAAGACTGTTTCAAAATAACAAAAAAAACTTTCTAGTAAGACTCCACCGAATTAAAGTTTGTGCCCACTTTTTCTTTTTAAAAAAAGAAAGAAAAAGATGACCCACTTTTTTCACTCGCTCACGTCTTTGATGTACCGAAAAGATGTACGGTGGCCTAACAATTCCAATCTCCTATCTACGGTCGGCACTTTTGTACATTTGCAACGTTGGATTAGAAGAAAAGTCCGACTTTTTCAACTTCTCTACATTTATTCTTTGTCTGGGCCAAATATATATTGGAATCTTTTAAATGCAAAACCCATATGAATTATTCTCATTTGAGCATATTCTTTCAGAAATTTAACTCCAATAAAGATTCCAATCTCCATAAGATATTCCCACGTAAGTATATGCCTTGGATCAAACCCCTATTTATTCTTTTCTTCTTTAAGTTTTAAAACGTGACTCACGAATCTTCTGTGTTAGTGGAAGAAACTAGCTACAATTTGATTCACAATTTAAACATTATGTATCCTATTATTTCTCTTTTCTTTTAATGTTCTTGTTCGTCCAGTCATGAAAATAAACGTGAACGCATAAAATCCCCCTTTTTATAAGACACACAACGCATGAAGGTACGTATCCTACAAATAAAGAAGAAAATTAAATTATATAATTAATTTGGCAGTCCTATTCAAGGAATAAATCTTTTGGTACTGCATGCTGCGTGATACTTCGCATGTCCTATCCTATGACATGGAGTTATATTAGCATGCAATATCAGCCCAATTAAAACACTTTATCAATCACTAGCTCCGAGTAAAACAACTAACCAAAAAATACATCTTAATTAAATAAAGCTTAATTATTCGCAGTCACGGCATCGTAGACCGTATATGTCGTCACGTAGCTGCGTGGCACTTTTTAATGGTGTCAAATATTTGTGGAGTCTAGCAATGAATCCACTAAAGGATTATTTATGTACAACTCATAATTCTTTTTTTCACTTTTTCTTAGCTGAAGCTTGCATAAGAAGCCGAATCTTTCGATAAAAGGAGATGTTAATCGCGATGCAGCTTTGTTCTTTTCCCTCTCTTTTGTAGTTTTGAATTTCATTGATAATTAAAAAAAAACTTTATAAACAAAAAAAAATCAAATCAAATAAAAAAATGAAATAAAACAAAATTTGATAGAAACTAACGAGGGGGATCGGAGACGACAACACAACAGTCTAGCCCTACCCATGTGGTACGGTTAGCTTAGCGTTAGTGGATAAATAAATATCTCATCGATGACTCTTGAGGTGTTATTATGGGTATTGAATAGACCCATAATTTGTGGCAACTCGTAATTTAATAGTATAGATAGATATACGACTACTTTGACCGATTACAATATAGCTGTTTTAATATTGTTAAATCCATAGTTTGAATTTTGTACCAAATATATTTTCGTTAGATAGGTCATTTCTATTAGTCTATTAGATTTTTAAAAAATCATCATAATCTTCGGTTCAAATAATACACTTAAAATTCCAAACCTATGAAATGTAAAAAAATTTAAATAATAAACATAGCAACTAGAGTTAAAAGTAGAACACCGGTGAAACATTTTGCCATTTTGCTAAAACCACACTAACGCCAAGTTAAAAAAAAAAATGGAATATAACATACTATCAAATATAGAGAAGATGAAGTTCGGTTCCAATACAAAAATAAATGAGTAAATGCGATTTAAGAAGGAAAACTAATCCTGAAAGAATCATACTTAAATTATTGGAATTTGGAACAAAACCTAACTTATCTTGAAACCTGTCAGATTCTTATAACATTTTTCACTGTTTCCTACGTGCGACATGTTTCGAGAAACAAATAGTAGTATTATATAAACAAATGATAGTAGTCCCAAAAATAATTTGTGCCGTTGTGGAACTCTGTCTTTTGAAGACGCGTCAAAGCCAAATGCAACTGCTAGAAGCGGGACCCATTAACGACTGGTGATCAGCAGTTTGACAGATCACGTCATGTGGTCGACCGAAGAATCAACTACGTGGTGGTTGATAAGCTATCTTTTTTTAAGTATCTTCCTTTGGATAGTAGCGATTGCGTATATTAATTTTTTATTTTGTCTCTCATTGCCGAGAGATGTTCGTACAATATAATAGCCCCGGAAGTCAGATCAGAAAAGTCAATCACGTGGTTAATAAACTATCACGTAGCACCCAAAGAAAAAACAAAGCAAAAAGACCGATAAATAAATAACTCACAAGGGAAGCAAATTTTTAGCATATTCTTCGTAACTTAAATCAAATAAAAATTCCAATCACCATAAGATATTCTCACGAGAGTATATGCCTAGGATCAAACCCCTATTTATTCCTTTCTCGAAGACGACTCTCGTTTTGAACGTGACTCATGATGAGTCTTCCGAGTCGGTGGAAGATACTACAGTTTGACATTTATGAATAAAATGTGAACGCACAAACTTCCCTTTATCAACGCATGAAAAGGATCCTACAATTTTTACAGAAGAACAAAAATTTAATAATTAACCATAATTTTGCAGTTCTAACTATATAAAGATATAAATCTGTCATGTGTTGTATATTGCGTGATACATCACAACACATCATGCTTATAATTAGCATGAATCTGCCCATACACATTTTCTATAAGTTACTTATTCTGATTAAAATAACTAACACCAAAATATATCTTAATTTATTAATAAAAGCTTCTTCGTCGCGGCTGCAACAGTATAAATGGCATGTCAAGTAACCCGCGTGGCACTGGTTTGGTTAGTCGTTGTTTGACTATATTTGGTATTTAAAAAGCTATATTATCACTACAATAATAGCACGTTCATCCCTGCAACCAAAAACACAGAAATAATCAAGACTAGAAATTACACAAAATTGTTAAAGATATATGACAGCGATCAATTGATAAAATTACCCATGACAATCAGTTTTGGATGTTACTGAGTCATGATCTTGATTCAGTTTCCGCTTAGGTTTACATGTTTGAGTAACACTGAATATTCCACTGTGAGTGTGAAATACATTCAAGTCTATTCAAATACAACACCACCTGTGACAAATTCCTCCATCTCGAGAGAAATCTCTTTTGTATACATTCATATTCATTAATAAAAACATCCAATTCGTTGCTTTTAGCGATCTCATAATCATTTGGCTCACCATAGAAAGTCTAGACCCAAAGTTCCTTTGAAAACTAAATTACGGAAAAAAAAACCACACTTCGGGTTGTAAACCAAAGCTGTATGACCATAAACTTCTGAAGCAAATTAGACAAGAAAAAGGAAAACATGTTGCTTGACGTGAGGAGATTCGTTAAAAACAAAAAAGCTGCGGTGGTGCAAATGAATCTATACGCAATTGGCGCTACTATATATGATTTTGATCCAAGAAGGAAAAGCCAAGCACGATTAAGCTAAACTAGTGTACACATGTTTGGATTAATTAAGGAGTAGAATGGGACATGAAAAAGACAAGTAACTAAAAACGTATAAACCCAAGAGGAATGTCTAGTCCCTCATCATCTTCCCCATCTATCAATAATGCAACTATGTTAGTAAATAATCTTAATTGTATTAAAACAGTACACATAAAAATCTTACAAAGACAAATCCGCTCAACCGTCCAAACGCACAAAATATCCTAATTGGTTGAGTGACCACATCTTCCATCGAGAATTAAATGACATAATCACATTTTAGTGAGCTTAAATGGTAGAATCTGACCATTTTCGATAAAACTTGTCAAACCTGAACTAACTTAATTGCAATAAAAAAACAGTACAGTTAAAAAAGCGTACAAAGAGAAATCCAACAGTACAAAAGCACAAAACAACATAGTCTCGATAATTAATAATTGTTAATCTATCCGATCCACATTTTCAAATGTCTTATATGCCACGGTTCTTGTATGCCTGGTGCCACCTAGGATTAGATAACCGCCATAGCCTATGAACACCTAAACGACGCCTATGCATTGCACATTTCTTTTTAGAAATCTTCAAAGCTTTTCTTCTCCACTCCAGTAATCACCCCAAAGAGCCAATTCTCCCGAATGCGCATTGATCACTCTTCTAACTATAGCCTTGCGATCAAGAGGCTCACCAATCCGAGCTTTTGCCAAGTCTTTATACATAATATAGACGGTTGCAGTTTTGGCGTTGAGTGTTTCATTCGGCGTTTCCACATCTCCAATAGTTTCTATTGCCACTTGCACAATCTCCAATTCGGACAGATAAAGCTGCAGCAACAACAGTTTTGTAACAAATTAAACATGCGTGTTCATTATATTATTATCAATAATGTCACTCGTATTATGTCATTGATATGCAAAAAATTTAAAGAGAGAAAAACAGAAAAAACCTTACAGCAACAACCGCATGTTCATTATATTATTACCAATAGTATCACTCGTGTTATGCAAAAAAAAAAAAGAGAGAGAAAAAAACAGAAAACCTTAGAACAAGATCAATGCAGGTTTTTTAAAGGGTTTCTTAACATATAGTATTATAATAATTTTTATTATAATACTATATGTTAAAAAACTCTCTAAGAAACTACCATTGATCATGGTCTTACAACAACAACCGCATGTTCATTATCTTATTACCAATAGTGTCACTCGTAGATATGCAAGAAAAAAAGAGAGAAAAAAAACAGAAAACCTTACATCTGTAATACTTCTGTCGTGAGAAACAAGTGCAAATTCCGAGTACAGAGTAATCCAATCATTGTATCGCAACTCTGATTCCTTCACCAACAATGGATATATAAAACATATTAGCACTACGCATAAGCAAAACTGATGCAAGTGAGTGTCAATAATTTAATAATCTTACTAGGTGAAACCGCTTTCTATCACTGAAAGCAATCTCTGAAGGCCAATGAGGCAATATATTTTCATCTTGGTAGAGTTCTTCATCTTCGTACACTCCTTCGTCTTCGGGACGTAGGAAGGGCTCCTTCTTTGAACACTTGGTGCTCACTACGGGAATACGCAACATGATATAAGCAGCAATTGACATGTAACGAGCTTGTATTAAAACAGAAAAATGCATCACAAGTCACATATACCTCGAGGTTTAGCTTCTTAGTCAAGTCAAGGAAATCGCAAACCTAAACCTATCTGATTGATAATGTTCTAATGTCAAATCCTTCCTAAATCGATAAAAAGCATCCGCCGCCGCTTGCATTCGTCGAAATTTCGGACCACAATCTTTTCACTTGACGAGGAGGAGGAAGATGAGTCGTCAGTGGGTATCTACGCAGGGAAGTGTGGAAATCGATGTAATGATTTCACCTTCTTAATTAAATTTTGTTCAGAAGTTGATGTGTTGGAATTTTATCCATTGATTTGTTCAAACAAAATTAACCTTAGTTTTGAACGTACGCGTAGCTTGGTAGACAAATCACAAACACTGATTGGTTATTTTCTCATGGCTCTTAGCGTTTCAACTATCACGATGGTATTCCAACAACATCTCGTGGCCATGGACTGAGGCACTTCGAGTGTCAAGGCAAGGATGGGTATGATTGGTATCCCAATGTTACCTTGGTGAAGCTTTTTGGTAAGCTGAGGATTCATCGTTTCAATTTGTTAGAGGTAAATAAACTTAGTCTCGTGCTTTTAATCAACATGCTGTTTTGTACCACATTATTATATACATTCTCAATTTCTTTTTTCATCTGTTTTAGAGAAAAGATTTTTAACTCCACAACTTAAAGAATAAAGAGTTTCAACATGAGAGTTAATTGTGGTGCTTCAACTTATTACATAACTTTGGCTGCATGCGTTCCAAAGAGCATTCATTGAGTATAATCGACCCAAAGTGTTTGAAGTTCATCATGGAAAATTGGAGATGTCGAGCAGCTAAGGTCGTAGATCGATTATGACCTTTTTACATCTCAGATGATAGTCACATTGCGTTTTTGTGTTGGAAAAATGTACAACAATTGTACATTGCGTTATGGAATACACCTACGATTAATGTTTTTATTATAAATTTTGGATTTCTGTGTTTATTTAATTTTGTTCAAATGTAAACATCAAACCTAAAAAAACAACCACTGTTTAACTGGTATGCCCATGTTGTTTTGTTTGAAAAAACTTCAAAAAACTTCGATATGTTTGGGTTATCATGTTGTTATCATTGTTGTTATACCTAGGTGGCACCAGGCATACAAGAACCGCTCGTCATCCGCAAGATGGTTAGACATTTGAAAATGTGGATCTGATGGATTAACAATTATTAATTATCGAGACTATGTTATTTTGTGCTTTTGTACTATTGAATTTCTACTGTTTTTTAATTGCAATTAAGTTATTTCACGTTTGAGAAGTTTTATCGTCGGTTGACCACCCGAAAATGGCCAGATTCTACAATTTAAGCTCACTAAAATGTGATTACTGTCATTAAATTTTGGTTACTCAAAAAGTTGTTTCCAGGGAGATGGATGTACCTGCAAGACCTGATGGTTGGAAAAAGCTTCCAAAAAGTTGCTTGAAACAATTGGTAGAGCATGCATTGAGTATAATCAACCCAAAGTGTTTGAAGTTTATCATGGAAAATTGGAGATGTCGAGCAGCTAAAGTCGTAGATCGACTGAGACCTTTTTACATCTTAGATGATAGTTACATTGTGTTTTTGTGCTGGAAAATGTACAACCGATGTACTTTGCATTATGGAATACACCTACGATTAAATCATGAATGTTTATATTATAAATTTTGGATTTCTCTGTTTATTTAATTTTGTTCAAATGTAAACATCAAACTTAAAGAAACAACTATTGTTCAACTGGCATGCCCATGTTGTTTTGTTTGAAAAAAGTTTTAAAAATTTCAATATGTTTGGGTTATCATGTTGTTATCATTGTTGCTATACAATGGTTTCAAAGCAAACTTGTTCCATTATGCAAAATAGCAATGACAAACATGTTGGTGCTAATGGATACATTCGGGTTTCATTCAGTAATATGTATATGATTCTTGGGGTTGAAAGTGAAAATGCCGACATTGTCCAGGCCACGCCAAGGCCATAGCATTTGTTATCCAGTTTTTGCTGCCTGGTCTATAATGATGATAAAAGCAAGCGGAAAAGCCTTGTCGTGGTCATGTGCAAGAGGTGAAGGCTTCTGTCTCTTTTTCCATTACAACTTTTTGGTTTTGAATGTACTTTAGTTTTGCTTGGCTTGAAATCGAAACCGACAAGGTAAAATCAGTTGTGTATGTACGTATCAAGGCGTATAGCGGAATGTACTTCTCCTCCCAGTTGCGGATGATTTTCAACACACTTACCAAGTCTGAAGAAGCATATACCCAGCAGATGATGTGTGTCATTTGATCACGAATAAAATTATAAATTTCTTTTCATGATGCATTTTTCAAAAAATGGGTAAATACCTACACAAACATATAACAAAACGCAATGAGACCATTATATAAACATACTCAACCGTTTGAATATTAAAACTATGAACATATTCAAGATTAAAAAGAAAGTGTATACCGGTTCTACATTTTTCCAGCACAAAAGTGCAATGTGACTTGACATCTGAGAACTTTTAGGATTCATTCTTTCACAATGTGTCTCAACGTAACATCAATCATACAACCATTTGAAAGTTTAAAAGGGCCTATACATATGTTGCGTTTTGTTTATTTACGTCCCCAATCATACGAGCTTCACTCATTTTTTACAAAAAAATGGAAAAACAAATATTTCAATTAAAAAAAAATGATAATCTTATAAAAGAGATGGTGGTCTAGTAAGTATAAGGAGACTGTTTTTTTTGTTGTTGCTCCAATTGTTCTTAGGTACATATAATTATTCTTTGAATTACGATATCTAAATAATGTTTCTAGAATTGTGAGAGGGTTATTTACCAATAATTTGGAACTCACACGGTTTATTTATATATATAAAAAATTGATAGTTCCTACCAAAAAAATTGGAGCTCACACCGTTTATATATAAAAAAAAAATTGATAGTCCCCACAAATAATTTATGCCATTGGATTGTGTTTCGAAGACCTACGGTGTGATCAGCGCTTTGACAGATCACGGTCACATGGGACACCGCAAAATCAACTACGCAGTGGACGATAAGCGGTCTTTCTTTAGTATTTTGCCTTTGGATAGCAGCGATGCCTTATAATAAAATCAAATCTCTGTCTCTTTCATCATTTTTTTGTTTCGGTTATATATTACCCAAAGACTTCGTACAGAACAGGAGAAGCAGTCACGGTAGTATCCAACGTACCCAAGAAAAACAAACAGAAGAGTAAAGTGGAAGATGATTGTTAAGGTTTTTTATTTTCATTTGTATTGTGATCGGTCACTAATTGACAAGAAGAAAGATTATTAAATACTCGATTCTTTTTAGATTTTATAAAGTCCGAAAATTAGTTTAGATGTTTGAGTTCGAGATCTTCCGATTATTAAAAATAGAATAGTACTCCCTCTGTTCCTAAAAGAAAGTAGTTCTAGAGTTTATTTTTGTTTCACAAAGATAATTTTTTTAGGTTTTCTATGCATTTTTTCTTAATCAATGATGAAAAATTGTAAACTTCAAGAGAATTAAATGATTTTTCTGAATTACTATTGGTTTAAATTTATAGAAAATGATTAATTACAAAAAATAATGCATTTATAGTCAAATTTTAATGTGTTTTCTTAATATGTGTAAAAATTCTAAAACAACTTTTTTTTAGGAACAGAGGGAATAGTTATATTTATCATCGATGACCACCCGAAAATGGCCAGATTCTAACATTTAAGCTCACTAATAATGTGATTCCTTTCTTTTAGTTCTCGATGGAAGCTCATTTAAGCTCACTAATAATGTGATTCCTTTCTTTTAGTTCTCGATGGAAGCTGGATGGTCACTCAACCAAATATTATTGGAAGTTGCATACAGCTCTAAAATAACATACAGGAAACTTATCAACCATATATAGGTCTTGGATCTCAAGGATTGAAAACCTATGTTCGTTTCGCTGGTGTTGATCTCAAAATCTAACATCAATATTGATTTGTCATTAATCGTACGACAAACATTGTAACAGAGATGACCTCACAAAAAAAATTGCAGACTATTGCGTGGAGAACTAATTGATATTAAACAGATTGCCTCAACAAAAGACATTACATTCTATGTTCCATGAAATGAAAGAACCTCTACTTTGTCAAGCTCAAGATGGTACTGAAAAACGTACCTATCTACAGGGTGGTGGTAAACAGTTACCTCTCTGATTTTAGCGGATGCCTCACGCAAACAAGATCGTCCAGTTTATTTCCATCCATCTTGTACTGTGATACGCCTTGCATTTGTATATAGTGACCCCTCGCTTCTTTTCTTAAGCTCCCAAACGGCATCACTTCCCATTTCTTGTAATCTGACTTCTTCCTCATCTCACTCATGTCCGGGGATCCCGAGACGGGCCCTTTTGTAGGGTCTGCCTCTCCCCACACCTTGCAATTACCGAACTGTCCTGACCCATCCCTCTTCAAACTAGTTGGCTGTTGGCTCCTTTGTAGGCGTAAGGCCGCTGCGTGAGCTCGGCTTATCATTTCACGACTTGGCACGCTCGACCAGTCTTCCTTCCTCTGCGACCTAATGGGAGAATGGATCCGGATTACCTGCCACGCAATGATTTATTCAGAAAGACCACAGAGGAGCAAAACAGAAACAAAGGCTTTGGCAAGTTATCTGTACACCAAGACACTCCAGAAGTTGGTAGTATGCCCTTCCTTGGAGTGGGTTATGCCCTTTCCTTGGCGTGGAAAAGTAACGCGTCCTACATTGGTAATAAATATACAAAAGTGAGGAAACATGATGACTTTTCCAGACTACCAAGGAAAATTATTACCAGATTATTGGAAGTATCCAATCTCCTAAAAGGGCTCTGGAAATTAGAGAGATAGCAAAGAGTTATTTAGGAAACTTGCCACTCTGTGTATCCAGGATCTACGGTGAAACCATATATGTCCACGATATCGCACATGGACAATGCTAGTTCAATGGATTTCATCCCGGTTCCTTTGGCACCTCTGCGTAGGACAATTCCTTGGAAAAGATAAACAGGGTTTGGTATAGTCTGTTACAAGATAAATACAAACCCGCGTAAGAAAATCATGTACGCGATTTTGTCTGCAAGGATTCAGAACCCAGTGTCTTCAGTTATGTTTTTGAAGGGGATTTGTTACAAACGACCACAGTGGAAACTGGGAAAAGAAAACAAGTCATGACGGGAAAAGGAAGAAGAAAGAAAACAATAACCAATACCTTTATCATTTCATTGAAGTCTCGGTGGGTCACACTTTTGATTATGAGCACCTCATTGTCTGTAGTAAATGACAGTTGCAGAAGGTTACATTACAAGGGCAAAGCTACAATGAGTGCTTCAAGAAAAATGAATCTCAAGATGCGGATTATATCTCTGTCTAATATGATTACTGACCAGACCCATTGAGAATCTTAACCATGTTCCGAGCCGCACCACGAACAACTAGTCGGAAATCCCTTTTCACTCCTACGTATTTGGCATACTTCTGCAACAAAAAAATAACGTGAATATAAGCAATGCCAGCAACCAAAAATCACAATTCAAGGCTATGTGGAAACGACAATCGGTAAACTCAGTGAAATCACAAATTAGCATGTTAGACATATTACCTTATTGACAGGAGCTTCATTATCTCGGAATACAGCATCATGACTGTCAATCTCTTCTCCGAACTCTGTTTTTAACAGATCTCCGGAATTTCCAACGACAGCGCATTTATGAAACTGTCGTGGGTGGAAAGGAGGCTTTGCTGGAAGGATCACATTAAGATGCTCCTCACACAATGTACGATTATAACACTTATCAGCTCCCCTGAAACCCGAAAGATCAAAAAGGTTCAACAAGAAAGATCAAATGACACAAGCAAACAATTACACAGGACGTTTGGGATCATACAGTTGAGCAATTCTCATAGCTGCATAGTCCAACCATCCATCAGGGCGTACATCGAGGTATTCTCTTGTCAATACTGTAGTCATGTTGCGGTACTGCATTACTCAGACACATTAGAGTCATGAGAAGTTCTCCACGAAGAAAATATAATCAGAGAACAAAAGAAAGAAGCACGAACCTGTTCCCATAGGAGAAGTGCCTCACAAACATTGTACTTGAACTCCAGTGGTTCGAAAATTTTAAACTGTGTATTGTACTGTCATTGAAAGATAGGAATATGAGTGTGAAAACTTGATCACTTGAAAACCAATGAAATCTCAAAAAGAAACCAGACAAGAGTAAACATACCCAAGTGCTGTTAGTGCCTTGAGGGAACTTGAGGATCAAATTGCAGTGATCAATAATATGGGCAGAGAGTCCAAGTCCCCTGTTCCCCTGCATAAACACGATTAACATTATTCTGATTCCCAGCACAGCTTCCAAAATATATTATTTCATCAGAATCGCTTAGCCTAGGTTCCAACACAAAAACAAGTTATAAAGGAAGAAAAAAATGTAGCAGACTAGTATTAGCTCGTTAAATAACATTACTCTTGACTTCCAAAACATGATTCTATCGTATATTTTAGCACATCAGCTTATTCTGGCATCAAGAGAAAGCAAATCTGAACCCTGATCCAGGTGAGCTTCCAGATCAGTATAGTTATTAGAAGCACGACTTGTTTCCATCATTTCCGCATTTTCCGGGAAACCTTTGTCTAAGGTGACACCTCTTTGGGGCAGCTTTTACTTCTATTGTAATTTAGGGTAAGTGGTAGAAAAATCTTGATTGAATACATCAATATAAAGATGACGAATTGAATGTAGCAAAAAAGTATGTGGTAGAAAATACTACTCCCTCTATTCCTAAAAGAAAGTAGTTCTAGAGTTTATTTTTGTTTCACAAAGATAGTTGTTTTAGGTTTTCTATGCATTTTTTCTTAATCAATAATGAAAAATTGTAAACTTCAAGGGAATTAAATGATTTTTCTGAATTACTAATGGTTTAAATTTATAGAAAATAATTAATTACAAAAAATAATGCATGTGAAGTTTTAATGTGTTTTATTAATATGTGTAAAAATTCTAAAACAACTTTATTTTAGGAACAGAGGGAGTATTTTAATGTTCATTAAAATAGTAAAAATTACCGAATCGGTAGAGTTAAGCAAAGGCACTGACATTGAAACTTAAAACTCGAAACACAATTAAACACCAAAGGCGATAGTAATTATCCCGAATTGAGAAAATGGTAGCATTCTATCAATCAACACGATTAAACCAAAGCCACCTCAAACCCCAACCATAGTTAAATCCTACAACTTTGGTTCAACCAAACCTGGAATGCCTACAACCATATACAAATTAAAACTGATCCTCATCAACTAGCTGTTGGGTTACATTAGCAGTTTTTCCCCCATAGAATATTGCTCAACACTAAACACATATTTTGATTTCATTTGAAACAGGCACCATGGATAAAGCAGCATAATCATTTACTTGAGAATGTTGTTGGGAATCAGAACATGATAAAGTTTGTTGTCATCCCCACAACAAACGGCTCCATCAACAATCGCGTCAAGAAGTAAAAGATGACACCCAAGATGATGGATATGGGAAGGGCTGGGAGAGCTCGGTTGCACACGGACAACAAAATAAGAGTGCACCCAAGTCCCGAGATGATGGCAAGGTAACAAGCGTACACCGTCATCAGATCATACATTGCTGCCCTACCAACAAGAACACTGTAGAATATAAAGTCCCCAAGACCAAGTTTGATGCCTCTGTTTGAACTGTCGACTTCCTCCAAACCTCTCGGTTCTTCTTCTTCCCTATTATCTCCCCAGCCCATCAACTCAACCAGAGGAGACATTTCTTCCTCTCTTACAGTTTCTCTGTCTTGCATATTTCCAACTGCGGTTGAGTGCTCTGAGGATGCAGAGTGTCCTTCCCTCGCAACACCGTCTCTGTTCCTGTTACCATTAGTACCATCTACACTGTCTATATCCGTCACCGCAATAGCATTATAATCCAGGTTAAGAGAGATATTTTCCCTTCCCTGTTGATTCGTATCATGATTACCAACTGCTTGCAGCTCTACTGATCCAGAATCTCCACCACCACCACCGACTAAAACCCTTAAACTCGAGCCACGGTTTCTCCCTACAGTCGGCCTAGCTTCATAAACCATGGCAGGGAGCTCCTCATCGCGGGTTGAAGCCAGCTCCACCAAGAGCTTAAGTGGCCCACCAGGCGCCAAAACAGCAGCCAAATCATACAGAGCTAGAGCCACCAGTATAAACCATGTAGTCCACTCGGGCAATTTAGTGAACCAAGCTGCAACAACTATTCCCATAACAACCATGTAGCACTGCCTCACCACAATTGGAATCCCACCAGAAAACACAGACAAGGTCCCCAGGATCGTGAAATTGAAAAGCAATATGAAGCAGGTGATGGAATCTACTGGAATCGCGAAATGCTGGATAATCGACAGGAATATTGCGCCACCCATCGTACCTGAGATAGAGAAAGAAACGGAATCGGAATCCAGCACACACAATCTCAATCTAGTAAACCCTAACACCAAGTTTGATAACAAAGTTTGTTACCCAAAACGAAGAAGGCGGAGAAACGCATGTAATGCTTGAGGAAATTGGTGAACTTGTAGTAGAAGAGGAGAACAAGGATGAAAGTGACGGCGGCAATGAGGACGACGAAGACGATGGCGTTGGCGAGGCTACCTTCGAGCTTGACGGTGGCGGAGTCCGAGGGATTCTCGATGTATATGAGGTTAGCGGCGGTACGGATCTGAGGGTCGGAGGTGACAGAGAGAGAGTAGGTGAGAAGGACGACGAGGAACATGCAGATGGAGACCGGAGCCATCACGCCGATTATCTCAACTCCAAGAGAATCCAGGACACTACTAGACTCCATCCTTATCAGTCAGTTTTTGTGGGAAGATATTTCGCTACGCCATTTTCGGTTCCGGAGGAAGACGACGAGGAGGGAGGAGAGGGAGCTTCTGAGTCTTCTTCTTCTTCTGACCAGTTAGCTCGTTTACATGGTTAACCGGATATTTTCATGACGGCCACTTAGAAATAGAAAAATTGCAAAAAAGGCCTTCTAACTATCAATTGTTTCCAAATCAGCCTCGAAGTAAAAAACAAATACTACAAGATTTATCGTTTTGCGCCCAAAGGCAGAGAGAACCTAGAAAGAGAATGTCCGCGGAGGAGATACCCGACGAGCTATGGAGGAAGATATTGGAGATTGGCGTCAAGTCGTCGACCTTCTCCTACAAAGATCTCTGCTGCATCTCCATCTCCTCTCGCCGTCTCTGCCGATTGTCCTGCGAGGATTCCCTCTGGCACTTTTTGCTCTTCCTTGATTTCCCCAGCCACATCAACTCTACTTCCTCTTCTCAATCTCCCACCAAGTTTATCTACAGGACTAGGTATTTATATGTTCACTACGAAATTTGTGCTTCTTCTGAGGTTTCAAATCATCAATCAAGCACTATTGAAAAATATATAATTTGTGGTGGATAGGTTTGAGAGGGAGAAGGAGAGGAAAGTAGCTGCCCATAGAAGAGCTCTACTGAGGAAGGAAAGTGAAATTTCAGAGCGGGGCCGTAGGATTCGTGAATTGGAGGCTCGATTATCTGAGGAGGCAGAGAGATTAGAGGCTGCTTCTGTGGAATATTTAAATTTGCAGAGAATCAGGTAGTGCCAAACGTGGAGAACATCTTGTCAGATTCGAGAAAGTTTTGCTGTTGTTTTGATGCATGGATTATTGCTTCTAAGGATTTTACTTGGTTCTTATGAAGACAGTTTGAAAAGATGATTCTTTGTTGGTCAAAGTTAAATTCTACTCTTCTTTCTTGCCTCATTCACCATTGTGATGTAATTTGTTATTGGCTCTCTGCAGGCAAGCATCAGTAGCTTTGAATGTTTGGCAGCCAGAGGTCGTGCGTGGCAGACAAAAACAAATGGTTGAGCAAAACGGTGTTCCTGTTGAGGGCCGATCGCGTGCACTTGAGATGGAAATTAAGTTATGCAAACAGCAAATCATGGGTGTGAATAGGGCACTTGTGAGTACTATCCATCAGGGTTTTTCAATCATGTTTCACTTACTTTTTATTTTTTTTAAACTGTGTCTCTTAATATGCTCTCTTTGTAATTTCAGAGGGAGGTAAAACACCGATTTGACATGGCCAAAAAAGAGCTAGAATCCATGAAGTACCATCCTTTACGAGACTATAAATTGATACGTAGTGGAGATCAAGTAAGTGATGCCAAGAGGAAGAAGTTGAGAACGAGCATTAATTGTAAGTTTATCAACATTTCGTCTCCCTTCTCTTCACGCGCTAGTGTTGCCGAAATACTATTCTTGCTATCCAAAACTTTTCTCCATGACTATGTTCCTGAAAATCTATTTGTTCTTCCAAGTGTGATACAAAGGGATTTAGAATGCGACTCCCATAAGGACCTATACAGTTGTAGACATGGAGGAATATTGCTGCATCCTAAATGGGTAGTTAGAAACAAATGTGGGATGTGTTAATGTTTGAACTTATAGATTTATCTCTTAATCTTTTGTTATCTTACTAGTGGTATGGATTGTGATTTGTGAGTTTTTAATTTACTTATGAACTCTTGACTGGATTCGGCAAAAGCAGTTCCGGCAGCAAGATCCAGTGACAAGAAGAAGCTGTTACACTCAGAATGAGAATGATGGTTGGCTGAACCATTCCACAGAGAGACAGAACGTTGAGAGTTGTTGTTGTTGTTGTATTATTTGTTGTTTCTTTTCCAACCTTTTTTTTATGAATTACGAATCACAGTCGCTATATTTTTCAGTTTTCATTTTCTGGTTGTTTACTGTCTTTTGATGAATGTTATGAAGCTAAGAAATGGTTTCATGAGAAAAAATGATTATAAGTACCTCACATCTAATTCGAGAACTTTTACCCAGCTAGCCGCGTAAAAGTTTCTAGCGTGTGGGTCCGTTGGCGACGTGTCACATTTCCTCTTTTGCTTCATCGTCATTGGATAATTTTACAAATGGTCAACACAGTGGCATAATCGTAAATCCAGCAAACTTGGTCCCTCCCTTTTTTCCTCGCCGGCTAAGTTTCCGTCGTTATTTCTTTACTCCCACCACTTTCTTTCCTTTGATTTGACCAAACGAAGAATCTAAGAGCGATGAAGCATATTTTCAAGAAGCTACACAGAGGTGGGAATCAGGACCAGAATCGGACCAACGATGCAGTTCCACAATCGGATCAGAATCGGATACAGGTTGTTGTAAATCCTCAAGCAGCCCCTTCTTCTGTCGCGGAGACGCCTCCGGTGAGCGGAGTCACTTCTCCGATGACCTCTCCGGCCCCAGCCGCTGCTACGAACCGTTCGGATTACATATCCTCCGAGGAGGAATACCAAGTGCAGTTAGCCCTAGCCATCAGCGCGTCGAATTCTCAGTCCAGTGAGGATCCGGAGAAGCATCAGATCCGAGCGGCGACGTTGCTGAGCTTAGGAAGCCATCACCGGATGGAGTCAAGGAGGGATTCATCGGAGGTGGTGGCCGAGAGGTTATCCAGACAGTACTGGGTAAGTTTTCTCTTCTTCTATAGCAAAATGCTGAATTCATCCCTCTTGTGTTTCTCATAATGATGAATTCAAGGCTGATCAGAGTGGAGAATAATTGTTTCTGTATTTCCGAATTTAGCATTTCAATGCTTGTGGGGATTATTATTCTTGATTTATTGGATCCCATAGCTAATTGAATTTCAGATTGAATGTGGTAGTTGTAGCAGAGTTGCATTGCATCACTCTTTCACTGATCAATATGCCAATGGAGATTCCTGCTGATGATTTTTTCTTTCTTGTTGCACCTGCTTGATGTTTTACCCCTCTGAAGATTCAGCTATTATTAGAAAGTTTGTAGTTTACCGATTTGTACACTTTACTTACCTATATCTGACATTTGCCTTTCAAACTCACCGTACCATCGGCAGTAGACGAAATATTGGTAGTAATTATGTGGGCCAAATTGTCTTGCCGTTTTCGCACTGCCTCCATGACTACTAACCTGTATTTAAACGTTTCCTAGGAATATGGCGTGCTTGACTATGAGGAGAAAGTTGTCGATAGTTTCTACGACGTGTACAGCCTATCCACAGACTCAGCAAAGCTTCGAGAAATGCCGTCGCTGGAAGATCTTGAAAGCAATCATGGAACCCGTGGCTTTGAAGCTGTGGTTGTAAATCGACCCATTGATCCTTCCCTGGATGAGTTGCTACAAATTGCACAATGCATTGGATTGGATTGTCCTACCACCAGTGTTAATGTGCTGGTACAGAGGCTGGCTGAACTTGTCACAGGGCATATGGGTGGATCTGCGGAAGATTCCAGTATAGTATTGGCAAGGTGGACTGAAAAAAGCAGTGAGTTCAAGGCAGCACTAAACACTTGTGTATTCCCTCTTGGATTTGTAAATATTGGTCTCTCCAGGCATCGTGCTCTGCTTTTCAAGGTAATTTTCCAAACCTTCTTTCTGGCTTTAGTCTCTCGTCCTATCCTACTTCCTTGTTCCAGTGGAAAATATGTCTACTTGTGGCTAGTAATGAACTTCTTTACTGACGGACTCACGGACCACCTAGTGAAAAGAAGTTTAAATGAAATCATATGTGAAGGATGACTGAACAATTGCCTTGTGCTGTGAACCGAATACCGCTATTTTTGTTGTTGTACATATTAATACCTTTTTTGTATGTTTTCTTACTTCAATGAGTTTCAAACTCTTGCATTGGGATCTGCCCTTTCAGTGACTGGTAGTAGCTGTGGTGCTTTAATCTGAACTTACCTGTGTTTAGTAAATCTTAGTTGGTTCATTTTCTTCTGCCTTGTTTGAATGAGACATCCACAGCTATTTTTTTCGCACCTAAGCAGACGCCTTACTACTTATGCTCATATATCTTGTTTGATAATGAAAATTGATGCGTGGGCAGTATATTTCTCCCAATGCAGGTTTTGGCAGATAGTGTCAGGTTACCTTGTAGGTTGGTAAAAGGTAGCCATTACACGGGAAACGAGGATGATGCTGTGAATACAATAAGACTGGAAGATGATAGGTTGTTACTTATTCTTCTCACTATAATTCCAGTAATTTTTTTTTGTAATTTTTTGCGAAGATGTAACATATCTCCCCTCCTTTCAGAGAGTACTTGGTTGATCTTATGACAGATCCTGGGACGCTTATACCTGCTGATATTGCAATTGAGCCACACAACACGCATGGAAACAAAGTTCCCACAGCTCAGTTGTCGAATGACTTCGTGCACTCAGGGCCAAAGCTGTCAGAAGGTGAAGGCAGTAGTCAGAGTTCTATGGCTGACAATAATTCTTCTTTGGATAGAAAGCCAGAGGCTGAAAAGGCAGATTCCTCAACCCCAAAGTTGGGACCACTTCGGAATTCAGATTTGAGCGCTTCACCTTCTAGCGTAACTAGTTCCAGTCAGTTGGAGAATATTTCCTTGACAGCAATTGCAAAGGGGAGTCGAGGAGCCATAAATGATAGTTCAAGAACGAACATGAATATAGTTCCATACAATCAGAACACTGAGGAAGACCCAAAAAACCTTTTTGCAGACCTTAACCCATTTCAAAATAAGGGAAATGACAAGCTGTTTATGCCCACTAAATCAGGTTTGAATAATGTTGATGATTTTCATCAACAAAAAAATAATCCTCTGGTGGGTAAATCTCCTGCACCAATGATGTGGAAGAATTACAGTTGCAATGAGGCCCCAAAGAGAAAGGAGAATAGTTATATGGAAAATCATCTTCTCCCAAAACTCCATCGTGAACCTCGTTATGGAAATAATCACTCCTCATATGCTACCTCAAGCTCTAGTGTAGCGGTTTCGTCAAATGTGCCTGGCAGAGACAATGTGACATGTGTGTCGCCGGTTGCTGCGCCACCACCCTTCACTTCCACTGGAAATCAGTTCACACCAAGTATGGTGGAGGATATGAATAGAAACATCAACAATGAACTAGATCTCCAGCCTAATGCTGCTGTTGTGGTAGATGACAACCAAAAGGATGAATCTCACGTCCACGATCATAGAAAGTATACAAGTGATGACATATATACTGGGTCTGATCTGAGGCTTAAGGATCAAGAAAGTACAAGTTCATCTCTTGATTCTACATCCTACCGGAATGATCCTCAAGTTCTGGATGATGCAGATGTTGGTGAATGTGAAATCCCTTGGAAGGATCTTGTGATTGGGGAGAGAATAGGATTAGGTAATGTGGCAATGCCAGTTATTTTTTTATATGTTTAAAATATCAAACTAGTTCGTTTTTTTTTTTATGATGGCAACTAGTTTAGTATCTATCGGGAGGAAAATTTTGTAGCATAGTCCCTTTCTAGTTTCTACCATCTGCCATTGCTTATTACTAGGGACAGCTATGACATAATACTTCAGTTAGCATATAGCTTTTGGATTTAACATTTTCTAATGCTTATCTTATATTGGTTAGGGTCCTATGGGGAGGTCTATCATGCTGACTGGAATGGAACGGTTAGTTCTTACAGAATCTTAAGTTTGACTTCATAAGATTTGTATTGTAGCAACTTGCATGTGTTAATTTTTTCCAGAGCTTGCTTTACGTTAGTTGTGTTCACATTATATACGGTTGGAATTGTGTCAAGGAGCATTTATCTGGTGGTTAGCTTGAACTTGGAACATTATTAACCTGTCAAATTTGTTAATGTTTGGAAGATTCAAGATTATGTTGAATGAGATGAGTTCAAACAGCTAAATGCAGCACCTAGACGCCTGTTTAGTCTTTAAACAGTCAAAGTAGTGGTATTCTTTAAGTGAATAGTGTTTGAAAGCACTTTTAGATAGGCTTGTTTCAGTCACTTGTCGCTGATGCATCAGGGGAATCCATGGTATCGTCTGGTGCAATCTCATCAGTACTAGTTGTTCTCTTTTTAGTTTGTTTAGTTTTATTCATTTTATTTAAAATAGCTCTGCCCATGCTGTACTAACTCATCTCTTATTCAAGAAGTAGAAGGTTTTAAGTTTATTTTTCGGCTTCTTTGTTATGGTTGAATTTAGGAAGTTGCTGTCAAGAAATTTTTGGACCAAGACTTCTCAGGTGCTGCTTTGGCCGAGTTCAGAAGAGAAGTAAGCCATAAGTTCCCTTGCATTTGTTTGCTAGTATTCTTAGCCGCTAGTGCTTCTGATAATAAATTAGGCCAAAACACCTCATCTCAAGAGGCCAACCAGGGAAAGGAATAGCTTACCTTTATATGATCGTACTTCTTAACTATAGTCTCTGCGTAGCATAATCAAATCGTCACTACTAATTATTGTGTGTAGTCTATTTCATGTTTGTTACATAATTCCTCCAATGTATGCAGAACGGTGTAGAATCCATATCAGTGAGAGCCTTTGAGTCCTGTTCATAAAATTCTCAAAGCTAATTGTTGAAAGCAGGGTTTTTTTTATGCTGAAGGAGACTACCCATTTATATTTTTGGTTGAACTATAATGGCCTATGTGTTGCAGCTGTTCGCCTTTCGATTCCCGCTCTTATTATTAAGATTTCCTTATCTGAAGGTACGCATTATGCGAAGATTGCGACATCCAAATGTTGTTTTCTTCCTTGGGGCGGTTACTCGTCCTCCAAACCTTTCCATTGTCACAGAGTTTCTGCCAAGGTTTGTCCTATCGTCTTGTTATAAAAATCAACTGCATATGAGATTTTTGAGCCATCAAAGATTATGTAGATATAATATTTTTATTTATTTTTATTACAGAGGAAGCTTGTATCGCATCCTTCATCGCCCCAAATCTCAGATGGACGAGCGGCGGCGGATTAAAATGGCCCTTGACGTGGTAGAAAATAGATCCATTTATCATGTTCCAAGGCCTCTGGGTTATCCTTTTAAAAGAGTGACTGAATTTCAGAGCACTGTTACTTTTCAGGCAATGGGGATGAATTGCTTACACACCAGCACACCAACAATTGTCCATCGTGATTTAAAAACACCAAACCTTCTGGTTGATAACAACTGGAATGTGAAGGTAAGTAAACATTTTTCCGAAGCTGTAATAGACTTGTTACTCTGATGTTGAAATAATAGAATTTGTTTGCAGGTTGGTGATTTTGGGTTGTCTCGCTTAAAGCACAATACTTTTCTATCCTCAAAATCAACTGCTGGAACGGTGAGAAGGCAGAACTTTCTTTTAATCACAATTATGCAATTTCCAGCTGGTATGTTACGGCTTCTTTTTCTGATTACATGGATGCTTGATTTTGCTAGCCCGAATGGATGGCCCCGGAAGTTCTACGCAACGAGCCCTCAAACGAAAAGTGAGTAGCTTAGACGCTCAGTTGTGTAATTACAGAAATTGAAAGCTGGTCTGTAACAAATTGTGTATTTTTGGACAGGTGTGATGTGTACAGTTTTGGGGTAATTCTATGGGAACTTGCAACATTGAGATTGCCATGGCGAGGAATGAACCCGATGCAGGTAGTAGGAGCAGTTGGTTTCCAGAATCGGCGGCTTGAGATTCCAAAGGAACTTGATCCTGTGGTGGGAAGGATCATCTTGGAATGTTGGCAGACGTAAGTCTATGAAACAATCTCTCTCTCTCAAACAATCCGAGAATCTTGCATGTGACAAAATGTCTTATTATTGTTTTGTGTGTTTGGGCAGGGATCCGAATCTGCGGCCGTCCTTTGCTCAGCTGACGGAAGTGCTGAAGCCTTTAAACCGGCTCGTGCTTCCCTCACCACAGTAGTTGTCAACTGTGAATATGTGAAAGACTGTTCAATCAGATATACAAGGAATGTAAATGAAATCATTCTACTAATATATATATTTTGATGTATTATGTTATAGGAAAAAGCCGCGATGCTGTGCTTTGTTTATTGGGTTGTACTTCCTTCGTCTCTCCTCTGTTTCCAACAGGAGTATATTGATTTGTGTCACCATCCAACATAACATTATAATAACTGGTTAAAAGACCAAGTTATTTGATCCACGCGATACTTTTATGAATCTCCAAAATAATCAAACATCCAATCCAATAAAAATCCATACATGAGCTTTTGGGACGAAAATGAAAATCCCCAGAAACTTTGGGCGTTGCGAGAATAAATAATAGTCTTGAAGGAGAGAGTGTACGTGGAGTGTTAAGGACAGTGAGTGAATAGGGTCCACGAATTGGCGCGAATTCCATGGGCAACGAAGTGGAAGGATTCCTCTGGCGAACAACAATGTCACACTCTCTCTATTTTTTTTTTTTTATTTACTCCTCCCTACAATCTCTCTTTCACCTCTTTGCTTCCTCTCTCTCTCTCTCTCTCTCTCCTTTTCCGATCTCGATTCCTCCCAATTTCATGGTTCCATTTCAGCTTCTGGTGATCCCATTGTTTTGTTTTTCCTTATTCCTCTGAATATCTTGATCCCATTGTGGTAGTTTTTCGGTGGTTTGATCCTGATTTTTTCTGAAAACTTTAATCGATTGTGTGTCATGCCGGGTTGTCCGAATCTCCGGTGTGTCGTTTTATCCCGGAATCAACAGATTTTATAGCTTTTATAGATTTCTTGCGTAATAAGTCACTGTGGGAAAAATGTCCCGAGGATTGGATTCGTAATTATCGTGAAGAAGAAAAGACGACAAATATTGAACAATGGTACGTGTTTGTGTTGCATAGGTCACTGCAGGGTAGTTTTCATGGTCAATTCATCTGCGACATATGGTGATGCTTTTGTAAAAATGCAGGGAACTCCAGTAAACATCATTGTAGGGTCTCATGTTTGGGTCGAAGACTCAGACGTGGCTTGGATTGATGGTGAGGTTGAAAAGATCAATGGTGAAGAAGTTGTGATCCAAGCCACTATTGGAAAGACGGTCACTGCAAAGTTGTCAAAGATATACCCAAAGGACGTGGAAGCTCCTGCAGGTGGTGTTGATGACATGACCAAGCTGTCATACTTGCACGAACCTGGTGTTCTTCAGAACTTGAAGATCAGATATGAACTTAATGAGATCTATGTTAGTACCTTTTTCTTCTTACTTGCATTATTTTTTGACTATTTACTGTCTTGACAAGAATCTATACTACTTGTTCATGACAGACATACACAGGAAACATCCTTATAGCGATTAATCCGTTTCAACGGCTGCCTCACATCTATGATGCCCATATGATGCAACAATACAAAGGAGCACCATTTGGAGAACTAAGTCCTCATGTTTTTGCTGTTGCTGATGTTGCATACAGGTGATCTTTTTAATAATGCTTTTTTTTTTTTTATCATCTATATAAATGCTTGTCTCTTTATATAATTCACCATGTAAACACTCCATCAGGGCCATGATTAATGAGGGGAAAAGCAATTCGATTCTTGTAAGTGGCGAGAGCGGAGCAGGGAAAACTGAAACCACTAAGATGCTTATGAGATACCTTGCATACCTGGGAGGTCGTGCGGTTACAGAAGGACGCACTGTTGAACAACAAGTTCTTGAGGTAATTATAATGGCCTGATCTATCTCTGTCATCTTCCTTACTTATTTATGAGCTTAAAAATCTACTACTAACTTGTTTCGTTATATCTGCGTCCAGTCAAATCCTGTCCTTGAAGCATTTGGTAATGCAAAAACTGTGAGGAATAACAACTCAAGTCGCTTTGGTAAATTTGTTGAGATCCAATTTGATAAGCAAGGAAGAATATCAGGAGCTGCTATAAGGACCTATCTTCTAGAGAGGTCTCGTGTGTGTCAAATCTCTGATCCGGAACGCAACTACCACTGCTTCTACCTTCTCTGTGCCGCACCGCAGGAGGAAATCGAAAAGTACAAGCTTGGTCATCCAAAGACCTTTCATTATCTCAACCAGTCCAAGTGCTACGAGCTTGTCGGTATCAGCGATGCCCATGATTACCTTGCCACTAGGAGAGCTATGGATATTGTCGGAATCAGCGAAAAGGAACAGGTCGGTTTTGTGTTTAGCAGGCAGCTACTACATTCAATTTTAGTTAATTTCCTGCAAATTCTATTACATATTGACGGCCAACTGCTTCTTCTCCCTTTGTAAACTCTTTCAACAGGAAGCAATTTTCAGGGTGGTTGCTGCAATTCTTCATATTGGAAACATCGACTTCACCAAAGGAAAGGAAGTGGATTCGTCAGTTCCCAAGGATGACAAGGCCAAATTTCATCTTAAGACAGCAGCAGAACTTCTCATGTACGTAAAAAAACATTTTTTGGTCTCTCCGTATGTGTTATATCATCATTTCATGAAGCTAATAGGAGGAAGTAACGTTTTCAGGTGTGATTTAAAGGCCCTTGAAGATGCATTATGTAAACGTGTAATGATCACACCAGAGGAAGTTATCAAGAGAAGTCTTGATCCACAGAGTGCTGTAACCAGCAGGGACGGTTTCGCTAAGACAGTCTATTCTCGCTTGTTCGATTGGTATGTGGCTGGTTTTGGAGTCACAATAGTGGATCTTCCATATTTGTTGCTAAGTGAGCATCTCTAGTTATTTATGTGCAGGTTGGTAAACAAGATTAATAATTCGATTGGACAAGATGCCAACTCTAGATCTCTAATTGGAGTTCTCGACATTTACGGATTTGAGAGCTTCAAAACTAACAGGTAATCAAACCTTTACAGTTATCTAGATAACGCTCACAGATATATGCATTCTCTGCTAATACCCTTCTGCTGCAGTTTCGAACAGTTCTGTATCAATTTCACTAATGAGAAGTTGCAGCAACATTTCAATCAGGTACCTTCTTGATTCTAGTTGAAAAGGTTTTTGGTTCCAGCAGTCGGATTCTTGAATTCACTAGTTTATATATTTTTGCTGTTTTCAGCATGTTTTCAAGATGGAACAGGAAGAGTACACAAAAGAAGCAATAGATTGGAGCTACATTGAATTTGTGGACAATCAAGATGTTCTTGATCTTATAGAAAAGGTCATTATTGCTTAACCAAGAAAGGACAATGTTATCAAATGGATCTTCTTTTTTTATCTCACTTTCTCCTTTTCTTTTCCATCGTCTGCAGAAGCCTGGCGGAATTGTTGCTCTACTTGATGAAGCTTGGTAATGTTAAAGATCAACATCTAGTTCCATACATATTTTTTCGTGAATATATATATATATATATATGTTGTTTTCTGAAATAATTGAGCCGTGATTTTTCAGTATGTTTCCAAAATCAACCCACGAAACATTTGCAAACAAGTTATATCAGACTTTTAAGACCCACAAGAGGTTCATCAAACCAAAACTCTCTCGAACAGATTTCGCCGTTGCCCATTATGCTGGAGAAGTATGTTTGTATATTTTTCTTTATTTTCCAATAAAATTTTTGACACAATGGACTTTCTCACAAGTTTCTTCTCATCATGTCTTTTTAAATATCTTCCAGGTTCTCTATCAGTCTGATCTGTTTCTGGACAAAAACAAGGATTATGTGATCCCTGAACACCAAGACTTGTTGGGAGCTTCCAAATGTCCTTTTGTCGTGGGTCTGTTCCCTCCACTCCCTGAAGAAACATCTAAATCTTCAAAGTTTTCATCCATTGGTTCTCGTTTTAAGGTAGGAAGAAAATATTCAAATTGTTTTTAATGTCTTGCTAATATGTTCTTCTTAACAAGGAACTAAAATAAAGATTGGCCTGATTAATGCAGCTGCAACTCCAGCAACTGATGGAAACTTTAAATTCTACGGAGCCTCATTACATCAGATGTGTGAAGCCTAACAATCTTCTAAAGCCTGCCATATTCGAGAATGTGAACATCATGCAGCAGCTGCGATGTGGTGTAAGTATACAAATAAGAGAATATTTTCCAAAATTGAGACAGGAAAAAGTGTGTGTAAACCTTTTTATGTTGTGTTTATAGGGTGTTTTAGAGGCGATCAGAATTAGTTGCGCAGGGTATCCAACTCGTAAACCTTTTTTTGAGTTCATCAACCGTTTTGGACTTCTCTCTACTGATGCTATAGAAGGGAAGTAAGTAAACAACCGTCAAAATTGCACTGTTTTGTGAGCGTTAAAAATCAAAATATTTACAGATTCTGAATTTTCCCTCAACAGCTACGATGAGAAAGTGGCATCTAAAAAGATATTGGACAATATGGGACTTAAAGGGTACCAGGTAACTGTTGTCCAGTATCTTTTACTTAGTGGAACCAATGATGGAAGAGTCCTAGTCAAGCAAATGCAAAACTCATATACTGTATGTGTTTGTAATGCAGATTGGTAAAACAAAGGTCTTCTTGAGGGCTGGTCAGATGGCTGAACTCGACGCTAGAAGGGCAGAGGTTCTTAGTGGTGCTGCCAAAAAGATTCAGAGACGAATCCGAACTCATCAGGCTCAGAAACGCTTTATTGTTCTCAGAAAGACCACTATCTCTCTCCAAGCTCTATGCAGGGGTGGGCCATCTGATTTTTTTTCACATCAATATTTGCTGTCACACGGTTTTTGACTGATTCGCTGAATACAAAAAACATTTTTCTCTCATTATTTGTAAATATAATAGGAAGACTTTCCTGCAAGCTTTTCGAAAATTTGAGACGAGAAGCTGCTGCTGTGAAGATCCAGAAGAACGGTCGGAGATATTACTCTAGAAAATCTTACAAAAAGCTCCATGTTGCTGCGCTTCTTGTACAGACCGGTCTAAGATCTATGGCTGCTCGTAAACAATTCAGATTTAGGAAGCAAACAAAGGCTGCCACAATTGTTCAGGTTCATGTTCTTGCACGCTAAAAACAGCCAAGTCTCAAACTATCTTAGATTTCTCTCATGATCATTAACAACACATAATTTCCTGTTACTAATGGCAGGCTCAGTGGCGTTGTCACAGAGCAACCACGTACTACAAGAAGCTTAAAAATGGAGTGATCCTATCTCAGACACGATGGAGAGGCAAACTTGCTAGGAGGGAACTTAGGAAGCTCAAAATGGTACAAATACTTCTTTATGTGCACTTGCTAAAAATGTTCTTTTAGTTTGTTTGAACTATCTCAAACATAATAACATTTAATAATTATCTTCAGGCTTCAAGGGAAACAGGAGCACTTAAAGAGGCGAAGGATATGCTTGAAAAGAAAGTGGAGGAACTCACGTACCGTGTCCAGTTGGAGAAACGTCTGAGGGTATCTGCCATAGAAACACCATTTTAATCGATCATCGATTTTGAAGCAGAGGTATAATGTGAACTGGTTTTGCAGGGTGATTTAGAAGAAGTTAAGACTCAGGAGATAGCGAAGATTCAGAGTTCTTTGGAGGAAATGCGGAAGAAAGTGGATGAAACAAACGCATTGCTTGTGAAGGAACGCGAAGCTGCAAAGAAAGCTGCTGAAGAAGCTCCTCCTGTTATTAAAGAAACACAAGTTTTAGTTGAAGACACAAAGAAGATTGAACTGATGACAGAGGAATTGGAGAATGTAAAGGTACTCTCTCTCACTCTCAGTGGCCTTTCTACCTGCAAATCAATTCCATCAAATTTTTGAGATTTTTACATTCACTGTTACATATTTGAGACTCTACTTAGCATCATGAGATAATCATTTTGCGTTCCTACAGGCTACTCTAGAAAACGAGAAACAAAGGGCTGATGATGCCGTAAGGAAATTCGAAGAAGCTCAAGAGTCTCTTGAAGACAGAAGGAAAAAAGTGGAAGAGACAGAGAAGAAAGGTCAACAACTCCAAGAATCCCTGACAAGGTAACAATATATCATCAAGTATATATATATCGTTATTAATACCTTCCTAATCACCCTGCTTATATATGATTAACTGGTCCTATAAATTCATGCATTCTACTGGTAATTTCATTGTCCGATGAGCTGAAACTTGAAGTTAATGTGATCAGGATGGAGGAAAAGTGCAGCAACTTGGAATCGGAGAATAAAGTTTTACGGCAACAGGCTGTGTCCATGGCACCGAATAAGTTTCTCTCTGGCCGCTCTCGCTCCATTTTACAGGTAAATTGAATATATGAGACCCCCCAAGTATCTTTCTTTTTGTTGCTTTTTTGAAGTTAAAAAATTACCATCTGTTTGATAAAAACAGAGAGGTTCGGAGAGTGGTCACCTAGCAGTGGATACACGGTCAAGTTTGGTGAGTACACTTGCCAACCAACCAATTCAGTTTCTGTCTCAATATAATTTAGCTCTTGGATTGATATGATGGCTTTGAATGTGAATCAGGATCTGCATAGCCATTCGATGAACCATAGGGATCCCTCGGAAGTGGAGGATAAACCACAGAAAACATTAAACGAGAAGCAGCAAGAAAACCAAGAGCTGCTTATCCGCTGCATCGTTCAACACTTGGGTTTCCAGGGGAACCGACCTATCACAGCTTGCATCATATACAAATGCCTTCTGCAATGGAGGTCGTTTGAAGTCGAACGAACCAGTGTCTTTGATCGCATTATTCAGACAATAGGCCATGCTATTGAGGTTGGCTTCAGCTTACTAGTGTTTTTAAGGGTGTTTTAATTATATGTGTGTGTGTGTGTTTGGAATAATATAATTAATGCGTTGATCTCTCAGACTCAAGATAACAACAATACATTGGCGTATTGGTTGTCCAACGCCTCGACGCTCCTCTTACTCCTCCAGCGCACACTCAAAGCTAGTGGTGCAGCTGGGATGGCTCCACAACGCCGCCGTTCATCTTCTGCGACTCTGTTTGGGAGGATGACTCAGGTATATATATGTACACATGGTTTGGGATGTGAAAATTGTCTCTCTTGCTCTTAATTTTCTTGAGAATGTTTCTGTTAGAGCTTCCGCGGGGCACCCCAAGGTGTGAATCTTGCCATGATAAACGGTGCTGCGGGAGGTGGAGCGGATACCTTAAGGCAAGTTGAAGCGAAATATCCGGCTCTACTGTTTAAGCAGCAGCTCACAGCTTATGTTGAAAAGATATACGGCATGATTCGGGATAACTTGAAGAAGGAGATTTCTCCACTCCTTGGATTGTGCATTCAGGTACGTATGCCAATTTAGTTACAATCTCAAGCAAAAGGTTCGCTAACTGTATTCAACTTGAAACAGGCGCCAAGAACATCGAGGGCGAGTTTAGTGAAAGGAGCATCTCGTTCCGTGGCCAACACTGCAGCTCAGCAAGCACTGATCGCCCACTGGCAAGGAATTGTCAAGAGCCTTACAAATTTCCTCAATACTCTGAAATCAAACAATGTGAGTTCCGTTCCTTCCGCAATTCCATTTCCTCGCTACAAAAAAAAAAAACAAGCCCTGATGAGTTTGATTCTTTTACTAATGTTTTTTTTAGGTTCCTTCATTCTTGGTGCGTAAGGTGTTTACGCAGATATTCTCATTCATCAACGTTCAACTGTTTAACAGGTTTTTTTCATCAGCATCTAAAATCCCTTTTTTATTCTCAAACATTTTCAATCTTGTACTAATAATCAAATGATGATTCCTTTGTTGTCACCAACCAACAGCCTATTATTGAGACGCGAGTGTTGTTCATTTAGCAATGGCGAATACGTCAAAGCTGGCTTGTCTGAATTGGAACACTGGTGTTTTAAGGCAACGGATGAGGTATCGATCCCTCTTTCTTAATTAGGCTTTTTATTATTATTACTCAACAAAACTAACACCAAATCAACAATTTCAGTATGCGGGTTCTTCGTGGGATGAGCTTAAGCATATAAGACAGGCCATTGGGTTTCTGGTAAACCTTTCGCTTATCCTCTACCCTAAACCCTTATTAAGGAGGGGGTCCCATGATTATTAATTCTTGCTCCTCCAAAATGCATGCAGGTCATACACCAAAAACCAAAGAAAACTCTCGATGAGATCAGTCATGATCTTTGCCCGGTAAGTTGGCTCCATTTGATACAACTCTCCTATATTCCTTATGCCAAAAGTTCTTACAAATCAGCAATTCGAATACTATATAGTTTGCATTGGCTGATAAATTGAAATTGTGGGCAGGTACTGAGCATACAACAGCTATACAGGATCAGTACCATGTACTGGGACGACAAATACGGCACACACAGCGTCCATTCAGACGTAAGTCGCCTTAAGCAACTGATGATTATTATATCCTTAATTCGCTTATAAACCCTATCTCTCTCTCTCTCTATATATATATATATATATTTGTAGGTTATAGCAAATATGAGGGTGCTAATGACAGAAGATTCCAACAATGCTGTTAGCAACTCCTTCCTTTTGGATGACGACTCAAGGTTACTAGCTACTTCATTTTACTAATCCCAACGAGCTTCCTTTTGCAGCATTATTCCCTTTCTCTCTAATTTCCTTTTATAAAATGATTTTGGCAGCATTCCTTTCTCTGTTGATGATTTATCAAAGTCGATGGAGAGATTTGAGATTGCTGATATCGAACCGCCACCACTCATCCGGGAGAATTCTGGGTTTAGCTTTTTATTGCCAGTCTCTGATTGATCTCATCCTTGTCTCCTCTCTACTACCTTACACACCCGAGGAAACCAAATTTAGTTCTAGTGTCTTTCTCCTTTACCCAACTAGATTGCTTTTGAGTCCAGTAATAATATAACTTGTATAACTTTATATTTGCCCTTTGACATTCCTCGCTTATTATTTTTTTTTCCAAGGAGAAATGAGTTTATATTATTTTGTTTAAGATGCATCCGTCGCATTCGTTATGCCTTATGTTAGTTTTTATTATAGTCCAATGTTAGTTTTGAATTATTTGTCTTACAAACCTTTTTTCAAGTTTGTATGACACACACATATCAGATTAATAGATTGTGTTTACAAATTCTGATTTTGAGTTTGGTTTTAAAATTAATTAATATTCAAAATATAAAATCATCCACCTTCATATTTGAACTTTTGGCCTTGGGAAAACACTTACAAATTAATAAAATCCAAAAAAGAAAAAAATCAAATCTTTGTTAAAAATGTTAAGAGAAATTATGTAGTAGTACTAAATAACACCAGATATCAACAACAATTTAATAGTCATTAACACAAAAGTTTTGACAGTAACTTTGAAATTAATGATCCAAACACGGCAAAATTTTGACTTAGATTTATACAATAAAAGTACCCACGTCGTCTTTTCCGTTTCCATCCTTCCACGCTTCCCTGTCGCACCGCCGGCGAGCTTAGTTTTTGACCGGGGTTTTATCGCCGACGCCGAATTCTTTATTTTCGGCGCTGGTAATAGATCTTGGTGAAATATGATGTATCAGTCTCTTTTTCCCATGTGAGAGTTAGATTCGGAAGACTCATTCATCGATTTCACTTGTCTTTTTCAGATTTTCTTCCTTAAAATGAAGATTCTTCTACTCGTAATGCTTCTCTGCTACTCTTTCGCCTTCTCTTCCGCCGGAGATACGACTATTCACACCAACAATTGGGCTGTCTTGGTCTGCACTTCTCGCTTCTGGTAAAATCCCCAATCCTGCCTCTCGATTTGTAGCAGCTAGTTTGTGTTCCATCTTTATTCGGGTAATGTGTACATTCTTCGATTTTACATGTCAATTGATAGGAGGATATCAATCTACTTCTTCTGATAAGTCTCAATGAACATGAATCTCACAAATGGTGATAAGTCTTGGAGTTAAATTTGAGAAAGTTGTGGTTGATTGATTGAGAGAGTTAATGCTTGATGAAGAAACCTGTTCCAGTTACCAAAATTTGTATCTATCTTTCTCAAGTTACAGGTCTTGTCTATAATTTAATCTATTGATGTGGTTGCTGTTTCTCAGGTTTAACTACCGGCACATGGCCAATACACTGTCCCTGTATAGGTGAAAGCTCAGTTTTTTTCCTTAACCTCGATACGTTTATGTTGGAATAACCCATTCATGGAATTTTGTTTCTTACGTCGTATTCTCTCTACTTGGTGTTTCTAGGACAGTCAAGAGACTTGGAATACCAGATGAAAGGATCATTCTGATGCTGGCTGATGATATGGCCTGTAATGCTAGAAATGAATATCCTGCTCAAGTTTTTAACAATGAAAACCACAAACTTAACCTGTACGGAGATAACGTTGAGGTAACTTCTTTCCTCACCTGATAATTTTCACTATGAACTCACTCTTCATGTAGTAGTGAATGTTTTCTCTTGAGTAGGTATATTAGATCCCTTTATATCTCTAATCAAATGAATCATTGAATTGCTATGTCGTGTGATTCCTTTTTCCCGTGCGTTTTCATAACATTTGATCGCATCCCATACATGTTTCCAGAAGAAGGGCTGATTTTATAAAATCATCATATTCACTCAGGTAGATTATCGTGGGTATGAGGTAACAGTTGAAAATTTCTTGCGGGTTTTGACTGGGCGTCATGAGAATGCTGTTCCAAGGTCAAAGCGTCTCCTCAGTGATGAGGGTAGCCACATTCTATTGTACATGACTGGGCATGGAGGTGATGAATTTCTTAAGTTTCAAGATGCAGAAGAACTCCAGAGTCACGATTTAGCAGATGCTGTCAAACAAATGAAAGAGAAGCGTAGGTATGTTACGTTTATGCTGTTTCTCAAGTCATATGTGACTCTATTTCTTTTGCATTCATTCCTTCAGTGTTTTTAATCTGTCTTTTGAAAATCTGGAGTTTTCCTGCATATAGCTTTTCCATGGGCCATTTCTTGGTGGAACAAACATTATTCATTTATTGTCTCATCTTAATTCTGTTTTGACAATCTAATGACATTATTTGGCTAGCCCAGATTCAAGGAGCTGATGATAATGGTTGATACTTGCCAAGCTGCCACTCTTTTCAACCAGGTACATCTTTCTTAGTGTCACTTTTTCAGAGTTAATTTCGTTTTTATATTCCAGAAAAAAACGCTCTTGTAAGATTAAACTTTAGTTTTTGCTGTGCCTTTTAGAGTTAATAATAACTTAATATTTTGAGATCCATTGTATCTTTACGGCTTATGCCTGGAGCTTGTTCTTAGAAGTTACTCTAGTTGATGTTTCATAATGTACGAAAATTGATATCTAATCTATCATTTGGACTTTTGTCTACCGTTTTAAATTTTGTGAAACAATTGTTTTCGTAGCTTCAATCACCTGGTGTTTTGGCTATTGGTAGCAGTCTTAAAGGAGAGAACTCATATTCTCATCACCTGGACTCAGACGTAAGTGCCCTTCACTATTTCATGAATGGAAAGTACATTACGGTATTAAGGGGGTAATTGTTCAACAAAATTATATTGTTTGGGAATTGGTTCTTCTTTTTGTCATTGTATCCATGTCCAGTTCTAATATTGTTATTGCTTCAGATTGGTGTATCTGTTGTAGATCGGTTTACATATTACACTCTTGCGTTCTTTGAGAGGCTCAGTATCTATGATAATGCGTCACTTAACAGGTACGATTACTATGCAACTCTTTTCACCTACATTCTGCTAACAATTTTCTTTTAATGGTATGTCTTTTCACTGTGAATATCTATGGCGACATTGTGATTGTCCAATTGACTAAGGAGAGCGATTAAATAGTTGGATGTGTGGCTAAACGTTATGGTTGTCTGAATGGCCTTGTAATGTCTGGTCATATTTATATTGGTATTTTTCTTGTGTACGAATTGTAATTTTTAAACGAGTTATATGTGTCTTTGTATGTTGTACCTCTGACATTTACTGATCATTGTTAAAACTGATACGCCTTTTTAAGCTGAACACTCTGAGCTACAAACATCCGTTTGCCTCCTGTTGTGCAGTTTGTTTAGGTCCTACGATCCGAGACAGCTAATGTCTACTGCCTATTACCGGACTGATCTTTACCAGCCACATCTGGCAGAGGTAAGGAGAAAATTGATTGTGCAATGTCTCGTTTCAATTTTATTATCAGCTTAAATTACTATTCTGCTGTGACCAATCAAGACTAAGTAACCTCACTACCTCAGTTTTAGTTGATTGTTCTATAGGGGCTGAACAGTGTAGGTTTGTCCATAAGTTCACCATTACATGATCAGGGAAACGATATTTGATTTAGATGAAAAAATTACACCTTCTGGATACTTTTTCTCCTCTCCGTGTTTGATGAAGTATGTCTGTCTTGAGATGATTAAATACTTTTTCTCCTCTCCGTGTTTGATGAAGTATGTCTTGTCTTGAGATGATTAAATACTCATTCCTCAAGTTTACTTATTATGGGAATTAGGTACCGGTCACAAATTTCTTCGGTTCAGTTATGGAGACAGTTCATACTGATTCAGCTTACGAAGCCTTCTCAAGTAGAATCTCCAATAGCAAGATCAATTCCGACATGCCACTCAGTCAACTTCCCGAGCACGATCTTAAAGAAGATCTTCAGAATGCAGACAACCCAAACGATGAGTTGAAAAACGAGGTTACTGTCTATACTTGCTAACCTGGTTTTATCACAAGTAGAACTGCAAAAGATCCAAACTTGGGATTGAATGCTTATTACATACAGGAAATATTAGAAGTGAATTATGAATTTGAGGTGGGTGAGGGTGTTGAGCACGATTGACATATTAGCTTACTGGGTCCTGTTTTGCTGGATTCTGAGTAACGGAATTGAGATCCATGTGTTATGTTTGTTTTTGCAGAAGCAAAAATGCCCATATACACAAATGCGGGCAGACCTCCTCGAGAAACTGGAGAAGCTTGAAAATGTCGATACAGTGGTTAACCTCAGCATAGCGGTGATGGTTGTCGTCGTAATGGTGTCATCATCTTTGTTATGATGAGCAGCTCTTAATATAGGATGATCAGCATCGTCATCATCTCCACTTGACTTGATCTCTGTTGTATAATCGTCACTGTTGCCAGCTTCACATCCATGTATTACTTTTTTCACAATGCTTTAAAATTTCCTAGATACCAAAAAAGTATAGAGACTCATAGGCATACGCTCAGCTTCAAAATTTAAAACTTTTGTTGTTGTTGTTGTCAACTTATACAAAGGTTACAAATGATTGGTAACCTTTTCTCATACTTACATAAATTGATTTTCATCATCAACCAGACATTACGTCAATAGACCATATAATAGAACCATGAAGTCATGAAGAAAAGCTCTAATTTCCTGCGTTAATCCCACATCTAACACTTTACAGTAACAGCTTCCTCAAGCTCTAATTCCCTGCAAAAATTTATTTTAATCTTGCATTATTGTATTTTGAAACATTTACAACGGTAAATTAATTTATACGGTGTATAATCATCATTTGAGAGTGATAGAAACATTATACAACTATGGTAAGATATAGTTTTATTAACATATATTTGAATTCCACAAATTTGGCAGTATGTAAAAATGAATAAATTACATAATAGAAACATAATGCATTTATTGTAAATATAGGTTTTAATTGACTTAAGAAGAGATATATCCACATAAGCCAGAACGCAACAAATGAATCTCGCCATCTTTTTCTCATCTACTGAATCTGAGTCTGACCCTCTACTTGCTTCTTTTATTGCTCTCATTCTTAAAAACAGAGAGAGAGGGTGAGTGTGTACAACAAGACACAACAGTATCACATTATTTTCACATTCCTCTTTGCTTCTCAAAATCTACCTGTACTCACTCTCTCTCTCACTCATACATATATCTTTATTTTATTTTATTTTGTTTTAGACTCTTCTCTCTCTCTCTTCCTTCTGCTTTGTATCTCCCGGAGGCCATAATATTAATTAGTTGTGTCTCTCTGCGTTTGCAATTTGCAATCAATCATCTGGGGATTCTCGTTGGAATCCACTTACCACCAAATTGCTTCTCTGAGATCTGACGTCTTCTCGAGTGTTTAGATCCGTCGGTGATGCGCTTCGGAGATGGCGAATCTAGTGCCTGGTGTTTTGCTCAAGCTTCTCCAGCACATGAACACCGACGTCAAAATCGCCGGAGAACACAGGTCCTCCCTCTTACAAGTCATCTAGATGTGTATAAGAGACAGCCAGCACATGAACACCGACGTCAAAATCGCCGGAGAACACAGGTCCTCCCTCTTACAAGTCGTCAGTATCGTGCCTGCCCTAGCCGGAGGGGAGCTCTTCCCTAACCAGGGCTTCTATCTCAAAGTCTCTGATTCCTCTCACGCCACTTATGTCTCTCTTCCTGATGAGCACGACGACTTGATTCTCAGCGACAAGCTCCAGTTAGGTCAGTTTATCCATGTCGATAGGGTCGAATCCTCCTCCCCTGTCCCGATTCTCCGCGGCGTTAGGCCCGTTCCTGGCAGGCATCCCTGTGTTGGCAGCCCTGAAGATATCGTAGCTACTCACTCGCTAGGGTTCCTCGGTGATGACAAGGTCACTGATCATTGCAATGGCTCCTTGGGCTCGAAACAGAAAGAGAGAGTCAAGGCAACTGCCAAAGGAGGAGCGGCTCCTAACGAGGTCGAGAGACCACTAGGAAATAGACTGAGCGTTAACATTTCTAGGGATGAATCTTCTGAGGGCAAGAAGCCGTCTGCTCTATTCCGAGCGAAATCTGCTAAATCGGGCTTGATTTTGGATGTAAGGAAGGAATCCTTGGGGAAGCTCAAGACTTCTTCAGGTTCCAAGTCAATCCCTTCTTCCCCCACGAGCTGTTACTCACTGCCTACCTCTTTTGCAAAGTTCGCAAATGGGATTAAGCAGCAACAGCAGGTGAAGCCAAAGGTGTTGGAGAAAGGTTCTCCTAGGATGGGCTTGTCTGAGAAGGGGCGGTCTCTTCTCAGAGTGGAGAGCCCGAACGTCGGGAAAAAGCTTCCCATGATTAAGAATTTCGTGCAGGGGATTGAGTTTGGAGCTAAGGCGTTGAGGAAAAGCTGGGAAGGGAATTTAGATATCAGGAGTTCAGATAGCACCAAAATGAAGCTGGCCAAACGTGACTCAACCCCTGATGCCCGGAGTTTAACAGTAAGCTCTTTTTAGCTCTTTTGGCCTTATATTGCAAAAGGGTGTATTTTAGACATGTAACGTTGCATTTGGACAATTTCTTTTACCCTTTATATCACCACTTTATTTGAAGTTGAAATTACTTTCACCATTTGTTTGAGAGCATTGTTAAATTGGTTACATTCCTCACTATCTGCAGAATCTTGGTTTGTATCATACTTTCTTCTGTTTTCCTATCAGTCTCTGTATATTTCTCCATCTGCTTTTGTCCAATTTTTGTTTTCAGATTCATCTTTACATTCATGAAATGTTATTTGTGTTTTTCTGTTTTCAATTTTTTTTAAAATATAGCTTGTATAATTTTGGTTTCTAGGCTCCGCGGAAAAGCACATCAAGTGAGAAGTTGCCAAGCAAACAGGAGAGGGCTAATGTATTTGCAAAATCATCGAAAGATCACAGTAAGATTCAGTCAACCAAGAAAGTGGAGACAACCGGAATATTGGACACCAAAGATAAAACGAGTAAACCTAAATCTACATCCGTTGATAAGAAATCTATTGCAGAGAATGGATTGCCTGGGAATTTGGTCAAAGTCCCTGTTAATGGTAAAAGATTAGCGGCTTCCAATATCCAATGGGGTTCACTCCCTTCGTCTCTTTCGAGGCTAGGACAGGTATGTGCTTGACTATTCTTGGATCCTCATATCATATGTGCTTGCTTCATGATTAGGCTTTGAAGCTTTCTAGTGATTAGGAAAATTCGTCCTCAAAACGACCAGTTAATAAATTTGCTCATTCAAATGCCAACCCTGTAAGCAAAATACTTTCTGTGGAGGATCTAAAATATTTTGTATCTGTTGTATGGTTTTTCTTTCTTGAACCTATCTCCATTTCAAAACATTTACTCTGTGATAGAATAGAGCCTCTTAGCATAGCATATGCATCTTATGTTTTAGTCTTTGTCAACGTAATGAAATTTTGATACAAGCTTAGTGGCTCATTGCTGATACATATATTTGCAGGAAGTCTTGAGGCATAGAGATGCTGCTCAAGTTGTTGCAATAGAGGCCATGCAAGAAGCCTCTGCTTCCGAGAGCTTACTTCAATGCCTCATGTGCGTAATCTCTATCAAATATTCATTGGAAATAATTCGGGTCTTGGATGTCTGAGGGACAAATGTTTTTGACTCTGAATATAATTGTAACTGCCTTGGTTGTTTCTAAACTTTGTTCTGCTTCACCGTTTTGTAGTATGTACAACGATCTTATGTCAACGGCGAAGGAAGATGATCCATTGCCAGTAGTCGAGCAGTTCTTGAAGCTTCATTCCGGTTTGAAGAACGTTCAAATTATAACCGAGTCATTGTCCAGATTAATTTCTTTGACATCTTCCCCGGAAAATGAAGAAAACAGATCTGAGGAAGCTGTGAAAGCGGCATCGGAAAAGCAGAAATTGGCAGCCTCGTGGGTCCAAGCTGCTTTAGTCACTAACTTATCGGCCTTCTCTGTCTACTCCAGCAAACCAGCCAAATCAGCCGCCTCCAGGAGCAAACCCGTGATCATACTCGAAAACCTGGGCAACAATTCCACCGGTAAAACCCGTGGGAATGTCCAAAACCGGCCAACGATTGGATCAAAACTCGTGGCACAAGGCATGATCCGTAAACACAGGGAGAAAAGTAGCAGCCAAAAGACGAGCACGGTAGCAGGATCAGAGTCTCCACCGCTAAACTGGGTGAAAGGGAGCGGTCTGAACGAGGCGACTGATCTGGCGGAGAAGTTGCAAATGGTATCTCAAGATTGGTTTCTGGGATTCGTAGAGAGATTCTTGGACGCAGACGTGGTGGAGACGTCTTCGAATCTGAATCTGTCTGATAACGGGCAGATCGCAGGGATGCTGTCGCAGCTGAAGAGTGTGAATGATTGGTTAGACGAGATTGGGTCGAAAGAGGATGGAGAAGGATTGCAAGAAGTCTCAAAGGAAACAATCGATCGATTACGGAAGAAGATATACGAGTATCTTCTCACACATGTGGAGTCGGCAGCTGCAGCACTTGGTGGTGGTGGCTCGGTCTCTTCTCCCAGACCCAAACCAATCGAAACCAAAGCAAAGAGATAAATGATGAAGCTTTTTACTTGTTTGTGTTTTTTTTTTTTTTTTTGTATATATGAAAATTGGCGGCCAGGTTCTTTCTGTATAATTCCGACAAGCCTACCGACATGAAATGTTGGTATTTTTATTCAGCCAGGCACTCAGTGAAGAGAGCCTCCCCTGGTTCGAAAGATTTCAATATATTTTTTTTACCCATTTGAGGATTGTCGTCGTGTGTTCTACTACCAAATTAGGCGTTTTGAGTTTGGAATTTGTATGTTAGATTGGGAAAAACATGTAAAGAAGTCGCATATAAATTGTCATTTGTTATGGAGCCAATCGATAAAGTTGATTTGTTTTTGTTTTCTTTGTAATTAATAAAACTTACAAGGTCCCAGAAAGAAAATTAATTAACTTGGAACAAGCCCCTTTCATTTGTGGGTTTTGTCATCTGAAACAGATAGATCTGTGAATCTCTACATCAAATCCAATCCAATGAATCAAAAACCTCCGCCTTACGGTTATGGCACCGGTGGTGGAGGACCTCCTTCCTCTTCCAACACAGTCATCGGGACGTTGAGTGCTCGCGCCAAGCAGACGACGCAGTCGATGATCACGACGCTCCGTCCATGGCGGGAGCTTCTCGATCTGTCCGCGCTCTCTCTCCCTCACAGATACGATGAGGCCATGGCGCACCTAAGGCACAACCTCTCTTATTTCCGCGCAAACTACGCTCTCGCCGTGCTCGCCATCGTTTTCATGGGCCTGGTGTACCACCCGATCTCTATGGTCGCCTTTGTCGTCGTCTTCATCGGGTGGATTCTCCTCTATTTCTTGCGAGACGCCAACGATCCGATTGTGATTTCGGAGAGAGAAGTGGATGACCGAATCGTCCTGGGATTACTCAGCTTGGTAACGATTTTGGCGTTGGTGTATACAGATGTGGGCGAAAACGTTCTGGTATCGCTGATCATTGGTTTGCTCATCGTCGGAGCTCACGCCGCTTTCCGTAGTACCGATGATTTGTTTCTTGATGAAGAATCTGCTCGCCAGGGTGGGCTCGTATCCGCCGCTGCAGGAAACCGGCCACCGTCAAGTTATACCCCAATTTGAGTTACCGGTTATTACATTTGTCTGGAAATTTTGGTGGTTAGGGCTTGTTTTTGGAAATTCCCAAGCTCCTTATATCGTATTTATGAGTGTTTTATAATTTGTTTGATTTGTGTACGAATTCTGGGAAAATTTGGTGTTATAGAAGTGAAATTGGCTTGGATTGGTGTTATAGAATTTGCAGTCTCATTGGCTTACAATTAAATCGTTGATATTAAATCGGATACAAGAGTGAGTACAATAATAATATGCAAGAGCAACCATAACCACACAATAATTAATCCTTACTATGAACTATACACGATGCTTTCGAAACGAAATACTTACCCGCTAACAGATTACAAAATCAATCGAAAACTATGAATCAATCTCAATCTAATCCTAGTGAGACTGTCGTTCTTGGATAAATGATTCGCCCGAAATACCATACAAATCGAAAACTATGAATCGTTTGTAATCGTTCATCATCACACCAGAGCGCTGGATCCAGTATGGGCCTGCTAATGTTTAAAGCAATTCGGCCCAAATACAAATGAGAACTTGAAGTGGTGGTACTAAGACTAAGAGAACAGAGAAAACACGTAGTAGACATTTTGTCAGGTATCTGAAAAGGGAAGAAAAAGGAGGCAAACATCAAGTTGAAAACCCGCTGTCATGATTTATGGGTTTAACCATCCATACCATAGAGAGCAGAACCAATATGTTTAAAATCCAAGTTACAGTCGGTACAATCCACAGAGTGTGGGAGAAAAAAACAAAAGTTGAATTCTACGGAATTAATCTTCCTCGAGATTGATAGAATCCTTGAACTTAGCATACAAAACCTTCTTCAGCTCTGCCATTTGTGACACAATCGATACCTTCTCTTGCTCGAGCTTTTCAAGGCTTTTGCAGGTCGCGTCTTTCATCTCTTCTATCCTTGTTTCCACCTCTTCCTTGGGCAAATGAGCAAACACTTCCCCGATTTGAAACCGCACCATCTCCTCATCAGCAAGGATCAACTCGTTCCCTGCGTCCTCTAGGTTATCACACTTTTCCTGCATCATCAAAAAACATTCCCATCAAAAAAAGTTTCCACAAAAGTCCCACGTCTCTTTTATGCCATGATGAGTCACACAAAGATCAAAAACAGGGAAGATACAATGTCAGACATTGAATCTAAACAAAAGGACATCACGGGGGTATGATCAAGTACCGATTGTTGCTCAACTGTCAGCACAATTAAAACAGCTAATTGCAATGGTCTTATAGAGCCTAAGGGAAGGCTTGTTATATTACTCACCAACATTTGCAAAGCTTTTACAGTTTACACCAATCGATAATTAAATCAGTGAGTCAACACCAGAACAACACTGAATCATACCCTCAGGAACACTGTAATTAGCTCTGTAGTGGATTGTAGCTGTCATCAACAATGGGTATGAATCAGTTAGCTGAGAGCAAAGCAGTCAAAACGAAATTGGGGACCTAATTTGTATCTTATCTCAGAATGCCACCACCTAAACGGATGCCGAAAGAATTTTAACATATTCTAATCTTAAAACCCTAGAATCGCCTAGGACGGAAGCCTAAACAAAATCAAAAACCCAAATCAAATTGAAAGAAGATGGAAGAGAGTACCTTGGAGAATTTGATTTCGTCTACGAGTTCATGGAATCTGTTGTTGAAACGGCTGAAGGTATTAATGTTCTGCTGGTCCTCCCATGTCACCTCCATCTCAGATCCGCTACTTCTCCCCTGCGCATAAACGATTGGCATACATAAATTGAGAGGATCCAACTAAAAATTATCGCAAAAGAGATTTGAGATTTTCTTTACTTGCTGCTGCATTTCGGCCAAGCTACAACAAAATTGTCACGGGCGCAATCTCAAGAGAGCGTCGTAGCGCTTCTTTTTTTCTTTTTTATATTGTGGGTTGTCCCTTTTTCTTTTTCTTTTCCCAATACATTTTTTTCCTACTTTAATTGTGAGTTCCTTTTCTTAAATGATTTTATTATGAGTGTTGTTGCATTTTTATCAGAGGAAATTATAATAAAAGAGTGTATATTTTAAAAACGTCAAACGCAGATTTTACAGATAGTACTATATATATATTACTCTAAAATAAAGTATATAATAATATATTTACCCAACAGAAAACCAATTATTTATTTATAAATTTTTTTTGTCTTTCAGTTTTTCTTGTTTGAACAAATAACAAGAGTTTTTAGAACATAGAGAAACGTTGAAATGAATTTCAAACCTAAATCAAGAAAGAGTTGGTTATTCCAACAGAAACCATCATAGGTTTGTTTTTTGGGTTCTCTCAAGAATAAAACAGCTCCAGAATCTCTCCAGGCATTTCAACAAAGGGAAACCCATTAAAAATGGCAAAAGAAAACTCTAAAACCAAACCTGTAAACAATACAAAATGTGCGTTAGAAACTGCAAGAACATCATCATCCTTTTATTTCCTGTGCTTCTAATAACTAATAACATTCTCTACCATTAATGTTCACCAGAAACCCTTTCTCTTCTGTACATACATTAAATAAACAAAACAGAAAAAACTTCTTCTCCCTTTTTTGCTTCGGGCCGGAAGCATAGTTTCTGAGGGAGAGAGCGATATGAAATCTTCACAAATCCTTTGAATTCAATCTCCTTCTCTCCATCATTCTACATTTGTATTTTGTGCCGGCCGCGTCTTATCTCTGCGCGGTCAGCACAATCAGAAAAAACCACGAGAGATTAAAACCATTTCCACAACAAGGGACTTGTTGTAATTTTCGCACACATAAGCTGACTTGTACAAAAAGGCACAAATGCAGACATGACCTAACTTTTACAAGAAGGCACAAATCCCAAATTATTTAACTTCTCGTCATATATAATCATTAACGTGCCGTCTGTTTCTAGATATACATTGACAAGAGCGAAAAATGGTGAGGGTTGGTGAAGCATTGAGTGTATCAACGTCATCGTCTTCATCGCTCTACGAAAGCGAAGCAGAAGAGCTTCAACAAATGCCATTGGAACCACCCAGAGTTAAGGCCAAGAAACGTCTCTCGAAGCAGCTCTCAATGCTGGAGACTCGAAGAGACATCGCATGGGAGCGTCGCCGTCTCCAGATGCTCCATCACATCGAGAGTAAGCAAATAAACGAAGGAGGGGATGACTTAACCGACGAGGACTTGAGTGAGCTCAAAGGCTCTATTGAGTTAGGGTTCGGGTTCAACGAGGAGGAAGGCCAACAACTTACAACTACATTGCCTGCATTGGACCTTTACTTCGCCGTGACCCGTCAGATCTCGCCGGTTTCTTCACCAGGCAGCGGTGGATCTTCATCCTCCCGACCAACTTCCCTTGGAGACCGATCCTCCTCTTTTGGTAGTCCGATGAGCGACTCAGATGGTTTGAAATTTATGTCTCCAGGTAACTATTTTTTCACGTTTTCACACTTTTTTTAAACGCAATTCTGATATTTACCATTTTCCACTTTTCATCGTTCAAATGTTTTTAGTGATTCCGTTAGTAAACATAGTATTGGAGTTATAATTTAATAAAGTAAAATTTATTTATCTTTGATCTCCGTGTAGTTAAGGTTATTTTTGAAAAAAATCACATGTGAATTAACGGAATCAAACATCCCCATATGAAAAGTCGATAAGAAATAGATATATAAACATAGCAACCTAGCCTTAGTCAGGTTTATGTATTATATGATGGTGTTTTAATGTTTTTTACTCAATGTTGTATTATAAAAATGATCAGGAGATAATCCCCAACAGGTGAAAACGAGGCTGAGGCATTGGGCACAAGCTGTGGCATGTTCTGTGATACAATCAGGAAGTGAGAGATGGATTTGTACAGAGAGAGTGGGAGATGAATGAGATTACACAAATTTGGTTGAGGCAAAAAAAGTGTTGTGGAAATCAAGGAAGCTTAAGAGAGATTAATTGAGGAGGTGATTAAGACAGAGAAGGGCGAATGTTGAAGTTTCAAACTAGAAGAAGAAATGAGAAAGATTCTTGCATGTTATTCTTGAACTTTTATTTTTCGCCAAAGACGAAGAGTTATATTTTAGAAATTAGGTTTTTGTTTCTCTTCCTTTTTCCATCTTCCCTCTTCTTCTGTTTTTTGTTTTTTGTTTTTTTCCCTATTGATTATCTTTAGTAAATTTGTCCTCTGTCAAACTTCTTTTATAATGTCAAAAAGAAATAATAGACTCTTAATCCAGAAGAATGATAAATGTCTTAATCCAAAACAGCAATAAAAATGTTCATACAAAATTATGAGTTTCTTTTTTGTGGAGGTTCTTTATTTAACATTTTTTTACTAAAATCAACAAAGGAATATGAGTTTTAACAAAAGATAATTCCTATAACCGAGAAATGTACACAGCAGCAAGCTTAACAAAGTTGCATTACTTTTGACATGCTATACAAAAGTATCAATCTAACTAGTAAAAAACATCAAATGAGAACTTCAGCACAAACCCACATTCACTCTTCACTCAAATTCTAGAAAAGAATAAAAAATGCAAAACAAACCCAAAGAAAGTGTAAACCAACAAGTGAATTGTGAACACACCAACCCCAAAAAATATTGAATCATTCCTGAAAATTGTGAAATGCCGAGATTATTATCGTATACGAAAGGGGAAAGGCCATGAAGAAGATGCTGCACAGTTTCCTTAAAAACGCCACTCATGACTTCTTTTAGATTCCTTTGCAATATCTTCTCCACAAAGTTATCTAACATAAACACAGAGCGACATTGACGAACTACAAATTTGTACATTCTGGCCCTAGAAGATAGTTGAAACAACACAACAATCAGAGAAGTAGAGAGGACATACCTTTGTGAAGGTCGTTACAGGTAGGAGTGGCATCAACTCTCTGTATGATCTTGTCTTTTCTTGCTGAGACTCCGCAGAGTTTGCAAATGAGAAGCTATTTCCTTGACAAATTGCACGCCTTCATTCCCGTGCCCGAGAGAATTCACAACATGTTCTAGGAAATACAAGTCTCCCTTCAGATTTTCGACTCTCTCATGTAGCTCAGAAACAGATTCTTGTGTTGGTAGATTATCGACACGAGCCTCGCCATTTACATCTGTTTGAGCTCTGTTTTCAATCTTCTCCAAACAACTGGTGATGTATAATCTCTCTTCGTTGAACCCAGTTAAACAATTCTCTATCCTGTTGCTCATTCTCTCACTAGGAGAAACAATCTCGGCCGCATTTTCTGCATCTTCTAGCTGCTTCTTCTTCTTCTGCGGGGTCTGGTCCCAGAAGTAATCAATCTCAGCTTCTAAATCTTGAATTAGTTTTTCTCTCTCGACAAGTAAATCATTCAGTTTCTGTATTGCTTCCATGTCATACTCTGCTTGCTCTTCCATCATCCTAAGGTTCTGCAAAGCTTCCATTTGGAACAACGCCTTCTCTTCCTGCAACCTCGTAATCATAGCCATTGCTTGGTTTGTAGCAACCGCTGAAGCGCTTCTTTCTTCCTCCAACTCTTTGTATAAACCAGTCAGCAGTTTCCTGTCGTAATCAACCTGTCTTTTCAACCGATCACTCTCACTTTCTCCCTCGATTTCGCTCACAGAAACTCCTTCCAGAGATAAGTTGCTCTCGTTCCTTTCGAGCATTCTCTTTTGAATTAGCAACTGCATATCATGATCTAGGTCCTTTGTCTCCTGATCACTAGATATCTTGGGGCTTACATCTCTAGGCGACAAAAACTCTATCCCTCGAGAAGCTGATATTTGAGTAAGAAGTGCTTTAAGGTCTTCGCTAACTCTAGAAGTATCTTTCTTCATCCATTGCTCTATTTGCGCTCCTCCATCGCTGTCCTTGTTAGTCTCGTTGTAGACAATGATATTGTATGCATCCGCAAGATCCAGCAACTCACCTCCTTGCATCCAAGACTCACCTGAACCAAGGTTTGTTTCCGCTGCCACCGACATCGAGTTGAAAGAAGAAGATTCTGACTCAAAAGAAACTTCTGTGTGATAAGCCATTTCAGACACAGAAGGTACTGGTAGAGAGGTCTCTTTCATTCCCTTGTTTTCTGATACACCTGATATGAAAATGAATTTACATAATCAGTGACCCATAACTATTACATTCCCAATATTCACAATAATTTGAAGCCTACACAAGCAAAGCTGGAGAGAAAGACTTACAGTTTTCGGTTGAATCTTCAAGCATGGATTTTGTAGATTTTGAAGGTGATACAACTACATATTCAGATTCCAGAGAGGTAATGTCAGCTTGGTTTGTGTCCCTCTCCTTCGACGTCTCAACAGGGGTTTCATTTGTAGTGGATGATTCAGGAATCTCGTCTAGAGATATACCATGGAGGGGAATAAGTTCAATTCCCCTTGAGACATCTTTAGGAGTTCCAGCAGCATCTAATGATGTTGAAGTAACATCATTGAGGCAAATAAGCTCAGTCTCTTCCATCAAGGCATCTGCAGGATTTTCCTTAAAATCTGGTGTTAAAGAAGTATCTTGGAGGTGAAGCAGTTCTTCTTTCTCCTTTAAAACCGTCTCTTCCATTAAAAAATCTTCAGGAATTTCAGCTGCAACTGATTTTGAAGTAACATCATTGAGGCAAATAAGCTCAGCCTCCTCCATGGAGGCATATGCAGTATTCTCCTTAGAATCTGGTGTTAACGAAATATCTTGGAGGTGAACCACCTCTTCTTTTCCCTGTAAAATAGTCTTCCCCATTAAGAGGTTTTCAGGAGTTTCAGCTGCAACTGATGTTGAAATAACATCATTGAGGCAAATAAGCTCCGTCTCCTCCATTAAGGCGTTTTCAGGATTTTCCGTAAAATCTGGTGTTATAGAAATATCTCGGAGGTGAATCAAATCTTCTTTCTCCTTCAAAACAGCTGCAGAATGCTCCATGGCACGTGATGGTAAGAAAAGATTATCTAATGAAATGATCTCTTCTTCCTTTAACACCTTCTCCTCCGATGTTTCAGGCACACCATTAACTGGAATAAGCTCATCAGTCTCCTCCATTAAGGCATTTGCAGGATTTTCTTTAATATCTGATGTTAAAGAAACATCTTGGAAGAAAATCAGCTTTTCTTTCTCATTTAAAAAAGCTGCAGGATGTTCCATGGCGCGTGATGTTAAGAAAAGATTATCTAATGAAATGATCTCTTCCTCCTTCAACACCTTCTCTGGTGTTTCAGGCACACCATTAACTGGAATAAGCTCAGGAAAAAAGGAATGAACTTCCTCTCGGTCATTTCGGGCCACCAAAGGCTGCAAATGGAAATCAAGGTTTAGCAGCTTATCGGTAGCCAAATCATAAGGCAAGGTGATAACCGGAGGAGTCTCAGGATCCACGGCTTGAAACTTATGATCCTCTTCTTTAGCCACGAAACCTTCATCTTCCGAAAATACAGCTTCTGATTCGGTATCTGAATGAATCTTGAGCTCAGTGTACCCAACATGAGGCAAATGATTGAACCTGACACTTTTCTTGGGTGTTGTAGATTGTTTCTCGGTTCTCTCATCACTAACCAAACGAATCTTGGGCAGCGTTGTCGGTTTATCCACCTGATCAGTGGAAGCGGTTTGTGGCATCCACAGCTGATGACAACATGTGCAATATCTTGGATTTGAGCTTCGATCTTTCTTGGATCCAAAGGAAGAATCTTCACCCAATTTCCCAACCAATAGTCTGTAAGTTTCAGCATTGGACTTATTGGTTGTAGCAAAAGAGAAAAGGCAAGTCTCGCACATTCCGCGGACATCTACGAGCTTGCCATGAGCGTGACAGTAAACCAATGACGAGATTTCTGATTTGTGCTTAGAGCAAACCATGTCCCAGTGAGATATCTTCAGATGTTTTGTGTTCCCGAGAATATGATCAAGCCTTGAGCACATGAGACACGGAGATTGGAGCTCGGAGTAATCTGCAAACCTCGAGATCACGTAGGAGAATATGGAGTTCAGAAAGAGCATCAGCATCAGTAGCCACTCGTTAAAGGCTAATGCCAAAGCTCTCGTGAAACTCCGCGAACCCGTCTGCGATTTTGCTGGAGACATTTGTCTAGTAGCCATCTTCTTGTACAACATATATAAGACCAAGAATCAATCAAGGCAGGTTTCAAATCTGCATCAACGAGATATATAAATCAAACATTTAGTTAGACTACAAACATCTGTGGAAGTTATTGAAATAATAACATAAAGGAGGACAAGAATTGATAGAGATTTCAGAATCAAGACTCGGGCAGTTTCTTGAATTGTACAATCACGGACCCGATTGGTTCGGAAATGACGAGTATTTTTTTCCAGAATCCAATCCGATTTATAAGTGATACTACAGATTGAGGACAAACAGAGAGACAAGAAGAGAAAGTTGACCAAAACAAAATTAAGTAGAGATTTTATCCTCCTTCTCAAAAGTATATATTTCGATCAATTTTTTCAAACAAAACTAAAACTTCAATAAAGATTTTGGGCTACTCTAAATCAAGTGTTTGCCACAAAAAGAAAAGAAAAGAGATCTAAAAGAACAATTGACAGCTCAACTTACAAAATTTCTTGTTTTTGGGAAAAATCAGAAATCAAAATTAGAATAAACGATCTCTCACCCAGCTAGCTTAAGAAAAATATACTAATTAAATAGATCAATCGTAGCATCAAGACCAACAAATCAATATGAAGAACAAAAAAAAAGAAAAAAAATTAAACCTTTTGATCAAGAGGAGGATCACCAGAGTCATTGGAAGTATTTCTTTGGATCGAAGGTCCAATGGCAGAGGTGAAGGTGAAATTCCAAAATCTAGTCAGTTTTCTGAGAGAGACCTTCCCAGAAAACATTGATGCCATTTTATATATTTTATTTAAAAAACAAAAAACCTCAAAAGGCAAACCCATACATTAGACCCAGCAAGGACTGCACGTAGTCTTCATAATAAACCACGAATTATCAAATTAACCCAAAAAATAATAATTATTCCTTGTGAAACATTGAATGAATGAGAGATCTATTTGATCCACCAAACCAAGGCAAAACAAAAAGATAAACAAACATAGTCGCAAATCGCCATTTTCGTTTTTTATATATAAATCCCTTTTTCTTATGTAATTTTTGGTCAAGTTCTTTTTTTAATTATATAACGTATAATTATTAAATGTTAAGCAAATAGTGAAAATGAAGAACGAGAATTGGAGAGGGACGGGAAAGTCGGCTACTGATTTGAAAAATGGCCGTCGGATGTGGAAACAAAAAAAAAAATTTATTTCTTTTTGACAAACAAAAGAAATAGAATTTATTTCTTTTTGTATGTAATATTTAAAATTTTAAAAATTATTTTAGCGGGCCATATGGCAGACCTGATTGTTGGGTTCAATCTTAGAGAACTCTTTGAATCTATCAAGTGCTACACTACACAACCCTATAGAGAGTCCAGACGTTCATGAAAGACAAGTTACTAATTTTGGTGGGTCTATCATTTACTCAAGCTCAAATCTTTATATTTATTGGACCAAAAAAAAAAATGATAAACGGAAAAGAAGGAAAGTATGTGTATGACTCTAATATAAATGCTAAATCATTTTCGAAATTAATGCTTAAAATTCTAAACAAGTTTGATAGAAGAAAGTGACTACCATACAGCCATTATCAGAGAGAGGATGCTCAGCGATAATTACGTGTGGGTTCCTCTCTTCCATATACGCTTAACCATCTTTTTTATGGAGGGCCTACATTTCTCCATTCATTGTTATTTTCTAATTTCTTATAAATATTAAGATCACACATTTTTGTGTATGAATGAAAAGCTTTATAAATTACATCCATCCTATTTTTATGGACTGACGAAAGTTCTTCCTAAGTTATTATTTTCATATTCCACGTAACGTTGCTCAGGCTCCAATAGCTATGTATAGTTAATAAGTTGATGTGATTTGCGAACAAAAATGGATGTAATAACCCTGAGGGTTGAGTGCATATATTAGCTTTCAATTTCTATATTCGTACATTTCTAATGTATATTTTGTTGGATTTGTACTTTAATACACTGGTTTTAAAGCTATTTTGATGGCAATGATGGATTCAATTTCGAAATTATATTTATTGAAGATATGAGGGTAAGTTGCGGAGAATTTCTAGTCGGAATATGTCCCTCTCCCTCCCATCATTACGTAGACTAAAGATAAACTATAGGAAAAACATAAGATGCAAGTGATTTTAATTATTTACCTATATAGAATATCATTGATCGATAAATGAGTAGACAAGTTTAGATTAGTTACAATTTATGCAGTGAGTACATATAATCTTAGAGAAACCAAAAAACATAATGATATTATCTCTTCTGGTTTCTTTATTTGTGTATATAAAATTAATATAGTCTCATTAATATGATTCACAAGGAAAAAGAAAATGAAAAAAAGAGACACAGGGTGACTAATAAATTAAAGCATATTAGAGAGCTCCATCAAGTGGCTCATCTCCTCCATTTGACCCCCAGTACTTGTTTCCTCCAAAAGCCATTTCTCAATAAATGTTAATGGTGGAGTAGCATGAAGATCATCATCATCATCATCACCTTCTTCATGATCACCGTTAACGTTATTCCCTAAAATCTTTGGAGGATCCCCGAATCCCTGATCATCTTCACCATTAATCATTCTTTTGCTATGACCCTCTTCCAAAGAACCTTGTTGCTGCTTGTATGGAAACTGGCTGTAATGATCCATAAGCTTGTTCGTCCGATTCTGCATTTTTGGCTCCAAGAAATTAGCCGTACTACTCTTTGGGGATGCTTTCGTCCAACCTTCGAGAAGGCGAGAAATGTTTTCGGTGCTTGACGCATAGGTAGATCTATGATTAATGGTGTTTCTTGTGGCTGACGTTTGCAACGCGATGTTTTCTGAAATGCTAATTCTCTCTTCATTTTCGGACTTGTTGAGCTTCTTCTTCAAATGGGTGTTCCAATAGTTCTTGATATCATTATCAGTTCTTTGTGGTAGATATGAAGCTATGGACGCCCATCTTAAGATTCAACCACATCCGTATATAGACAATAAGCCGATTTAGCATTGATATCATCAAGATTACGAAAGGAAAAAAAAATCATTCAAGATGGATGAAAGAGATGATGCGTTTTGAGATTACTTGTTACCCAATAAGGCTTGCAAGTGAATGATCATTCCTTCCTCATGAGGAGTAAAGTTTCCGCGTTTGATTCCAGGTCTCAGATAATTTGTCCATCTCAGTCTACAGCTTTTGCTGCATCTCAATAACCCTTTAAAAGCCAAAGATACAAAATATCAAGACACATATGCAGACAAAAAGGTAGAAAACAAAAAATTAAACAAGAATACAAGAAAACATGTAAACATACTGACCAGTGTTGGTGGGAACAGATCTCCAGTTTCCAGGACCGTGTTCTTGAATGTAAGAAACAAGAATGATGTCCTCTTCAGGAGTCCATGGTCCTTTCTTGATCCCTATCTTGTCGCAGCATGGAGGCCTCCCCATCTTTCTCTCTCTCTAGATCTCTAGAGTTTAATTATGCTGTCTTTATAGATGTGTAAAATATGTATGTATACATAAATGAATTAAATGCAATATGTGTATGTATATATGTGAAATTAATTGGGTGACTTAAAGAAGAGGGAAGAACTTTTGAACCTTGCTTTTCTTGACAATCTCTTTTGGATCTACCAAGTTCACGAGTCACTCTGCCTTTTCCATTGCGTAGTCAACTAACGAATATAGATTAAGCTCCATATAAAGATGTATATCTCCCCTAAGTAAACGTTACTAATTATTATTTAGTAAATGATCCACCAAACTCGTTTATTTATTTCCGAAATATTGTCATAAAAGGAACTTTTTGACATATCGTAGGTGAATACACATAGTGTATCGATAAAAAAATTTTGCTTGATATGGAACTTTTGTTGGTAATTACTTAAAAACATTGCGGAATTGATGGAGGAGGAGGACTCGTGTGTGGGTTTATGCGATAGTCACAATTCATAAATGGAAGAAGACTCGCAATCTATGTGATATTTTTGTTAAAAGTAGTTGTAATGGTAGTAAGAAATTGATCAACATAAAGTGTGAGAAGAAACACAATTTTTTCATTAATTTTCTCCACGATTAAAGTGAACCATTCACTGCAACTTGGACATCCTCAAGTTTAGAAAAGTTAAAATGTGGAATTTAGTAAATCTTGGAACAAAGTAGAAAATCCGAATCACACAAACTTTCCGTATACATTTTGCTTGGCTCTCGAGAATCCATGTCTTTTGTTGTACACGTATCACGCATCTCTCGTTGCCTGTCTATGTTCAACCAATATTCTCACAGCTTATATCTTACCAAGATGTGAAAAAGACCCATTAGAGTTACCATTTGCGTTCTTTGTGTTAGACTTTCCATATCATGTTGATTGTTGATCCTTACTTACAACTAATGTTTATTTTTTTCATCCAGTATAGTCGTGTAGACGAACCAGTCCAAACCAAATTGAATCTGAACAGCTGTATAAACCGAAATTGAATCGAAATGCGTTTATTAATAGTTTTGTTATTTAAAATTCGTAAAACTACTAAAAAACGATACCGATCGTTTGGTATAACCTAACCAAACCGGAACTCAATTGAAAATTTAATTTTTAATAACGTATAGTAGGCAATATCTATATCATATAGCCTATATGTATGATTTAATTTAAATAATAATATTAAAACGGGACCGAATGCAATCCGAGCCCACACCAAACTGAGATTCTATTAAACCACACCAAACTGACATTCTATTAAACCACATTCTATTAAACCAAACCGAACCAAAGGAAATTTATGAATTCTTTAGAATGAATAAACCCAACATCGAAATAATAAACCAAAGCAAATGACCGAATTACCACCGACCTCCAAGCTCCTAGGGCCCTACTCTATTTGATGATTGATGATGAAAAAAAAGAGAGAGAAAAATGAAAAAACAGAAAAAAAGAAAAAACTCAAAACGAGACAAGTAGTCCAACAAGCTGCTTTAAAGTTAGTAAAAAGCAGAGAAACAAAGCATATTATCATACCATATGTCCTTGTGTCAACTAACACCAACGCTATACAGTATATAATCCATCTTAAAGAGTGCCAGAGAACCACCACCATTCTCTCCCACAAAGAAAACCCAAACGATACAAATCCTTCATTTCTCTTCCTTTGTCTATATAACCGACTACACACTTTGCTAAGAGATGTAAAGATATGTGTGACCAAGAGAGAGACCGAGCAGTCAAGTGCGCAGACAATACCCGATAACAATGCTGATGAATGCCACCACACATACAAACAGCAGTGGGAACCCAATGTGCACTTCTTTCACTATCTTCTTCGTCTTCAGTTCCGCCTGCATCATCATCATTATAAACATAACCTTTTGTTAGTAATCATGAAACTGTTTCGGTTGTAGGAGAAACACCTATGTTGTCACTCACCAGCTCTTGTTGCAAGCTTTGTCTATGTTCGGAGCTTATAGACCGCTCCTCCATTAGCTTCGAAATGGTTGAATCAGCCTGCACCAGATTTTCAACTCTTTAGCACGTTTAACAGTGCATAAATGATAGCACCAAAGTTATGGACTTCTAAATTTGATAACCAAACCTGTTTTAGCTTGGATTCAAGAGCATTGACTTTCAGCTTCATCTCCTCAATGTCTTTAACCAACTTATATTCATCCAATGCTTTGATATTCTGAGCATCTGTTTTCTGCAGTTGGGCAACGTCTCTCTCCCTAGGTATATTCGGTTCATCAGGATAACTCACACTGTTAGCTGAAGTTATTCCATTAGTAAACCCTTGATCCCCAGGAAAATCCATGGCCATATTCGTGGGAGCATCCATATTATGTGTTGGCTTTATCCCCCTTCCAACATCTGCATCCTTATGAGACCTAATTGGATCAAATTCAACTTCTTTTGCCACTTTCAATGTATCGTATCCACCTTTAGTTGCCTTTAAGTCATTAGCAGGATTCAAATCTTCAATAAAATCCATGATGCCCCTTTTTGGTGCCTTTAACTCCTTTGCATCGTAGGATGCCTTTGACTCATCATGTCCAACCATCCTAGGCTCCTTCACAATCTCTCTCTCCTAGAAAAATAAAGTTTGAGAATAAACAAACAAGTATAAGAAACTGTCTATTGAACCCAATAAATGTGATTATAGGCTACGCTAAAATGAACCAGTATTCGGAAAAGAACTACATTCACTGCTTGGCAAATACTCTTCATATATTACTAAAATCTCAAAAAGCTTTGTTGTGAAAAGGACTAAATACTCCTCTTACATATTGGGGAGGAGGAAGGGTCTCTGATTGACTATGTAATCGATCCTTGAGGATGGAATCTTCAAATACTGGTTCCTGCTTTAGTGTCCCATTAATTGGAGATAGTTCAGGTGAGTCAGAGGGTAACACGAGAGTGACTCTCAGTTTGTTTTCCTCTATGTGTTTGCCTTCCACTTTGGAGAACTGCCAAGAATAAATGGATATACAGATATACTTGACAGACCAAAGAACTGAATTTCAGGATAGAGAAACTTAAAAGGTGTTGGAATGCTTACCATGCTAGCTGTGATATCTTCATCAGTTGTTTCCGCAGGCACAGCAGTACTCTGGATTAAGAATTTGTCTTTGCAAACCATATCTTGAGGTGGTTCTTTGAAAGCTTGCATAATGACTGCAAAAACATATACAGCTCGATTAACCCAAAGCATTGACTGAATTGAATGTGCAAGAACCCATTCATATCCAGTTTAAATTTTGAATGCTCAAACAAATTCTGAATTTGCCAAAATCTAGGTTCCATGTAGTGAGAAACAACTTGAACTTAGTAACTCCATCCGTAGTAGATACATTTTCCTTTTGGACAACTACAATGTGAACTCTAAAAGCCTAAGATCCTAAAGCAATGTTCAAACGCTGTTCAAATTCGAGGGACAAAGGACACATTTATGCATATATAAACATTCCAGTTGATTTCCCACGCCAGTAGAAAGCATGCAACAACTTATCCCACCGACCGAAGAAGTGTAGGTGCAAGAAATTCACGCATTGTTCAGAAGGGTATAAAAGTTGGCATACCAGAGAATTCACAGGATGATTTTGGTGCAACAACGCCAACATTTGGACGGACACAGTACTTCTTTGGTGATGTTGTTTTGACCTGTCAAAATTACAATACCGCCTCTAATTTAAATTTATTATCCACAAAAATATTTTTCCCAGAAAATTATAAGATATTAGATATCCTGAAGCCAGAAAGAAAGAGAAGAAGATCGAGAAAATGTGTGTTTAGACCTTAAATGCAACAAAATGGTGGGTTGTATTGGTTAGCTGTACCACGCAGGTACTCTGCTTCTTCAGATCAACTACAAAAGAGGAAACCAGTTATTCTTACAAGGATTACAGACGATTTGAAAAAACAAGGCAAAGATATTTCTTTCAACGACTTCCCTCTTCTATTATAAATCGGAATGAGAGGTTCTAGCCACAGCACATATTACACCACATACAATTCCAGCAGCAAGAAATAGTTTTTAAATTCCTCAGGACAACAGACACCTTAACACTACATGAACTCATCTTACACGAGAACAGACCCATAAACCATAAGCACCACTATGGCATCATTCTAATTAGAACAAAATAGTGAAGAATTCAGAAAAGTCCATATTCTTAACGAGGACCACAGTGTCTACTAAATGTTATAAAAATGATCATAAAGCAAATTGATAAGAATCAGTCCCCTGACATCTTACCTACAAACTTGAGTGTTCGTGGTTGAATATCCAACAGCGGCATATTCATGTTTCTGTGAGAAAATCTGGTTAAACACGCTCGAGCTCACTCAGCTTCAAACAGCTACCACTTGCAGCAGGACTCTCTCCGCCCCTATATCTCAACAAAATTAGAGAAAAATATACTAGATCAGCTCAGAATCACTCAACCATGACACTTTTGATACTCGAAAGGGCAACAAAATCAGATCAAATCATTAAACTCTCTCTATGATTGGAACATAACGAAATCTAACAAAGCATTCAACCAGAACAATAGCGAAATCCCAAAAACAAAAGTAGCGATTCAGATGCAATCATGCAGGAAACGGAGATGATTCGAGTTCGCGTTGTCGTCTTCCGTCACCAGAAACGAACCACCGCGCTGACTCGTCGACGACGCGTTCTCAAATCCGACCGCGCGAACTCGCCCGAAGACTCAAACGTGGCTTTTTTTGTTTACCTAAATGCGCTCGACTTTTCCAGCGATCCGGCCGACACAACTTGTCGGCAACGCGCTTTCGACTAGCCGGAAGAATCAAACCGTTCGAGTTTCCGCAACGTGCAGTTCGACGACGATCTAATTATGCCTCCGAACGGCTCTAAGGACTCGACTGCTTATATATATATTAAAACAAAAGGGGAAAATAGAACGACGACGTTTTCGAGGAGGCGATTCCTCGGGATCCGGTAGCGAATAGTAAACTCAGATCACATGGATCTTCCGGAGCCCTAGCGATTTCGAATTCAAAGCAAACTCTAAAGCAGAAAAACCACGAAACTCGAGGAAGAAGCTAGTTTTTAGAAGAAAAAAACAGAGAAGAAGCCAACGGTGATCAAGGAGGGAGATGAAATCAGAAGAAAAACTTACCGTCTCTCCGACGAAGAACCAACGGAACTTGAGAGAGCGATGGAGAAAGAGAGAGCGGTGGAATTTCTCTAGAAACCTAATTTGAGGGAAGAGGGTGGGTAGAAGAAGCAGTGAAGGCCAAGTATGGTAATGTGTTCAAAACATCACACATCAAGCATCAAAAAAAAAAAAAAAAAGGTATGGTACTGAGATGGAGATGATGAACATTTGTTGTACCTAACGGCAATTACTAAACAAAATTTGTTACGACTAAACAAAATTTGCGATAATTTTGTAATTGTAACGGGCTTCTGGATTTAAACAAACAAATTTACTCTACTTTATTAGATGGGAGAATAAAACAAAAATTAAGTGAGATTGCATTTGGTAGATGCGAAAATTAGATGTGTGATTGTGAAATGAAAGCACTTTTTTAATTTTGCAATTTGAATGCTTTTGAAGAGGATTACACGCGTGACTGTGAATCGATTCCGATCACCAACCTCTTCGTTTCCCTTTTAATTTGCTTTCCCATTTCTCTCTCAGAAGAATATATGTAGATACGTAATCCAATACTCCGAAAGACGTCAACAAAATAAAATTAAAAAACGTAACCCAAAAAAGATATACAAGTAGAAATTTGTAAAATTTATGTTTTTATGGTCTTCTATGTAGGTGCTGTATTGATATTTGATAACTCTCTAAAAATGTATGTGGGATCTTTAGGATTTATAAACTCTACATTTATCAGTTTTAAGTTGTTGATTTCACGAAAGTAGTATAGAGATCCTCGTCCGAACACATCACGCATGACTGGTTGACTAATACTAATTTTCGTTTTGGAATTCGAAACCTTGTATAATTTGTTTTGTTATAGGTCTAAAGCAAGAAAATATGTTTCATGTGCTTCTTTAATTTAATCCCAAATAATAGTTCTAGCTTTTCTCATTCAAAGAAGGTTTGATTTGAGTTGCAGGCTTGTGCCACTACAAAACAGCTCATCCGCAAGATTTCATTGTGATTTTTGAGTATTCTAATAACACTATTAGACCACTACTTACTTGGTAATCAGACCTAAGGCTTTAAAATAAGATTTAGATCTCAAAACGTTATTTTCTTGGTCATTATAGCAATTTTTTCTCGTGTTGTGAAAAAAACAATCTTACTGATCTCTTGTAAAAGGGTTATGTCTTGTTTTTCGCTGAATGGATGTATCAATAGTAATATTGTAATACAATAAAAATGGTTATATGAGAGCAATCTCTTGAATCAATTGTTCAATACAATAAAAATGGTCAAATCTCATCAATCATATTATCATAGTGGTGAGAGAGACCACCAATTTTAATTGGGAGCCCACAAGTTCAGATTTCAGAGAGATTGGGGGCCCACACGTTCAGATTGCTAGGGATTGTAAATCATAATAATAAGTTAATAACCCATCAAAAGAGAGAACCAAAAAATTGAAAATGAAAATAACAGTTTGGAAAAGTCTATCTTCGATTATCCTCACCTGTGATTTGTTTTTTAATTAAACACAACAATAAATAAATGGCGATCACCTACCCACACATTTCGACCTCGTGCGTGTCTATATAGAAGAACTGCACAAGACAAACCAGCAACACAAAGAGCACATCGAGAGGATTCAGCATTTGATAAGCTTAAAAAACACTTTTATTATTTCCAAAGGGGTTCCCTGAGGTATGTTGTTAGATTCCTTTTTCCTGGGTTTCATTTGTTATTATTATGTATGATATCTTGGCATGGATTCCTTTTAGATCTATTATTGACATGTTTGCCCTCATCTGTACTGTTTATTTTTATTTCTATCCTTTCCGATTCTAAGTCCGAATCTAAGCTTACATCTTTCAAGAAATGTTTTTATCAATTTTATGATCGCTAGATCTGTTGATTCCTTCCTTGTTTTCTTTGGGTTTATCACTCTTCTGAAGACGGCTTGACCTTTTCATTTGATAGCTATTAAGAGTTTCTGTTGGCTTAGATGTTGATGAAGTAGAACTGAACTGACATCTTGATGATCTCATGTCCCGTTTGTGTTTCTTTCTAATCGATAAATCTTTGATGGGTTTAATTAAGATCTTTTTTTTTTTTGCTTCGCGTCAAGCTTAAATCAAGACAAGATGAGAGGGGTGTTAAATAGCTGTGATTTTTAGAACCGTTTGTTGTTTCTGAATCTTTACATGTTTTGTATATATATATATAATATATGTTGACATGAATGTTTTTTTTTTTTGTTGATTCTACAGATCACAAAGGATACAAGCTATGGCGAAGGGAGTGGCAGTTTTGAACAGCAGCGAGGGTGTTAAGGGGACTGTCTTCTTCACCCAGGAAGGAGAAGGTATTTTTGTTTTGAGCGCTTTAACTTTTTCAAGCCATCTTCTTTTTTTTTTTTTTGGTTTTTTTCCTTCTTCTCAAATGATTTGAGTTCTTGTGTTGGTTTTGCAGGTGTGACCACTGTGAGTGGAACAGTTTCTGGCCTTAAGCCTGGCCTCCATGGTTTCCATGTCCATGCTCTTGGTGACACCACTAACGGTTGCATGTCCACCGGTACTACTCTCTGTGAACACCTTTCTCGGGATTTTGTATGAATTAGAATCTTTAGGAGATGATGGTATTTGCCTACATGGTTTTGAATAATCTCAGCTGAACTTTTTGAGGAGGTTATAATTATGTTTTGAATCGGGAACTTTAGTTATCGTCGAAGTAATTGAAACTGTTATTAATCCTTTGCTCAATCTCCTATTTCTAGGTCCACATTTCAACCCTGATGGTAAACAACACGGTGCCCCGGAGGATGCTAATCGACATGCTGGCGATCTAGGAAACATCATTGTTGGAGATGATGGTATTTTTCTCTCAACATCTATATCCCTGATCTCAAACTTCTTCTGAACAGCTTTGCATCTTGAAACTTATTCATCACATTTGTTTGCTATTCTCTCTCAAATGTGCTTTTATGCAGTCTTAGGTTTATAGTACATTTTTTTCATCTTTGACCAGTTTTAGTGTTCAGGGGTCTACACAAAATCATCTTCTTCTTTTTTTTTGCTTTCTCAGGAACTGCCACTTTCACAATCACTGACAGCCAGGTTCATAGCTGTGTACCTATTTTATGCTTCTTTTTCTTTTCTTTTACGGAACTGCTATAGTGAACCAATGTTTTGTGTTCGTTCTACAGATTCCTCTTACTGGACCAAACTCTATTGTCGGAAGGGCTGTTGTTGTCCACGCAGACCCTGATGACCTCGGAAAGGGTGATGACCTTTGGCTATCGTTTTTTTTAATTTCCTTACCTTACGTCGTCCATACGAGACTCTCTAACCTGGACCTTCATTGGTGTTTTTTAACATTTCCAGGAGGCCATGAACTCAGCTTGGCTACCGGAAACGCAGGCGGCCGTGTTGCTTGCGGTAAGTAGAAATAAATCACATTTTTCTCAAATCTTTGTAAATCGATCAAAAGTTGGAACTCCTTGATCCTCTGGCAACTCAACGTTCATCTTGGTTTTATACAATCATCTTGCATTTTGGGTTTGGCTAAAAATCAACCACCTACTACATCATGTAGGTCTAGAATTCTATCATAGTTTTTATATGTTTGGGAAGTGACTAGAGATTAACAATATGCTTCTGGGACTTCAGTACATAGAACTACATCTTCTGATACTGAGTTTCATTACTGATGACTTCTCAATCGATCTAATAGACTCGGCACGGATAAACTGACTGAACTTTGGTCTACCATCTTGCAGGTATCATTGGTCTTCAGGGCTAAGCTGTTACTTCCCCGAAGAAGATATTGATGTAATAAAGAGGTCCTTCCTCTAGACCTGGCTAGTTTGTGTGTATCTTTTTGTGTGGCTATGATCTCTGAGCTTAGTGGCTCAATGCATTTTAGTAAAATTCCAAACTATTACCATTTCATGAATAATAAGTTTTTGAGTACGACATGAGTTCCTTATATGTATGCCCTTATTGCTAAAGTATGCATAGATTAATTTGTCGGTAAAAAAAAAGAGGGGGGTTCCGTTAAGAATGGGTACTTTTTCGATTTTTCTAATATATTTATCTCCTTCTTCTTCTTTCTAATTTTATGTTACTACAATACTACTTATGATGGAAAAAATGGCAAATAGCACGTTAAGATTTTAGCATGTTATATAATAAGATACTTAATGGTATTCTAGCTATGCGTATTAAAAACTTGATGGTGTTCTCCCCTGTTCTGATCATGTAAACTATGAGGTGGTTCATGCTCCTAATTTCTTTCTTATTAACAAAATCAGACTCGGAAAGTACATCAATTATAAATTCTCATTTCTTTTGGACAAAACCGGAGATGCTCCATTTGAGATAGTGAACACAAAAAATATTGTGATATTGGAAACGTTTCTTGATCACATGTTATATAGTTTTTAGGTCCCCCGGAGAAAGAGTCAAGATACCTAACTGCTCATTAACCTTCTTTAGCAGAAGCATCAGAAGTGGAACTCTTGCGAGTGTTCTTTGTGATCCCACCATTATCAACTTTTTCTGTGAAAACCAAACAAATTTTCAATTAATAATGTAAAAATAAACATTATATTCAACACCATATGCTCTCGCCCACCTTTGCTCTTGTCAAAGCAACGTTGATCCTATGCCAATCTCCGAGCAGTGAAGATGCAGAGCTTCTTGGTTTCTCCCGTGACCTCACAAAGGATACCAATATGCAGTCTTTATCTCTTCCCTAAACCATGTGAGCTCATCAAAACGTTGGCTATTGAAGAATACACTCTTGCCAAATCAAAATGCTCAAGAAAAGAAGAACGGTAAGAGTCCTTGAGCCAAACCTGATACTTGTCAATAGTATGTATCTCCACAGATGTCGTTGGAATTGCGTGTTGAATGAGGCTCGCCTGTGAGTTATAAGGAGTAATGATTCCAATATCTTTACTATCCACTCCATTGTTAACTAGCTCCTCCACGATCTAAGTAAAACATTACTAAAGTAAGACCATGTTTTCTTTTAGTTTAAATGCACCTTTCATACTCAACAGTACCTCAGCTATTATGGAAGCTTCAACTGGATTGTTGATCGCATTCTGATCCCTGGCTTCAAAAGCACGCAGCATATCTAGAAAACCATATCATATAGTCTCGTGAAAATCCAGCCCATATGGCAAAGAGCTCATATGAAGAAAAAGCAACTAGTAAGTAGCGAAAAACCTGTATTAATGAATACCACTGTTCTGGTTGGCTCCAGAACCTAATGGAAACACAAAAACAATAGATTATTTGTGGACAAAAAGCAGAAATGCTTGTTATCTAACTAAAGAATTGCATCGTTATCGGAAGTGGCGACAAAAATTTCTTAGGTTGTCCAGGCGAAGGCTAATTGCATATGCCATTGCCACCAAGTATCCAGAGTTTTAACTAGCACGAATGTGATATATGCATGCGCAGACCTAGGTTTATATAGATGTGATGAGTTGCTTGAAGATGCCTCTAATTTATAAATGTTTAAGAACAGCACACTGACCTTTCTAAGCCATGACGAATTAGAACTGGAAGTAGAAAGCACAAGTGTGGCATTAGCTACTTCAGCGGAACCGCAGCACAATCTGTCTCCATATATCAAGGCATTTGATAGTTCCATAATACCTCGACACATTCGGTACTGCACATAAAAATTGTCTTGGTAAAGCAGAATGGTATACCCAATAACAAAGCGTACTAATATAATCCCATCCTAGTAGATAAGGAAAACCTGGTTTTGTAACACTGAAATTGCTTGAGGATGAGCTTCTGATAACCTGCGAAACAAGCTTATTCCCATCCCATTCTCTCTAGCCTCTGTACTCTNAAACCATGTGAGCTCATCACAACGTTGGCTATTGAAGAATACACTCTTGCCAAATCAAAATGCTCAAGAAAAGAAGAACGGTAAGAGTCCTTGAGCCAAACCTGATACTTGTCAATAGTATGTATCTCCACAGATGTCGTTGGAATTGCGTGTTGAATGAGGCTCGCTTGTGAGTTATAAGGAGTAATGATTCCAATATCTTTACTATCCACTCCATTGTTAACTAGCTCCTCCACGATCTAAGTAAAGCATTACTAAAGTAAGACCATGTTTTCTTTTAGTTTAAATGCACCTTTCATACTCAACAGTACCTCAGCTATGATGGAAGCTTCAACTGGATTGTTGATCGCATTCTGATCCCTGGCTTCAAAAGCACGCAGCATATCTAGAAAACCATATCATATAGTCTCGTGAAAATCCAGCCCATATGGCAAAGAGCTCATGTGAAGAAAAAGCAACTAGTAAGTAGCGAAAAACCTGTATTAATAAATACAACTGTTCTGGTTGGCTCCAGAACCTAATGGAAACACAAAAACAATAGATTATTTGTGGACAAAAAGCAGAAATGCTTGTTATCTAACTAAAGAATTGCATCATTATCGGAAGTGGCGATAAAAATTTCTTAGGTTGTCCAGGCGAAGCCTAATTGCATATGCCATTGCCACCAAGTATCCAGAGTTTTAACTAGCACGAATGTGATATATGCATGCACAGACCTAGGTTTATATAGATGTGATGAGTTGCTTGAAGATGCCTCTAATTTATAAAATGTTTAAGAACAGCACACTGACCTTCCTAAGCCATGACGAATTAGAACTGGAAGTAGAAAGCACAAGTGTGGCATTAGCTACTTCAGCGGAACCGCAGCATAATCTGTCCCCATATATCAAGGCATTTGATAGTTCCATAATACCTCGACACATTCGGTACTGCACATAAAAATTGTATTGGTAAAGCAGAATGGTATTCCCAATAACAAAGCGTACTAATATAATCCCATCCTAGTAGATAAGGAAAACCTGGTTTTGTAACACTGAAATTGCTTGAGGATGAGCTTCTGATAACCTGCGAAACAAGCTTATTCCCATCCCATTCTCTCTAGCCTCTGTACTCTGGTTTCATCAACACAACACTGATGCTGAAGTTACTGGCAAAAGAGGTATCTCCAAAGAGGTAGTAAATGCTTACTTGCACTAGTGGCGGTAGTTGATAGTGGTCACCAACAAGTACAAATGTAGAGGCAAACAACAAGGGTCCTATCGAAACCTGAGCAGTACAAGAAACCATGCATTTCTTAAATGTTATTCCGGTTCAAACTCAACTGTGTCGACTTTCTTTCAATTCGTATACATAAGTGGAATTTTTCAAATAAGGGCCACTGGCTATTTTTTTGTATTAAGCAAAATAATCTATTTCAGTAGTCCTCTAAATTATATCACAATATCCGAGTTGTTTTCGTACTGAGTTTCATTTCTATTCAACTTATTGGGTAGGGATGAGAGATCATACAGGTAGGGCAATCTGGCCAGCTTCATCAATAATGCATACATCAAATCGCCTATTCACAAGCAAGGGACTATTGATTCCCAAACAAGTAGAGGCCACAACTTTGACCTGGTCCAACTTTGTTTTGATGTCGTTGACACTGCACATATCCATAGCTGCCACAAAGATAAGTCTCAACTGCGTTGATAAGATTCTGAAGCTATAATAGTTGGAAGAGTATATTGCATACCTGAAAAGCAACTTTCTCGAACTTCTTCATGTACAGCCTCGTCTCTTCCAATACGTAAAAACTCAATTCCCTGCAAGAGTATTCAAAATAGTATGTAATATGTATTGGTGTTCTAAATGTACAATGAAACTACAGAATGTCAACATAACTATAAATATTTTAGAGATGAACGAAAGAGTCATAATCCAGAAAAATAAAAAGGTTGGCTAGAGGAAAAAGGACCTGTGCTTTTAATTTGATAAGTAGATTATCAACTGCAGAGTTTGTGTAAGATGCAAGCAGAATAGATGAGCCTCTGATCAACAAAGCTTTCACAGCATGGACCATTGTGGAGGTTTTCCCTGTTCCAGGCATTCCTAAGATCAATGCATAGTCCTTTGCAGTGAGTATCTGAAAATAAAACAAGAAAGCAAGTCCTTTATGAGCTTTGTTACATAAAATTATCGTTCAGAAATGCCTTAAGAATACCACGTTAAACAAGAGATCAATCAAACATAATCATGCAATGACCTTTAGTATAGCTTGACGCTGATCATTATTTAAGCTCTTTTCTGACCAAATATATGATATTGCTGGATCCTGGCTCAGTATAGATCCATTGTCAAATCTAGGAGGCTACAGAGACATGGAAGAAAGAAGACAAAACGAAGCATGTGAAGAAGAATATAAGAAACTAATGGCATTATCGTGTCAAGGGGAAAACTGAAAAAGATGAATCAGACAAATCACCTCAAGATCCACAATCATTTTCCTGATGCCAATGCGATGTTCGTTTTGTATGAAAAGCTGCATGAGATTGAACCTTGAATAATATGAAGATCATGGATCAATATCGTGACAGCCCATGTAGGTAAGATCAATAAGTCAATACAAAAAAAATTACAAAATCACCTCATAACCGAAAATGATGTCATGAATTCATCCTTGTATATTCGCCATAACTCATGAGAGAGATTAGAAACCTCAGAAGAAGGTTCGCTCCAAGGAAGACGTAATCGCTTGGATAAAGAAACCTAGGGATTGACATAGCAAAAGGAAAATTCAGCACTTTTTAGACATGTCTGAGTGAGAACATTAAGATAAATTGTACTAGACAAACTAAGGTAAATCTACAAACTGTTAAAAGAAAACCTAGGAGGAATATGCTTACTGATACATGTGTGCGACTAATATCTGCTATAATTCCATTTGCAACGTTCAGGTGGCTGACTTCTGTGCGAAGAATCTGGATACAAAAATTTATAAACAAAAAAGGGGAGACAGCATAAACTAAGAGTGAAAGTTGAAAAATGGCCGGAAAGAAAAGATGGTGTAAATGACCACAATACTTTCAAGTGCAACCATTTGTCAAATTTAAAAAGTGATCACAAGTTTTCGAATCTAAGCCTTTCAGAAAGACATGCTGGTGAGCAAGAAATGGTTAAGGAAATTTGGAAGAATACTATCGGTGCAGCTAGCTTTATTGGTTCAAATTAACCATGACAATAGAACAATCAAGAAATTAATTATACCACGCGGTCTCCTGTTTTAAGTCTGCAATCCAGGTCATCAGTTGCAGGGGTTCCAGTCCTAATCGTATCTTCACTGGATACTCTTTCTCTAGATTCAGATGAGTTTTGACGTACAAAACGATAGATGAATCTAGTATCTATGTGAGAGTTAAGATGCTGAAACCCATCTTTCATGTCAAGAACCATAGAAGAAAGATAACTAGCTGAGTGGCTGCCTTTTGAACCATGTGGATGTGCAATGTCTTTCCGTAGAAGCTGAAAACAAACATAGATATAAGATCGCCAAAGTTCAAAAGACCATTGAGTTTGTACTCCAGTTAAAACATAGATATAGTTCAAGGCTGACCTGCATCTCTCTAGCTTCCAAGTCAATCAGCCTGCCCCAGTGTCGGAGGAAACTAAAATGCAAAGTTGAAAGATGAGAAACATGTGCTTCAAAGAGATCACCAAGTCCGCTACTCTCCGTGTTTCCACCATCTGCCTGGGTCAAGCAGACAAGATATTTTAGAAGCTTCAATCCGATAAGATATGATGAAGCTTCAACACCATGAAGATGGACGTTCTACCCCTCTCCCCAAACATGCTTAAAACCTGTAGTTTGCTCTCAGAATTTACATGCACAATAACTCTGACCAACGAAAAGCTTAATATGCAGCGACAGATAACAAAATGGAAATCCAATCAGGTCGCTAGTATAAAGAATGTAATATAAACCAACGGTTTATAACGTATATAGTGAGATGGTATACATCCATTAAGTCAGACAGTAACATGCAACTTACTTCATGCAAATTCAAATTTCAGCTTTATACATAGGAAACATGTAGAACCTTATAAATTAGGGTAAGACCCTAAATGCAAATATTAGGCTTCGAGCATTATCTATCATAGAATCAAGAAAATACCTTATGATAAATCGTGCAGACATCCAGATGGCGACAGTTACGGCACATGTTTGGATTCTAGCATCAAAATAATAAATCATACCATTATCTGGTAAATATTCCCTAGAAAAATTGTCATCACTGGACATCAGAGCATACCCGTAACATTGGTGGCAGTTGTTGGGTTGTTGATGCCACTAGGATGTCATTTGCAAGTTCATTACGACGAATAATCAGACCCACCAAATCTGATCTTTGAACAGAAATTCCCTTTACAAGTGAACATTCAAAACTTAGCCACTTCCAATATTATCTTGAGACAAAAAAAGGCACACACAACATCTTGACTTACCTGTGTCTGATCTGATTGTAGATAGTACAGAAGGCCATTGTCAATAGGTTTTAGGTACCTGCGAGTTGGAAAATGTATGATAGAAATTAAAAATGTTAACTGCTGTCCGTCTTCCAGCAAAAGAAAGAAAGAAAGACTGCACATAAGCACCTCTCAGACATAAGGAGCGTGTACAAGATCACCTGTGCACAATGTTCCATTGACGACTGCATGAAACAATAAAGATCAGCGCTTAGTTGTTAATAAGCTTTTGGAATTTTCAAATTTCTACCGAATATCTAGATAGAACTCCATACAGACCTGACCACTAGGAGCTTTTCCAGATTTAAACTCAAGAGGCATTATTTTCTCATTCACTGTGTTCATGTCAGATTCAACTACGACTCTGACTGAAGCATCAATCATTCCTTTGAGACCATATTTAGGGGCCCATGACATCTCCTCAATGTCAATTACCTGAGGTAAGAAAATTTGCTTATTTACATAATAGAAGTCACATAAGAGGAGATTGCTTAAAATAAACAACGGTTATTATGCAACTTTAAATTATTGGTTTGGTTCAAGGAGGATGCATTCGCTTGGAAGGACAAAGACAAAAAACTTTTGAACCAAAACAATTGGTCCTGTTCTTCACCTGAACGAAAATGAAATTCTAAGAAGACAGAAAGAGAGAGATCTTCACCTCTGATATCTTAACCACTTTCTGCCCATTGGTAGAACCAAAATCAACATTTGACATCCTTGAGTCCTGTTTACAATAATCATGCCATGAGTTTAAGATGTTTCAGCCTATAGAGTTACTAGAAAATCATGAATTAAAAGGGGGCAGGGGGGAAATCAGAGATAGAAGTAAAGCATGCACAAACTGCCTCAAATATTTTATTAGATGGCACTCACACACTAAAACAAATATATAATGACTGCCAATACGAGCTTGGTTATGTACTTTCTTATTGGACATCTATAGGTGAAAGGCAATATAACAGAAAATATGAGAAATATGTGATTATCAAACAAGCACAAGCACATACACGAGAAAACAAGTCCAACGCATCATACGAGCATAACGTAGTATAATGCGTATACGGGACAAATACAAAAATATCTGAAGAACAGACAAGCAGATGAGTAGCCAAAAAGATTACGTTAGGAAAAAGTGATATAACAGCCATGAGAAACTCAAGAAAAGAATCATAGATAGGCAAATACAGGTGCACCTTTGAATATCTGAAATGATGAATCCAATTCAACATTTTCGGGATAGCTCCAAGTAAGGTTGCTTTCACGTCTCCCTCATGCACTGTAGAGAAAATATGACCAGATAAGAAACTGATAAAGAACCTTTAATAGGGTCAACTCTTAGCATTTTCGTATTAAAAGCAGAACTGAATTTTGAAGAATGTGAATCTTCAAAGCACATTGAACAAGAGGTAATTAGCCATATGAATCCAAATTCTAATATAAATAAGAGGTGTCCTAGCTAAATTAACTCAAAATTTTGATTCAAAAGAGGTATCCTAGCTATATAATAAGTGCATGAACCTTCAAATAATAGGAACACGTAATGTAGGAATCAACCTCCACATGCATATAAGCTCTCAATATTTTTCTTAATCACGATGCTCGAATATTCCTGCAAACCAGCTACAGATGAAGACTCTTGCGTGAGACCAGCCTGGAAAACAAAGAAAATGGATAGTATAGATCGATACACTACAACTGCAAGAAACAAAACAAAGCAAAATAAAATACTCATTGTCCGATAGAATAGTGTCATCAATGATTCCATACTGCAGTAAACCTGAAAAACTTGGTGTAGCAAGGTTCCAAGCAAGGCTGCTGTAGCGTGTTCATTGGATCTTAGCCTCTCATCTAGCACAGTTCGCCTTGGGCAACCAAAACTTGCTGCAACCTGAAAGGTACGTCAGTTATTCAGAACAAAAGCAGAAAAAATTAAGTGCATAGAAGATTGGTATTCGTAATCAGAAACCATAAAAGGAAGAGGAAAAGACACCTTAGTTCCAGCAACAAGGGTATCAGGATGAACAATTAAGAAATTATTTTGATGGTCCACATCACACTTGCCATCCCCGTCAAAATCTCCAATAACATTGATTGAATCTCCTGGTGATACAGTGCTGTAAAACCTGGGAACATTAAGCCTTCTGTATTCAGGAAGCAACCTAGGCTAGTTTACCAAGTTTCAACCATCTGGGAACTGAATACATGATATTTAGCTGCCCCATATGCTAAGAGAATAGAAAGATTAACAACAACAATATGTGGAGTATACTATCCGCCCACCATTGAAAAACTAAAAATGGCATGAGAATTTGAGACCAAGACATCAAAGAACAAGGCATAGTAGACTCATCAAACATTGAATGGAGGAGCAAAGACCGCTTGCTATTTTTGCAGCAAGTTGATCTAAAAAGCAGAGATCTCCCTAAATTTCATCTAAAAACGTACCATTCATCCCAGAGATACAAAGCGCATTCTTTTCCAGTGTGCTCGTCTAGCAGGCGAAGAACCTGAGAGAAATCTGGTCAGAAAATATAAGCATGTACAAGAAAAACACCCTCTATATACGTGACAAACCTTATAAGGACATTGAACCTTAGATGAGCCAGCCGGACCACGTTTCTCGGATACCTGAAGTACAACTCGGGACAATGAGTAACTTTCACATAAAAACCACATAGCTAACCCCAAGGAGGATAAAGCCCAACTGTACCTCCAATACAAGGAAACAGCCATCTTGATTTATTGAAGTATCCTTTTTAAGTAGAGTAATTGGCCCTCCGTCTACAGCGTAGTCAACGACAGAACAGATGTTATCATCTTTAACTCTAACTTGGGGCATCACAGTCCCCACATCATCCGCTGTTTTGTCATCAACTGAGATGACATCCTCCACTTGATCTAGAAGTTCAAGCAAGGCCTACAAAAAGAGGTAAAATGCAGAAATAAGATATTGACATGCTATAGAAAACAAGTTCTACGGGAAATGCAGAAATAAGATATTGATCAACCACATTTGGAAGCGACAAAACATATTACATATATTAAAAAGTGTCTTTGGTAAGCATCTAAAGACTGCATAAATTCTAAAATCATACTTTTTTATGTTGTCCAGCGCCCGTAAATCCACAAGCTGCACTGCATGTTACAGTACAAGGAAGCTAATATAAACAGAGCAAAGTTAGGAAGTAGACAAAATGTGATCAGTAATCTTTTTATCATGAAAGAAAATCACCTTGTTGTGAGAGCATGAAAGTGACGGTGGGGTCTGGAATGGACTGTTTCCACTACTACAAGTGTTAACAGTTTCAAACTCCGCATCTAGGGAAGGATTTACCCTTTCCATGACCCTAAAAGCTGGTCTTTTGAAAGCTTTTTTTGAGGGTGAAGATAACCACTGCTCAACCTTGGAAGTTATATCTGATGTAGGACAATGTTTCTGCACTATCTGCTGTCAGTTTCAATCCGAAGGTAAATGAAAAAGCTACCGAATTTTCTGTCAACAATAGATAAAAGAAGAAAGAAAAACCCAAAACATGCCTTGTCCAGAGAGCATGGGCGAATGGTAGAAGATTTAACCCCTGCTGAATTTTCTGTCAAGTCCATCATCTTAGGAATTTGCTTAGCAGCTGCCCGAAGCCTTTCATTTACAGGAGATATTTTCCAAGTTATCTCCTCACCACCATCATCTTGACTTTGCTTTATCAGCTATCAATATAAATGAAGGATGTAAGAATTCCATGGATATACCATGTTGTCACATATTATAGGGTAAGTAGAATCTTACAATTATATTAGTCAGTGATCAAGGAACAAATTATCACAAATTAAATTACAAAAATATAATATAAGGAGATAAGAAAAGAAACCACCATTCCAGGAGAGAATTTGAAGCGCTTAAGGTTTTTGGAGACCTCAGGGGATGCCTCCATGAGTTGCTGGTCCACATCTTTGGACTCATCAGGTTTCTGATCCAGCGTGCTTAGTGGATTTTGAGGCGTTAAAGCTCGGGTGTTAGAGGCAACCCCACTCACATTCTGGGGAGGAACTGGGTCGACCGTGGAGGTATGAGAGTTGGAAGTTGATTGAGAGTTCTGAATATGTCGAAGGAACAACTGCTGGATGCCTAAACTGGAAGGCTGTGACGACTGATTGGCTGAAGATTGTTTGTTTGATTTCAAAGCTGAAGATTTAGGCTTTTTTCTTGGCGGCATTTCCAATGGCACCCTGAAATTTTGAAGGAGCTCTTAATTAAGACTCAAAAAATACTTTTTTAAAGACAAAGTGGAGAGCTCAATCTTAGACGATAAAACTAAAAGATCCCTAGAGAAGCAGTATTTTGGGATTGAACAGCAGATGTGAAATGAAAACTTTGTGCATATCAACTTCCACTAAACTACAAACTTATTACAATTTTTCATTGATGCATTGTAACGTCTTATGATTCGGATATATCTTAACCTAAACTCGAAAGAACAGTGCATAAAATTAAATACCTTTTTTTCCGATCACGCTCGGAGAATCAAACAACAAATCCTGAAAGCAGTTGACGAAGCAGCCCCGGCAACTCTGAAAATCCAACAGATTCCAAAATTATTCGAGCTTCCACAAACCTAGACCCAGCAGAAGCTTCCATAAACGAACTTCGGCACCTCTGAAAATCGCAGAAGAAGGTGAGAATTCAGAACGAAATGGAGAACCCGATAACAAACCATAATCTACATGAAAACTGTTTTACGAATTGAGAAATTAAAACCAGAGACAAACCGGAGATGGAGAAGTAGAAAGCGATGATGACGGCGATGGCAATGGCTAAGTGGCTAGCGGCGGCGGCGGCGACGGCGAGTGAGGCAGTGAGAGAGTCGTGAAGGGAAGGTTCTGAAACCTCTGAAATCCAAACCCCGTGGCTTAATTCAGCAGCTTAAACCGAAACCATCTGGTTCAACCAGCTGATTCGGTCCGGGTCCCAATTAAAGTACTTAACCAAGTGTAAAACCAGAAAATCCACTAAGATGTAAAACCAGATTTTTAGGTCTCTTTGAGATTCTCACTTGCGACTTCTTCATTTTCTGAGCTGCAAAATCAACCCGTCGTGCTCTGGCCATCGATTTTCAGGTCGCCGGTTACTTTTTCCCGAGTCGCGACTTCTTCTCTCCTTTCTCTGGGACCTAGTCGTTTTTCAGGTTTTCCCCGTCCCTCTTTCTTTCTTCTCTCAGTTGTTGGTAATTTATCAATTATAGTGTTCATCTGTGCGCTAGAGTATATTATCTTCTCCAAATTGAGCTTCCATATACTGTGTGCATTGCATTCGCGTTGCAAACGAGTCAAATTTTGTGTAAAATTGTTAATGATTATGTCGTGGGTTTGATCTTCAAATGATTTAAGCCATGATTGTTTGAATTCGGAATTCGTTAATCTTTCCATCCTTTGCATTTCCATAGCTTACCATCTGTCGATTTGATAGCTTACCAGCTTTTTCAGCTGTATTGTAATAGATTTTACGTCTTTTGGGTTGTTATCGAGAGAAGTCAAGTTTGCCTTCTCTGTTACTAAATTCTAAATGGTTTCGTTTTCTGGGAAATGAGAACTCTTCAGTATGTTAGGATCGTCAGCAATGGAACCTGTTCTGAACGAAATCATACGTTTGTGCCAAAAGCTAGTTTCCTTACTATGTGACCTCCAGAGTTAATATATTTTCTGTGTGTGTGACAATTCTACTGATGTATTTTTCTGTAGGTTGGTGCAGAAGATATAATGTTGAAGCAAGTGGTTGGCAAGTATTCGATAGTCAAAGCGATGTATGGAAGTAACAGAGCAAAGCTTAGACCTTTCTTGTGCCAAACCAGTTGTGGCTTCCACAATGGGCGGGTACGCCACCATCCTTCCACTTTGATTACTTGAGCGATTAGTCTGGTTTTTCACTAGAATTGATAGTTGAGGTGAATTCGTTCGAGCCAGGTGTGTACAGCCTTGTACAGTTCCTGTTTGATTGAAATCTCATAACTAGATCTGCTTGGAAATTTAAATTTTCTCAAAATTTGTTTTTGTTGTCGTCAAATTTGGTTTATCTGAGGCTAAATCAAGTTTTGATGGATTGTATGAGCAGAAACCCAAAATAGTTGCAAGCTGAGTTATTTTAAATGTAGCTCATAAAATCATAAATGTAATTTTGACTGAATTGTTCTACCTCCCGTTTACTTTGTTGGTTTTGATATTTCCAATAGCTATACTTTTGGCCATTTAGTTGAGTCAATATGCAATGGCTGCGTGGATTTTAATGAAATTCATTTAGTCTTGCTTTACAATCACTAAGTTTCGGCTCTGATGCAATAAATATTGTTAATACTGGGGTCTTCGTTGAAGCAAATTTACTGCTTCGGGGTCTTTTGTATCTGTTTATATCCTGACTTGGCTTTGTCATTTTTGACAGACAGTTCTTGCTCCGAGAAGCTTCTTTGGCGTAGAAGACTACTTGGACGATGACACAAGCCGGCCATACACATACCAAAAAGAGAAAAAGTCCAAGAATCCAGACAAACATGTGTCGTTCAAGCAACGGACGGTCGCATACATGGAGCCGTTCACTCTGGATGTCTTCATCTCAAAACGGTTTGTTTCGGCATCCCTGACGCACCGTGTCACGTGTAAGCAAGTAGCTGTAGCGGGAACAAACTCAAAAGACGTGAAAGCGGTTTTGAGGTCAAGATGTGATATCCCGGCGTGTATGTCGATAGGGAGGATCTTGTCTGAACGTGCGAAAGAGGCTGATGTTTACACGGCTTCTTATACCCCACGGGACCAAGACAAGTTTGAAGGGAAAATCAGAGCTGTTGTCCAGTCCCTTATTGATAATGGAATTGATGTTAAAATTTATCTCGATTAGAAACGAAATGTTTGGCTATCTGCTGAAATTGACGTTTGATTTAGATTTTAACCAATTGAATTATCTCTAATCTCGGCTGGCGTAACGCGACCCCATGCATGGTCTCTTCCTTACTCCTCTGTTATTGGCCTTATGGTCATGCAGCTCCCTTGTGCAACTCTTAGACGCCATTGTTAATAGATGGACCTTTGTCTTATTATATAATAACAAAACCAAAAGAGATACTATTTGATCAGATGATGTTCAAAAAGAAATTTACGAGGATAGAAGCGGAGAAGGAGCATTCGCGGAAACGACGGAGTTTGGATTGAATATTGAAACGTTTTATGATTAAAACTTAATAATCAAGAAAAGTGTGCTTTAAAATTGAATCCGCGTTTTTAATCAAACAAATTAAAAAGTAGCAACATAATTCAACTTTTTACGTTTTTGGAAATCCGTTTCTGCCTCTTTTCCTAGGAAAGTCTATCGTCAAACCAATTTTCTTTTTCTTTTTTTTTTTGTTGAAGTTTCCTGAAATTATCCAGCTCTTTTTTTTTGAAATTTAACTTTGGATATTTCAAGTCTTACGCGTATATCTCTTTCAATAAATATAGAGGGAAGTGCGTTGATTAAGATAACCTGCATAGCGAAATTGGGGGATTCTAGGGTTAATCATCTGCATTGTGAAGGAAATTGAGATTATCTATCATCTAGAGAGAGAGAATGGGAAATTGTTTAAGTGGAGATGTGGGAGGAGGCAAACAAGCCATCGGAGGGGTCCAGCAGAGGCCCACATCAACGACCACCAACAATGCGGCGCACAACGACGCCGTCGATTTCTTCTTCAGATCTCGTGGTCAATATCCTCTCTTCTCCCAAATCGAGGTATCTACATCAAAGTTAGGGCTCTGTGTTTGTCTCCTTCTGAGATTTGTGTTTGTTTAATATACTACTTCGCAATATGTTCACACTTGCTTCGATAAGTCAACCAAGTTCCAAACTCCGAATAGAATATTGCTAAATTGAAAGAAGAAGACACATGATGACTATTTCCTTGATTTGTGGTTGGGATCATCTAGGCCTGTCCCATTTACAATAGTGGATAAGATATTCTACTACATGTCTTGTACTTTTCTAATGGAGCCAACCATTGACTTGTTGTCGTCAGTCTTTGTCCATGTTCTTTTTTCTCTCTCTCTCTTATGGTGTGGGGTTTGTATATAGAATCTCCTTGTCTGGAGAAAAGTATAGCATGGCGTCTTTGTTCATAGAAACTCACTCTTATTGTTTGCTACTTTTCTGAGAAAGTATACCCAGACACACACTCTCCAATTGACTTTAATTAAAATTTTCGATTTTGGTTAGTCTGTAGTGTAAACTGCAAAGAAAGTTTATTAATTAATAATACTCTGCAACTTTCTTCAATAAAGCCATTTTATATTTTTCACTATTAGCACCACTCTTGTCCTTCAGACTGGTTCTTATGGCGTAAAGTTATCGTTTGCTTGTTGATGATAACTTTGAGCAATGATGATGATGCACGAAGAATATATGCCATTTACTTGATTCTTGGCTAATAGAATTTACTTTGCTTATGAGTTTACACTATTTCTTTTGCATCTTTATATCCATGGTATACCTTTAAGTTGCGTTTTTTTAACATTATGCAAATGCGTTTTGCAGTTATCTTTGTCGGCTTCAAACTTGATTGACCGTGACATCACATCTAAGGTATGCCCTGACCATTTATTTATTAGTCAATTTTCTAATACAGAATATTCTTTCCATGCCCTGGAGATTTCAGACTACTACTGGTTTAAACTTTTTGGATATGGTCCTCTCAGATCTTAAGCCATTTATTTTGTTTGAAGCTATCTTGGTTCTGGTTTCTATAGAACGCTGAAAATCTGATTTTAAGAACTATGCACATGATCAAGATAGTATCTGTATAGTGCTCAAAGGAAACTATCTTTTTCATTGATTAACTAAGTCAAGTCACGCGAATGTAATTGCATCCTGCCTAAGATGAGTCTTGATGAATTAGGGAACTATCTTTTTCTTTGCGGGGAATTCAAATCATCCTACTATTCTTGTTGGACCATCTCTCATATAATTGTGCACTTCACTATGCATTAAGAAGTAGTTTTCGTATCTCATGTGAAATTGATGAATTTTCGATTTTGTTGTAGAGTGACCCGATGGCTGTCATGTATTTGAGGAAAAAGGATGGGAAGCTTGAGGAAATTGGCCGCACTGAGGTCATACTTAACAACTTGAATCCAAATTGGATTGAGAAGATAACAGTCTCTTTTCAGTTTGAAGCTGTTCAGACATTAGTGTATGCTACTCTGAACAATTATTTTCTGATGATTTACACATATTTAACCACTGAATCACTGTCAACTTATATGACTCTTTCTCTTTTCAGTTTTCATGTATACGATGTCGATACTAGATATCACAACGTGCCAGTGAAGGTAATGTTGTCATTGATAATAAAATCCATTGATCATTTTGATTATGAATATTACACCTCAGATATTGTTTCATACTGTATAACTCTGCAGACATTAAAGCTGAAGGACCAGGATTACTTGGGAGAAGCCACCTGTGTTCTATCCGAGGTAAAAAAAATCAGTAATTGGACACTACTACTTGATGGTTTTACTGTTGTTTAGTCATTAGTTTCTGTTAGTGCTCTTTGTGTACAACATCTCCTAATTTTTTCCAATTCCATTCTTCCAATCTCCAGATTATGACAAAACCTAACCGGTCTGTGGCATTAAATCTTGCTGGTAACTTTGGAGCTGGTGTGACTAGAAAGTTGGGAACACTCTCTGTTCAAGCTGAAGAAACCGCTGCTTCTAAAACTGTCGTCGAGATGAATTTTCGCTGTGTCAATTTGGATAACAAGGACTTGTTCTCTAAGAGTGTACGTGCTTACTTATGTATTCTCGCCTTGTTCGATAATGATATTAAGACGTCTTTCAGAAGTTTCAAGTTCTCATTTTATTTTCTCTTTCTAGGATCCTTTCTTACGAATTTCAAGAATAGTTGAGAACGGTGTAGCAGTGCCGATATGTCGGACTGAGGTAGTGGACAACAACCTCAACCCCATGTGGAGACCTGTATGCTTGACAAGGCAGCAATTTGGAAGCAAAGTAAGCTAGTGGTTTTAATGTAATGAAACCATATTTGAAGTAATCAATCTGTTAAATCGTTTATTTTGTCTATGCAGGAAAACCCATTGGTTATCGAATGCTTTGATTTCAATAGCAACGGGAATCATGAGCTTATTGGGTAAAACACGTTGACCTTCAACCTTTTACTCTTTTACAGGGTCTCACCATATATTGCTTTTTGTTGTTACTGACTATTGTACTGATCCTCGCAGCAGGACCGAGAAATCTGTAGCTGAATTGGAGAGACTTTGTCTCCAAAAAGAGGCTGCAAACTTTGTCTATCCATCCACAAGTCACGGTCGCAACAAGGTGCTTACACATACCTTCTGTGTAAAATCTTAAGACAGTTATTTGCGTCTGTTTTCTTGAAGATTTTGTCTGGATTCTGTAGGTTCTGAAAGGCCAGCTCATCGTGGATCGTTTTGTGGAGAAACTCCAATACAGTTTTCTTGATTACATATCCAGCGGCTTCGAACTTAATTTCATGGTTGCAGTTGACTTCACTGGTGATTCACCTTCTTCTACTTTATATATATCTTATAATATTAGAAAAAACCTTGATTTTTAAGATTTGATGGTCTGTCTTCCAGCTTCAAATGGTGATCCTCTACATTCAAGTTCTTTGCACTACAATGATCCATCAGGGAGATTAAACTCATATCAGCAGGTACTATTGTTTTCGATGCAATTCTTTTGTATGGAATCTGATTTATGTTCCTATTTGATCTGTTTCCTCAATACCAATAAATTTCTAGGAGTAAAAGTTCATGATTAGTTCTCTCGCAAACGGCTGTGAAATACATAGCTTTGGCCATTTAAGAATTGGCTTATCATCATTAATGTATGCTTATTTTGAGTATATAAGACCCGATTTAGATCAAAATTAAGTTTCTTCTCTTGATGTAGTAATATCCCATTACTGTTTCTCTGTCTGTGATTTCCTTGATATATTGTATCTATAAACATGGTTTCTTTTCCAGACTATCATGGAAGTAGGAGAGATCATCCAGTTTTATGATTCTGATAGGCGTTTTCCTGCTTGGGGTTTTGGAGGAAGAACAGCGGATGGTTCTGTGTCCCATGCTTTTAACTTGAATGGAGCTTCATATGGCGACGAGGTAACTTGCGAGACAAAACTGATTATTGCTCGTGCTGGTGTATTATTATAAATAATTAAATAGATTAGAAGAAAATTTTGTCTCTTTGCTTATTCCACAACCAAAAAAAGGTTGCATTCTCGAAATTGAGCTTTATATAATTCCCTTTTCCATCTTCAGGTTGTTGGAGTTGAAGGAATAATGTCAGCTTATGCGAGTGCTCTTCGCAATGTTTCTCTAGCGGGACCAACTCTATTCAGCCACGTGGTCGACAAGGCTGCTCATATTGCTTCACAGTCACTCTCACAAAACAACCCCAAGTACTTTGTTCTGCTCATCATTACGGTAAGAGACTGGAAAACATGGACACATAATGACTCTGGCACGATTCAGATCAAATGTGCATCTGTTGCAATCCTATCTTCAATGTCAAAATGTTTGGTTGTGTGAACAGGATGGAGTCCTAACAGACATGGCTGGTACACTAGACGCATTGGTGAGAGCTTCTGATCTCCCGTTGTCAGTTCTAATCGTCGGCGTGGGAAACGCAGACTTCAAACAAATGGAGGTACAAGTTTTGTTTTTGTTTAAGGCTTTTAACTTTGTCTCTTTGCTATAACACAAGTTAACATGCATGATGATCCTTGTATGGTTTTGGTGATGCATGATTTGGCCTTGTAAAATGCTTTCAGATTCTGGATGCTGATAATGGTCGCCGGTTGGAGAGCTCTACGGGTCGGATAGCTACACGGGACATCGTTCAGTTCGTCCCTATGAGGGAAGTCCACAGTGAGTATTTTAGATTATTTCAATATACAACAAAGGCGTGCTTAGATGCGGTTTTAGATTGGTAGTAAAATGATGAATTTGGTGGATGCAGGTGGACAAGTGTCGGTGGTGCAGGCGCTTCTAGAAGAACTTCCCGGCCAGTTTCTGAGTTATGTCCGTTCCCGAAATATTAATCCGGTCGGCGCCCCTCCGGCGACTTTATGATATTAATGAATTTCTGCTTTATAAAACAAATGTTTACTAGGAAAGAAAAATATATAAGATTTTACTTTACTAAACGTATATATTTCGCTTTATAAAAGATGGGCTTTGGTAATTTTTCATTGGTTCAACTTTCACTTGACTAGGCAAAGTTTACTTTATTATACAGTAGATTGTACAACCTTGAAGCGCAATAATTGTACTGGTCTGAAAGAATTCAATAATTGATTACCGGCGGCTGGTTTGGAAAATAAAATTCGAGAGAATATATCAAAATAAATGGAGATGCAGGGTATCGAACCCTGTGCCTCTCGCATGCAAAGCGAGCGCTCTACCATTTGAGCTACATCCCCATCCTGTCGTCTATCTAATATTTCTTAAACTAAGAATTTCTGAAAGAACTATATCGAGAAGCTGCCACAGATTCTGTTTAATGGGCTTTTTGTTCTAGTTCCCCGAGTCCGAGTGTAAACACTTGGGTGAATTAGAAATGAAATTGATACATAAAAGCATTCAAACAGCAACTGGGTATTAATTTTGTTAGTCTCGAAGGCTAAATGTATATTCTTACTAAAGTTTTATGTACTCCAAACATTGGATCCATGTTGTTCAGAATTTATACTTCATTGTGTTTGATTGGAAGAATTGAATCAAACCCATGTATCCATTTAAAATTTTACAACATTTCGTCATTGAACATATTCTGCAAAAGCCATATGCATAGATTCATTCAGGGTCTATTTTACAAGAGGCTAAGACCACCTTCATTGCACATATTTGGAAGTGTCTTTAGATTAATAAATATTAAAAAAGCAGTAAATAGTTAAGAAAGTATTTTTGGGGTGTCTTTCCAAAGACACTAAAGATCTCTTATGTGGCAGCTTTTAATTGGAAAGTAAATTTTTTTTTTTCTTTTTTCTTCATTTGCTACAAAAATATTCACATGGCCCCACATATTCTAACTTTTCCGACCCTCATACTTGAGGTTGCTCTAAAAGGTTCCACAAGAGGGGAATCCGACAACAGAAGCTGAGCTAAAAAAAAAAAAACTAAAGGGAGGAGACTCAGAACTCCTGAGAGGCAGATCCAATATCTCCTTTGTTCTTCCCAGCCTTCGAAGGTAAGAGGTTCTGATGAATGTTTGGCAAAACACCTCCATTAGCAATCGTCACGCTTCCCAGAAGTTTACTAAGCTCCTCGTCGTTCCTCACCGCAAGCTGAATGTGTCTTGGTACAATACGTGTCTTCTTGTTATCCCTCGCTGCATTCCCAGCAAGCTCCAACACCTGTCAAATCGCGAATTGAATCGAATCAAATCAGTACGAGTTTCAAAAACAGGCAAAACTCGAAATCTAACTATCAAGCGGAATAGATCCGAATTCAAAACGAATCAGATCGAGATCGAGAAAAGACGAATCAGAAGAGAGGAATAATACCTCGGCGGCGAGGTACTCGAGAACGGCAGAGAGATAGACCGGAGCTCCGGCGCCGACACGCTCGGCGTACTTTCCGGCTTTGAGGAATCTGGCGATTCTTCCGACGGGGAACTGAAGACCGGCCTTAGACGAACGAGAGACGGACTTGGTGGCCTTTGGCTTTCCTCTCCCACCTTTGGTCGTGCCGGTTCCTGCGCCTGTACTCATCGTCTCCTTGGAAGCGAAAACTGTAGAAATTTTGCAGAAATTGAATAGAAAAAAAAAGTAGTCAAGTAATTGAGTGTCTATAGGGTTTTGCCCTTCTCTATAAATATATAGGCTGAAAAGATTAACTCTGATTGGTTAGACATGAAATCACGCGGATCGCCAGCCTGGCAATCATCTGGTCCGTACATCTCTGCTACCAGAGTTTTAACTTTAACCTATTGAAAGTTTCAGAGTTTTAACCCTTTCGATTGACTTTTATGGACTATTACTACTTAAAAGGAAAAAAAAAACATAAAAATACTCAAAAACTTTTTCAAATGATTTTGCCCAAACAAAAAAATAAAAATATCCAACCATCTCATCAAAAAATTAAATACCAAAATATATAAATAATTGTTGACAACTTGACCTGCGACAGCAAACCAAAAATTAAATACCAAAATATATAAATAATTGTTGACAACTTGACCTGCGACAGCAAACCAAGGCCAGATAAAAGCTTGAAGACTATTCAAACTTTTAAAACAATTTAGCAGAGGAAAGAAGATGGAATCTGCAAGTCTGCTGAATAAGCAGGAAGAAGCAAGAAGCCCATCCTCCTTCACTTATGGTGTTCTTCTCAGTACCTCCGTCGCTGTCGCTGGATCCTTCTGTTATGGCTGTGCCGTGAGATTTCATCATCTCTCTTGCTTTTCTTCTTTTTCTTTTGTCAAAAATATTCGATGCTTTTTGGATTTTTCCAGTTTAATTTCATATGAGTTCCTCGTGGATTTCAATATGCCATATGTGATATCAGTTTATAATTACTTTTTTTGTGCACCGTTTCGAAGATGTCATATTCTTCGCCTGCTCAATCCAAAATCATGGAAGAACTGGGACTTTCTGTGGCAGATGTAAGTCCACGTTGTGCCGTATCTATATCAATTATTTATCTGAGTATATTAATTAATAATCTCATACAATGTAACCAAATCATTACTTTATGGTTAATTTTAATCGAACCCTGTTTTTAACGTGCTTTGTTACTTTAGTCAGTGAAGTAAAAACAAAACAAAAGGTAGATGAATGTGTTTATTATATATGGCCAAATTAACTGTCTTGTTACTAGATGTTTTTTTGTTAAAATCTTATTGAATGGTCTGTTTTTTTATTTTGGCCAGTATTCGTTTTTCACTTCAGTGATGACATTAGGAGGGATGATTACGGCCGCGCTTAGCGGAAAACTCGCTGCACTCGTGGGTCGTCGACGAGTAATTTAATATCCTTCCTACTTTTTTATTGGACCAGTCCCATTTATCTCGGATCTTCCAAGTTGACGTCATTATGCGTTTTTTTAATATTTGATCTTCAGACAATGTGGATCTCAGATGTTTGCTGCACCTTTGGTTGGCTCGCTGTAGCGTTTGGACATGTTTGTTTCTCCAAATCTCCATTTTTAAAAAACATGGAAAAATACTCTATTAAATAAAATAAAATGTATTTTCACACTTTTTATTTATTTTTTAAGCTAACATTTGATTTGTTGTGATTATATTTGAAGGATATTATGCTGCTAAATATTGGAAGACTCTTCTTGGGTTTTGGGGTTGGTCTCATTAGCTATGTGGTAATTAACTTTATCGCCCCCTTTTTATTTAAACAAAATGTTTAGCTATTAACCCTTTTAGCAAAAAAGAAAAAAAAAATGTTTAGCTATTTATAAGAGTAGTAAATTACAAAATTATGTAGTATGACACCATTTTGTTTGATTGATTGGTGAAAATATACAGGTTCCGGTGTATATAGCAGAAATTACACCCAAAACATTTCGTGGAGGGTTCACTTATTCTAATCAAGTAAGAAAAAACAAAAATTGAATTTTAAAATTATAATATTCCGTTTAAAACGAAAATGAAAATTCACTGTATTTAATTATTATTTGGATTTGAATTTGTAGCTTCTGCAATGTTTTGGGATTTCGCTCATGTTCTTCACCGGAAACTTTTTCCATTGGCGAACATTAGCTCTTTTAAGTAAACTATATTTCTTCTCAAATGAACTGTATTATCTATGATTAAATCATACAATTAAACTCATTTTTGAATTTCCAATCTATGACTAGGTGCAATCCCATGTGCTAGCCAAGCTATATGTTTATTTTTCATTCCCGAATCTCCTAGATGGCTGGTAATTTGAATACTTTCAGTTGTTTCTTCAATAATATTTTTCAATGTGTTTATTGGTTATACTATATATAAACAATTAAGCACGGTCTACACATATTAATGTTCCTCTTAGGCGATGTATGGTCGAGATCGAGAACTCGAAGTCACTCTGACGAGACTAAGGGGAGAAAATATTGATATTCTCCAAGAAGTAGCTGAAATCAGAGTAAGTATTTATTTTTAGTTTTAAACGATGTTTTTAAACTATGTTTTATTTAAAACATGCATGAGGTTTACTATTTTTTGCCTTGGGTAAAAAGATATAATATATGTAACCAAAAGCCATCTGAACTGTATATTTACTTTTCACTTTTCTTTCCAATATTAAAAAGTACAAGTAAAATGTGAAACAGGAAACCGTGGAAATCTCAAGAAGAGAAACTCAAAATGGAGTAAGCGATTTGTTCCATATGAGAAACGCACATTCGTTAATCGTAAGCCTCATCTAAAAGACGAGCACCAGTCATTTATTTATATATGAATTCAATAAACGTGTAACCATTTTTTACTGACCGGAACCAAACCGTATTGTTAATTTCTTTGAAAATGGTTAGATTGGATTGGGACTTATGCTTTTGCAACAATTTTGTGGGAGTTCGGCGATTGGTGCTTACGCTGCTAGTATTTTCGACAAAGCCGGTAAACCACAAATTTGAAGGGCAGGTCACCGGTTTAATATTCAATAAAGATTTTTAAACATATTTTCTTCTGTAATTAGGTTTTCCAACCGACATTGGAACAACCATCCTCGCAGTTGTTATGGTAAAACAAAACATTATTTACTCTCTAATTCTTTATCTTTTAATATTTATATCTTCTTAATTCAGATACAACTTATTCTTTTTAAGGTACCACAATCTATAGTTGTCATATTAACCGTTGACCGATTGGGACGCCGACCACTTCTATTGGTTAGCATTTCATTATAATCTTTAATATATAAAAATGCATAACTGATTTCTTTGGATTAAAATTATATTTTCTATTTGGATATTTGTTGGGCAGATATCTTCGACTGGTGTGTGCATATGTTCTTTTTTAATTGGCCTCTCTTACTACCTTCAGGTTTAGTTTTCTTAACTATTTTAATCGTTGAGTACACTTAGTTGGATTTTCAAAATTTATAGACTTTATTAGTTGAATTGAAATTTTATTTTCCCTCCCTGAGCAGAAGCATGGTGAATTTCAGAAGTTTTGTTCCGTTTTGTTAATTGTCGGTATAATGGTACGTAAATGGCAATACTTTTCAGTCAATTAATTTTAAATAGCTTGATGAAACCACAACACTAATCAACCTAATCTATACACCAGGGTTATGTCTCATTCTTTTGCATTGGTCTAGGTGGAATACCATGGGTAATAATGTCCGAGGTATTTTTTTGTATTCTTATCTTTAACTAAAAATACTTTAGTTCTTATTATTTTTTAATGTAAATTTAACAAAAATGGCAGGTATTTCCGGTGAATGTGAAAATCACCGCGGGTAGCCTTGTAACGGTGTCAAACTGGTTTTTCAGTTGGATTATCGTTTATAGTTTCAGTTTCATGATGCAATGGAGCTCTTCAGGTAATTTTTACTCATTAACAAGATATCTTAGGAATTTTAGAAAATGATCATATATAATCATGATAATGATATGGTGGTTTGTATTAGTTCTGTCTAACCATATAAGTTCAAATCTATCAGAATACTTGTTATTGATAAAAAAAAATCATATAACTTTATTTTTTATCGAACTTTCAGGAACATATTTCATATTTTCTGGGGTTTCTCTGATAACGATTATATTTATATGGATTTTGGTGCCTGAGACAAAAGATCGAACACTTGAAGATATTCAAGCATCACTAGTGCAACTATTGTAGATCTAAATATGATATGTTCCAAACATTTACAAAGCTTTTAACAATGTGATATTTTTTCAGGACAACAATGTGATATTTGAGTAAGTTTATCAACTTTAAGTTTGATTAACTCAGTTTGAATATTTATAAAAATATTTATTTTTTATATAAATTTTAGAAGTTGTATCCTTTCAAACTTTCGGTTTATAATCTCTATGTTTTTAAACCAAACATTGATAATACCGCATTTAAAACATAAATCACTATTTCTTTAATAAAGTGGAACTAGTGAATTTAAACTCACTTCACTAAACCACTATCGATTTGGAAGATGTAGAATCGTTCATTTATTCTTAACTTGATCATCATAGTCATGGATAAGAGATATTTAAACCTAATCAAAAAAATGTTCAGTTGCAAAAAATATTTAAACCTAATCAAAAAATATTTAAACCTAATCAAAAAATATTCAAACCTAATCAAAAGATTTTTAAACCTAATACAAATATATTTAAACCTAATCAAAAGATTTTTAAGATATTTAAACCTAATCAAGCATACATCAAATTTTTTTTTTGAATTAGTTATCATATTTGAACTTTACAATTATTGTTAACGGATAATTGGGATATTCCATCACATATTACAAACATATAATTATTTGAACGGAAACCGATACAAGGAAAAAAAAATTCAGGACATATAGAAACGGAACAAGATTCCCATCCCAAAATGCAAAGGCCTAATTAAACTATTCAGAAATTTAAGAGCCACGCTGAGAAATTCTAGAACATTGAGGAGTAAACTGCAAACTATAAAATGCTGTAAGCTACTGCCTAGCGGTTGTGTCGTGTTGGTTCGGAATAAATAACCTGCCCCCCGAAACTTCTCGGAGAAGACTGAAGAAGAAGAATCTCCAAGATTCGTCAATGGTGATTCCGCCGATTTCAAGGTATTTTCTCTTCTCATATGCATAGTGTAATTTTTCTCTGTCGTTTGACTTTTGATTGTCTTCATTTGTTTAGTTTTAAGTCTCAACTATCAATGATTGTTTAATATAGTTTCTATAAAAAAAAAATGTGTTTACGAACATTCTTCAATTTTGACGTTTAGGTTCAGCTTTCGCCCTGAGGTCGACAGCAACGAGTTTCACGCTTACTGCTTCTCTCTCGCCAAGTAAATCTCACTTACATTCCGTTGTTCTCACTACTCCGGTTAACCTAAATCTGCATTTCTGGGTTTCGAGTTTCACTCGGAATTTTTCTTCCCAATAGGTTTGAATTTGGTTTTGTGAATTGCAGTCGAATCGATGCCGCTGTTGGGAAGGATGAAGTTCCGGCGGACGCTCAAGACCTGGCTAGAGCCCTTAATCAAGTTTGTTTAGTTTCGTCTTCTCTTTGGATGTGGTTTCTATAAGTTTCAATTTTTTTCTAGGTGCTTCTTCATCTGGGTACTGTATGTATACTCATAGTACTGTTTTTTTCTGTGTCATATGGTGCAGGTGTGCCAACATCGATGTAGTGATCAAACGAGGGCGGTGGTAATGGCGCTGATGATCTCAGCAAAGGTAACAGATAACAGAAGAGAGAGTTAGAAATTGTAACTCTTGTGGTTATGAATGATTTGGGTTTTATTTTTTCTACCCTCCCCTCGTTGTTTAGTTATGGGGTCATTTGGGAAGGACCACTACTTTCAGAATTTCTCAAAAGTTTGCTGATTTAGATATTGAGTCCTGTATAGCTTACTTAGCTGAAGTATATATATTTAATACTGTATTTATGTTTCTCGCACAGAGTGCTTGTCAGCATGGATGGTTCCCGCAGAGAGAGTCCCAACAACTGTTGGCTCTTGTAGACTCGGTATGTGTTGCTCCAGACAATTTCTAATCAGAGAATAATCTGGATTCTGTAAACAGTGATGTTTTTCTTCTTGTACAGATGTGGAAAGGTTTCAGCAGTCCTGAAAATGCCACCTCTAGTCTCAGTAGTCCCGTCAGTCTAATTCCGCAGGTCATGGAGAGGTAGGCTGCAATTTTCTTATGATACTTCTGCTTATGAGGATTGAGTAATCGAATATATTTGACAGCGTCTTAGGAAGGTCTTCTGTGTTCGTTCATTTATCTCACGCTAGCAAGGGTACTACTGTAAGAAAAACTTGTTCACTGAAACCAAAACATTGGTTTGTTTGAATCTCCTCCTTTTCTGTCTGTAGGTTCTATCCATTTTTGAAGCTGGGGCATATTCTTGTTTCTTCTGAGGGGAAGGTGACTTGATTTATTATTCAGTTCTAAGCACCTTTTTAACGTGTGCTTTAGTTAGCTTTGTTTCTTCTGGCAGACAGAATCAAACATGTTGGTGAAGGACTTCCATATTTCAAAGAAGATGCTGCAACATTCTACCAAACTGAAAGTAGTATGTATTGGATTTTGAGTTATGGATACGTTTTATTACTCTGCTAGTCTTGGTGCTAGATTTTGCGTCTTCAGTTAAATTTTCTAGGCCGCTCATATTGTATTGTTATTGTGCATGTGTGGTTTCTCCTGCATTTTAGTTTTCGATGCAATTAGGTAAGCAGATGCATGAATGTTCTTTCAAGGCTTAGGTTTTTTCTTTTTTGTTTTTTTTTTTTTTTTTTTTTTTTTTTTTGAATCTTTGTTTATGTACCTGCTTATAATGCTTAATGGTTTATTACGTGAATCTTGCTTGCTCTTCAGGGATTGTTTGTTTTCCGGACAGAGGACATAAGCAATTCTAGTTGTATTATACATCCCCAAGAAGTCAGGTGTGGTTGGATTACTTTCCTTTTTCCACTAAACTTTTGTGAAGCAGTTTTTGTATGTTAACCACATTGGCTTTTACATGAAAATTACAGCTTTTTGTTGAATGGAAAGAACGTTGAAAAGAGGGCTAGAATCTCAATGGTTTGTGCAGTTCGTTTGTTTCTCGAGTATGTTTTTGAAGTACTTACTATGTTACAAGTAATTGTTTATTGTAATCTCTTTTCAGGATTCTGGGCCGCAGTGTCCAACAGATGTTACTGCCCTGCTCAACCCTGGGTCAAATCTTCTGCAAACAATAGGCTGTTTTGGAGGTTTCTGTTCAATTAAGATTTTATTCATCATCTTTATTTCTTCTCCTCATTTTCAGTGATATTGACCAGATACCCATTTGCTATAGGTAGTTACTTCATTGTTATTGCCTTATTGGATGACATACCACTGCCCGTCAATCCTTTGCTGAAAGATTATGTTCATTCTGAAGTCATTGAATCAAATTCAGGTAAATTCAAGAGTATTTAGTCACCAGGAGAATAAACTATCCGCTAAATGTTTATTGCATTTCCCACAACGAAGTCATCAATATCATGTAGTCATTTGCATTCATACAATTGTATATCGTGAAATCTTCTCTAGATCAACCATTGTTTTGTCTTTTTCAATTTTTGTCTGTAGATGACATAAGTGAGGGCCCATCAAGGATATCTCTCAATTGTCCTATCAGGTACCCGGGAATGGTTTTCTAGCTTTATATCTCAAAAATTGCTTTCACAGTTACCTTTTAAGATTTAATCATCACCGTTGTAACAGCCGCACGCGTATCAAACTTCCTGTGAAGGGTCATGTCTGTAAACATCTTCAGGTGACGCATTTTCTGTTAAGCATAAGAAATGATAGTATCATTCTTGTGTTTCCATTGTTTAAATCATGGTGAAGAGAACTATTTCATGAAATACATAGCACTCAAGGCTATTGTTTGCTTCGCTGTTGCCATAACATGTCTTCTTGAATTATATTTTGTGAATACGTATAAATGTGTAACATCCTTAATTGTGAAAGTTGCTAGTAAAAGGGGCTTGGCTTATAGCAAAATTAAAAATTATAGAAATATATCCCTTATCTCTGTTGTGATACGTTACTTTCTGTTGTAGTGTTTTGATTTCTGGAACTACGTCAATATAAATACGAGAATACCATCATGGCGCTGCCCGCATTGCAATCAGTCTGTCTGCTATACTGACATCCGTAAAGATCAAAACATGATAAAGGTATGTTGCTTACTACTGATGCTTGATGGTACATCTTTTCACAAACTACACTGAATAAACAACCTTGTCTAATATCCGCAGATTCTAGGAGAGGTGGCACGTAATGCTACAGATGTGATTATCTCTGCTGATGGATCATGGAGGGTTGGAACGGAAAACGATGAGAATATGGAATCTGTTCCAGAAACCACTCATGACCACGGAGACCCAAATAGTTTCATAAACTTGGGGCCAACAGTTTTGGATCTTACCAGAGATGAGAATGAATCGGAAACATCAGGTGGCACTCAAGTCAATGAACATAAACCTTGTTTATCCGAGATTCAGGGTCCGTCAAAAAATACACATAAGCCTGCTGTGGATTATACCATGCTTAACCAGTCTTCACCTTCAATCAACGCACTGCCACAGTTGCCACAAACTTTGAATGTTTTTGATGGGCAACAACGATTCATGAACTTTCCGCAAGTAGAAAACACACGAGATTCAGCAGCAAGACAAGCCTTACCCATGACATTCTCACCAACCTCATCTCCACAAGATAGATTAGCTACTAATACGGGCAGCTTTCAGATATCAATGCCTGCTGCTCATTCTTCTCAGTTTCAAGGGCCACATGTTACGCCCCTTGGACATTGTCTAGGAAGAACCCCTGATTTGATGGAGAGATGGAACCACATCTATGGAAATGGCATAACTCAAACTCAATTGCCACCCATGCCTCCTCCGTTGCAGCACCATTATCCACTTCAGGTTTGTCATCCATTACCCTATGGCTGTTTCTTTGTTTGTTTTGCTTAAAGATCCGGTGAAACTACAATACCATGACATTTTTTATCGACTCATACATTCCATCTAACGCCATCTAATATTTTTTTCGTGGCTGGTTACAACCTATAAAAGAAATTATGAGCAAGTCAAATTAGAACGGTTAACACTTGTTGCAATTTTCATATGTTTCAAATTTGTTTTTGCTTAGGAAATTTAGAACATATACTTGACCACCATTTTGGCCTGCAAGGTTTCCTATCTTTAATCTCTCGTATACATAAATAGCTTGCTTTTCTAACCGACTCAGAAGATTTTCCGTTCTCATCTGTTTGCAGAACCTGAGGCTTCCCATTAGGAGCGTGTCCCCTGCACGGGAAAGATCGATGCTATCTTCTACACATCCCCAGACTTTAGCTGTCAACTATGGAGGGACTTACGACCAGAGGCACATGCAGATACCAACGCAAAGACCCGTTCAAAGAATGCATCCTGGTGGTGCAGCGGAACAGTTTTCGTCACGTGAGTTCATGAACTTGACTTCTGCTAACACTGCAAACTGGCGACCACAGACCCGGATGCGAGGCAGCCTAATGCCCGGTTCCACGGGGTATGACCACATGATCATTCGACCTACGTGGCCGGTTCAGGCACAAGCTCAAACACTTGCTCCGCCTCAACCAACAGCTTATAATAATAATATAACTGATGAAATTCAAGCATTTTTGGCGCATCCTAGCTATCCGATTGGTACTAATGAAACCCAAGCTGGGATCGGTTCATTGCCCGTGACGGAGGGTGTTGGAGCATCGGGATCGTTTTGGTCAATGCCTCCTGAGACATGGTGATATCTGATGGCTTAGGTACGTAGCACACGGTTCGTAGCACACGGTTCGTAGCAGTAGCATTGCATCACTAACACAATCGGTATATAAGAAGTCTTTTTTTTGGGTACTAACCGGTTTAGGCTTCCGGTATGTGTGTGTATACGGGGCAAGTTGTTTTGGTGGATCTACGGTATTCTTGAGATTAAAAAACATTATGGGGGTATATCGTTTGATCTTTTTTTTATATAATATAAAAAAAAACAAAAAAAAAACTTCATCCTGAAAACTTAAAACTCAAAAAGTATATATTCGGGTAAGTCTTTTCAGGTTTCCGTTGTTGCGCTTCCTAATTTACGCATAACGACAATAAGATGAGAGTTTGTCTAAATAGGAGAGAAAGAAAGCAAGAATGTATCATTTTCGGTGGTCCAAGGCTGCTTAGTCCATATCTCAACATATTCATGAGGTCACTGACAGTTCTTATCCTATCTTGTTCCCAACAGCTTAATTAGCCTAAAAATACCTTTTTGTGCTTATCCAAGAATGTCGGACATCTGTAACTCATATTTCTATCGGACAAAGAAACTAGAGCATGTTAAATTACTTTCTTTCCGCACACCGTTTAAAAGATCTTTATTACACCACTTACTAGCGACATTGTCTTTAACTGCATGTTTTTATTTTCTGATATGTATGTCGTTCGAACATGTACTCCGGATTTATCAAACCTGGGTCTTGAATTGTGTACTGATCAATGTATCGGATCAGTACCATAGTTAGTACTCCTATTTATCAACTTGATAAAAAAACACAATTAAAATCCTAGTTGTGCGTTGGTAGGTACGCTCTGTTCATCATACTAAAAACGTGAACTATTGAAATAAAAAACAAACTCATTAACTATTCTTTTTTGAAACATCAAAGCTCATTTATTATTCTGTCTTCTGAGATTAATATATAAGCAAAGAGAATTATTTGAGGGGAAAGGCGACAAGAGAAGACGATATGAGAAGACGATATGAATGTATTATATTTATAGCCAACCTCGTGGTCGTTTACAAACTTCATAATGTACGTGTATATCTACCGAATATTGGACATCTGAAGGAGAGATAATGGATCCAATGTACCACCAAATGATTCCGATTAAACAAATAAATTGTAGACACACTTTTCTCTTTTAACCAATTTTACTATTATATTTCCTATCCCGAGCTCCACTTGCCTGTAACAGTCTATATATATAACTATACAAAATTCTCATGCTTGTAAAGTTTTTTCTTTATATTTTATAAACATGTCACATTCAAACAAACCCATAATTCCAAATTCCAACTCAGAATATCGTATCAGTTTTTTTTAACTCCTTCGGGACTATATTTATCATTGTATAATTGACAAAACGATGTTTCTTAAAATTGAAGGTTAAGATTTGGACCTTAGTTTTCGATTTTAAGAATCTTTAAAACGATTTCAAGAATCTTTAAAACAGTACAGATCACTAGTAAGTATGGACATGACTTCACTTCAATCCAAATTAAACATATTTAGTTTAGTTAGTACGATCGCATACACCAAAAACCCCAACGACAAAAAAAAAAATATGGGGATCCGGAGCCACCAAATTAATGTGCTGGTATAGTTGTACAAGATTCGTTCCAAAAACAAGTTTGTTTCTCCCATGTTCCTTTGAAAATCACTTGATTCTTCAATAAACATCATATTTCCCTATTAGATCTTAATAATTTTTTTTAGTTTACACTTTACCATTACTATTGTACGTGGCTCTGTTTTCCCCTGTGGTTTTGTGCGGTTTATAGGGGTCCGACGCCGGCCTTGTTCAGTTTGATTTTCTATTTTTTGTTTTGTTTTTCGAAACGTAACTGTCAGTTTTCCATTTATTGATTCTTGACTCTCTTTTTTCGCGCAATATTTTATTTTTCCCATATAGATTTCATGTTTATTTGTTAGATCGTTTTTATTAATTATCGCAAGTTATATGTTTTTCTTTTGTTTTCTCTTTATCTTGAATTATAATACTTTTCTTTTTCTTTCTATGATTATATTACCGTTTTCAAGAATCTTGAGCTAATAAATAGTACTCCTTCTGTCCCATTTTAATTGATGTTCAAGAGATTTTATTTTGTCCCAATTTATTTGATTTTCTCATATATTTATGCAAATTTTCATTTTATTTTAATCTAATTTTGATTAAAAAAATATTACTATTTGAGTTTACCAAGAATACTTTAATTTTTACCTTTTTTCCTTCAACTAAAAAATGATATTTTTAAATGTGAATTACTCTTCTTAATATGTGTGTTTTTATCTAAAACATCAATTAAAATGGGGCAGAGGGAGTACAAGAGGTCCGGATTAAAGCTCTCATAAAATCATAATTTAATCATTATTAATAGAAAAAATAGGTCACAAATTGTTATTGGAGTACCCACTTTCTTCGTCACATGTAAAATGAGTCGGTAAAAGGAGGCCAAGCATTAAAGAATCCCAACAAAAAAAACATTAAGATTCTTGAAAATACGAGTCACCAACTTGTTTTTTTATGCTTTGTACACCCACACGGATATGGGCCATGTTTTCGGCCCATTTGAATATCCGGAGATGAGGGTCTATCCGTGGACTGCACCATCCCAGAGATTAGTTTGGACCCCTCCATAGGCCTGAAATTTACCTTGAATTACAAAAAAAAAAAACTTGTTTTTTGGCCACATTATCACTAAAAAAAACACCATTCTCATATTTATTGTTGCTACTGCTTTTTCTTTTAGTTTCAGAGGGAAACAAATTAGTAGCCAGTACATCTATAAACATGTGTTATCAAAGGAACTTGAGAGAAACAAACATTTTGATTTACTCAATTAACTCTCACAATATAATTATCTACGCTACTGTTGTGATTAATCATTTACTTAATTAACTCTTAAGAAATGATAAGGCTAAGCTCAAGACTTTCTCTGATTTAGAACTCATGTCAAAGTTCTAATCTTTCGAAAAAAAGAATTTTTCTATTTTCTCATGTGCAAGTATTTATAATTTGTTATTTTTCTAATACTTGCAGCACTTGACCAAATTCCAACGCATGTTTTCTAAAGTGCGTTCGACCTGCGGCTGCAAAAAAATGTGAAAGTGAGAAAAAAAAAACGTTGATTTCTTTGCATATATACTGAAATTAGCTGTGTGTTTCTCCAAGTTGTTCCATTGAGTCGGGACCGCATAACTTTAAGACTACAAAATGAACATAGCTCTCTCTACTCTTTAGCCAATTCCTAACTTATTTCGGTTTAAGCCTCCTTTTAAATATAGACTGAGATAGGACAATAAATACCTTTTTTCCCTGAGAACATTCAAAGGTTGTTGATGATTTCCTGATTTCCATTTTCTCCAATAAGCAATCGCAGTCTGTCGGTATCCGATTAGATATGACATTAATATGTCAAAGTTTGAAATGCGAAGAGAAAACCGGTGAGCGTAAGACATTTGAAAATGGATATATAGTTTCTAGATTTGCTTACAAGTAATCTTGAATTTGTGTTATTACTCTAACGCAATAGCTAACGTGCACGACTACTTTTTTTCTCATGTAAATTAACGTGAAACCTCCATCAACGCGTTTACTATTGCATGATACTATTCATTGTGACAACTCATTTCAATTTAATTAACCACGTAGCAAAGTATTTATCTCTATAATTGATTAGTTCACGTAAGAAATATTATTTCTTTGTGCTTTTTTTTTTTGTGTCAACAGTTACAATTCTACTCTTATCCAGAATATTGTAAGACTTCATCATCATATACTAATAGTCTTTTAATATACGGCAAGTGATGTTTTGACTTTTTTTTTACGCCAATTAAGAAACCAATCCCGGTATAATTAATTAATATACCTCTCCAAAATAAGTGAGTCTTGCAATAATGCTGTATTTTTTTGACAAAAGGGTGGATTCAATTTCTAAAACACGACAGGTTCTAAATGGAAAATATATATATATATATATATTTAAAAAGGACACTTATATTGAAACAAAGAAAAGATGTATACGGTGTAGATGATTCTACTGTATCAAAACAAAAACATATCTAATTATGGATAAGTTTTGTTCAAATCCATTAGCAATATACTACTAGGTTCTGCAATACAGGATGACTTAAAAGTGCATCTAGACATCATCACATATGTAGTTCATCACAAAATTTTCACTCAATCACTGTTCTGATTCGTGGTAGGGACCACTTACAAAGTTACCCAATAAAGAAGGGATAGCAGCCACTTAAATTGATAAAGATGAGAGGAATCACATACTACTTTTTTTTATAAAAAAAAATATCATACGCCAGATCGACGGCCAACAAAAAGTCTAATAAGTAATCAAATGAAAAAGAAAAAAAACCAATAAAGAGTTTCAAATACAAAGGAAAAAAACAAAATAGAATTAATAAAAACTGAATAGAAACGTGACACAAAAGAAAAGATGGATGGAAGCTGACCTCTGGCTTTCCTCCTCCATTACTCAAGGAATATAAATGGGAAGGCTTTTCTCCCGACTCAGTCTTCAAATCGAAGCCAAAAAAGCAATAAAAAAAAAAACACAAAAACGAAGCCTAAAAGCGAAAAAAAGAAGAAGAAGAAGAAGCTTTTAGCAGATTTTTCCAGAAATCAAAGATGACGATGATGTCGGAGAACCAAAGAAATCTGGAAGCCGGGCTGTTACTGAACAAGAACCGAAACGACGTCAACGAGTGTCGTATCACCGCCGTCGTGCTCTTCAGTACTTTCGTTTCTGTTTGTGGCTCTTTCTGCTACGGTTGTGCGGTGAGTCAATTTTTGGTATTTTTCTGGGTTCAAAACAATATGAATTAAACAAGAATATTTGTTGGGGTTGTGATTTAACAGGCAGGTTATTCATCAGTTGCTCAATCAGGGATCGTAACAGAATTAGGCCTCTCTGTTGCACAAGTAAGAAAGAAAGCAACCGTTTTTTCCTATGATTCTTCTTCACTCATAGAGTTCATTTTTGCTCAAAGATTTTCTATCTTCTTTTTTTTTTTGGGGGGGGGGGGTGATCGCTTCAGTACTCGATGTTCGGATCAATCATGACTTTCGGAGGGATGCTTGGTGCCCTCTTCAGCGGGAAAGTCGCAGATCTCTTGGGTCGAAAAGGGGTAATTTTTTCACCATCTCTCTCTATTCCAAAATATCTTATCTTAAAACTCAACAAGTACTTATATGATAAAAAAAACCAGGCGATGTGGTTTGGTCAAATTTTCTGCATTGCCGGTTGGCTTGCAATAGCTTTAGCAAAAGACACCATTTGGTTGAATGCTGGAAGGCTATCCACAGGTTTTGCTGTTGGTCTTTTCAGCTACGTGGTAATTCATCTTTTACTCTTTCTTTCATTTCTTTGAATATATTTTTTGTTTTTTTTTACTGAACTCTATGCTAACTCTGTTACAACCAGATTCCAGTTTATATCGCAGAAATAACACCAAAACACGTCCGAGGAGCTTTTGTATTTGCTAATCAGGTAATTTTAAGAATGCTAATCATAATTTAGCCTACAAAAAAAAAGATTCTGACACTAACAATCTTTGGAATTGTTTAAATGTTGTCACAGCTGATGCAGAGTTGTGGGGTGTCATTATTCTACGTCATTGGAAATTTTGTTCATTGGCGTAATTTGGCCTTGATCGGTAAATTTTTGGACTGCTTTCAAACATTTTTTATTCTAGCAATTTTAGTGATGGAGGAATATGACACAAGTCTCATCGGTTTGATTTTCAGGTCTGATTCCATGTGTTTTGCAAGTTGTGACTTTGTTCTTCATCCCAGAGTCCCCTAGACTGCTGGTATGTTTTTTTGAGCAGCTTAACGGACGACCCTTTTCATAAGTTTTGATCTTCTTACGAACAAATGTGAACTGATGATCGTTTCTATTTGGTTTAAATGGTGTGTAGGGAAAATGGGGACGTGAAAAAGAATGCAGAGCTTCATTGCAGCTTCTCCGTGGAGATGAAGCTGATGTCTCTGAAGAAGCCGACACTATCAAAGTACTGCAACTTTTCAGACTTCTCTGTTATAAAATTGTTGTTTCAACTAAAAACACTTGACTAATGACCAATCCAACTGTAGGAAACCATGGCGTTGTTTGATCAAGGTCCAAAATCGCGGGTTATGGATTTGTTTCAGAGAAGATATGCTCCATCTCTTGTTGTAAGTTGTTCTGAAACGTTTTTTGTGGCTAAAAAAAATGTATATTTTCTCTTTGCCCGTTTACTCAAGTTTGTGAGCGTTTTTCTTTTCAGATTGGTGTGGGGCTAATGCTTCTGCAACAGCTCTCCGGAAGCTCAGGGATTATGTTCTATGTCGGTAGCGTATTTGATAAAGGAGGTAAATCGAAAAACAAACTCTGTTTCGCATATTTACCACCTATTATTGATTTGTCTTCATTTGGAGTAAAAAATCTATATGCTTATTATATATTTATTCTTGACAGGATTTCCAAGTGGCATTGGCACAATGATTCTTGCAGTCATCATGGTAATGTATTTGAGTACATAGTTTCGTTTTATTCTTCAGAAAGCCTTGCCAAAGAGACTAGACTTAATTATGCTCATGTGTTCTTGTTTGTAGATACCAAAAGCTTTATTGGGTCTGATCTTGGTTGAGAAAATGGGACGAAGGCCGCTTCTAATGGTAACATTTTGCGATCTTTTTAACCTCAAATGTGATATGAAGCAAACAAATTTAGACATCCTTTCTAACAAATGAATGATCTTTAATTACAGGCCTCTACTAGTGGAATGTGCTTTTTCAGCTTGCTCCTCGCATTCTCCTTCAGCTTTCGGGTAAAATCAACGATTTTTTTGACCAAAAAAAAGATATACACACACTTTGAATTTACTCTGTTATATTTACCATTGTTTTTTTTTTTTCCTTCTTGGACAGTCATATGGCCTGCTCGATGAGCTCACTCCGATTTTTACATGTATCGGTGTAGTGGTACGTATAAAATCATTTTGCCGACATATATAAAACAAAACAGCTAAAAAGCAATGCTCTTTGTATAAAAATTGATCTGATTTTTTCTTTCACAAAAAAAAAAACAGGGTTTCATCTCTGCATTTGCCGTAGGCATGGGAGGCTTACCATGGATCATCATGTCTGAGGTATAATAATAAACCAACATTAACTTCTTTAGAAACACCTCCTCAAAGTCAATATATAAACTTCTTCAGCTCTAAAAAATCGTAAAACGTTTTGATTTTTGGCAGATTTTCCCAATGAATGTTAAAGTTTCAGCTGGGACTCTGGTTACCTTAGCCAACTGGTCCTTTAGTTGGGTTGTAGCATTCGCTTACTACTTCATGATAGAATGGAACGCATCAGGTATATTATTATATGGTCAAAATTAAACTCTAAAAACAAAAATTTAATCAAACTATATAATTAGATCCTTTATCTCATATTTGGAGTATAATATTATTTTTCAGGAACGTTCTTGATCTTCTTTAGTATCTGTGGCGCGGGTGTAGTCTTTATTTATGCGATGGTACCCGAAACCAAAGGAAGAACATTGGAAGAGATACAAGCTTCTCTTACAGATTTTTTACAATGAGATTCAGTTTTACCTGTTCATACTTTGATAGCTATTCTTTTTTCTTGGATTCAAGTGGGGAAGGTTTATAGTTTTTTTGTTGTAATTGTTTCCTCATTGTATACAATAGAGAGAAGGGATCTCACTTGTAAAAAAAAAAAAAAAACAATGTTTACATCTCTCTGTCTCTCTCTTTGTCTGTTACTCAGCTACTCCCACTTATATGAGTTATGTATAGTGTAGTTCCACTTTGCGCAAAAAAGGAATTATAAAAATTACTTTTACAGATTTTCACAATACAATAATGTACTATATGTGGCCGACTATACTTTAATTTTAGTTCCATATTTTAATACCCTCCCAATATGAACCATCATCATCTGCTTTATAAATATGTTCCATATTTCCGGCCTCATTCACGTATTTTTGTTGCATAGTGAGGTATTTCTTTTTTAAATTAGTTTTTTTTTATCCATCCTCTCTAAGTTTGATAAAAAAAACAAGTTAATTTATTTCCTTTAAAGCTTCGAAAACGAGTTTTTTCTTTTTCCTTTTGTTAATAATCAAACATAACTTAGCTTAACCACCGTGCTAACGTTTTCAATGATCTTGACCTTTTTTTTTTGGTTTGTTGTTAGTTAGAGAAAAGTACTATTGAACTTTAATTCTTTAATATCTTTCAACTGGTACCCATCACGATCTTATTTACATCTTATTATATTAGATTAAACTATATCGTAGTTGGCAACTTGCACGTATTGAGCATGATTTGTGAAACAGAATCATTTTTTTAGAAAGATATTTTTATCAGAAAGGAACAAAGGAGAGAGCATGTGGGACAGTGGGAATGATCTCATAGATGACATTTTCTCCTCTTTCCATGATCTCTCGTCGATTTGGTTCGTTTTTAAATCGGAAAGTTGTTCTATAGAAATCACTGATCAGCGCCTAGACAAATATACTACAGTTAGTGATCGTTGACTAGTCGATGGCTCTTTTCTGTAGATATTTTCAGTAGATGATAAATATAGGTAAGAACCTTAATTCCATTTATCTTTAATATATATTTTCGTAGGTCCAATATATATATGTTACTTACGTTCGATTTTGTTAGGAGAAATTTGAAGAATAAACCAAGTTGAAGATGAACTAACTTAGACTACAGATACAAATCGTTAAACAAATCTATTTGAAAATACCCGCCACAGTTAGCGACAGGCCAGTCAATTTTTAGTTGGTCGATTACTTGACATAATCTTACGCGAAAACTGCATGACTAGGTCTGATTATTTAGGTTTTAGATTCAGTGACACAACAAAAGCAAATGGGCCTATAAATATTTGGGCTTGGAAGTCCAATTCTTTATAGAAGAGATTTGGTGAGAAGATGGGGGCAGAACAGAAGTTTGCGATTGGGGACATAGATTACAGCCACAAAGCCTTCTTTAATAAACAGTTAAAACACTTTCTTGTGTGTTATTTGAATGTCCCCAAAGCCATTACAAACGGACTTGTTATCATTGTGAGTTGATTTGACACAACGACTCAAATTAAATCTATATTGAAGCAGGTTCTCGTTATCGGCCCATGGCCCTACTTTTATATTGGGCTGATTTCTCTTTCTTGTCCGCTTAGTTAAGGGCCTTTTGGCTCTGCTTTGCAAACGGCGCATGACATTTGGTAATTTACGAATTTGTTTCTCAATTTTCTGCATGCGCCTAATTAGGTAACTCTTGGAAATTCCGAAATCAGCTTTTACATATTCCTAAAAAAATTGAACCCGGGGCACAATGATCGAATTTTCACATAATATATGTCAGGGTCGGCCCGTATAATGTGTATGCCTAAAGCTTATTACAAAGCCTTATATTATAAGAATCTACAAAATTTTGATACTCATTAAATGACAACAAATTTTGGCGCCTAAAACCCACGCTTTATGAACTTTAGCTCAAGGCCGGCCCTGATATATGTAATCACTAAAAACAATAATATATGATTCTCTCAAGGTTTTGACTTTTGACTACCTAAATGAATGAAGTATCAGTGTAAACGGATACAATTTGTACAAACCAGGATTTAGAATTCATCCAATAATTAAATCTTTCACATCAGGAAACCACAAGAAACATCTATGTGGAAAATGAGTTGTGTCCTCATAAAAAGATGGATGGAAGAGAGATTTTTGGTCACTATTAATAGCTCCAATAATGGTGTACTGTTCTTCTTATGGTTATATACTTATACCATCCAATAAGAACCTAACCTAATAATATAATCCCTGGACTCAAATATATGCATCATGCATGTATAAATATTTCATGATTCGGGATATGATACATTGCCACTTTTCATTAGAAAACAAATTCTTTAATTTTTCTTTTTTGGTTTTAACAAATTCTTTAATTCTCTTTTAGATCTATCTTTCTGCCTTTCCAAGACTGGAATTATCTAGGACAGAGTTTTTTTTTGGTATCATATTTAGGACAAAGTTCTTCGCTCTCACTTTCTTTTTTACTATCTTGTTTCTTGCATTTATGACCAAAAAGAACAAGGGACCCATCTTTAAACTCCTTAGTTAAGAACCGTTTCTTAACAATTTCTAACTTTAATGATTTATTTTCAAAATTTTTGAACTTTAAAACTCCTCTAAAAACCTCATAAGAGCTCCCGATGCTCTAACAACTATGTAATATAAAAAAACATTGTTATATTAATATATAGATGTATATGTGTGTATATATAGATCAGTCAAATTTGTCGAGATTTTGATCAATTTAAAATTCATTTAGAGTATTAGAAATGGATCAACTTCATGGGCTTGGCTGGCTCCTTGGCTGTACGTAGAGAATAGTCAAATATTTGAATGAAAAAAAAAAAAAAAAAACAAAGGGTGGTCGACCAGGAATACAAATAGTTGCAACGACTTTTCAATTCTTCTATAATTGATAACGACGGACGACAGATTTCTCTCTCTTTTTAAAAAAAAATATTTATTTCTTTCCCTTGCGCACTACAATGTCTCCAACGTTCAACCAAAAATGTTAGCAATAAACATATTAATTTATATTGTGATATGAATATATATATATATTTATATGATTATATATTTTTTGTGAAACAGAAATTAAAACTATCACTGTACAAATATAGTCTTAAAAGTATAAGCAAAAAACAAGTCAAGCAAAAAAAAAAGTATAAGCAAAAAAAACAATCATAGAAAATAAAAATCAAACCCATAGTGAAGTCAATGTAGATGACTGAATATAAACAAAACAAAAATTACTATCTAATGAACTAAATTAAGATTTTTAAAACAAAGAGATATTCTTTTGAGCCGCCTTCTCAAATATAAATACTATATACATGAGACGACATATTATAAATTTCTAATAATTCGTATTAATAAAATACTACTATACAAATATAATAAGATGAAAGAACTAAGCTACCACAGTTTGATCGCCCAAGAGTACGACCAAGTCCACTCAATGTTAAAAAGTGGAAAACTATAGAAAATGATTAATGACGTGTTATAAAATAAGATATCCAATAGTGTCCTCCGAGTAGACAAAAAAATCCAAGTCCTCTCTCAATTTGCTGCATAAGAAGAACCTCTCAAGAAACTTCGAAAGTCCTCACAACTATCTCTACTTTTCTATTGTATTTGTTTCTTTTATATAAACTTTTCTTGTAGTTAATTATTGCCTTCCAAAGAAGAAGAAGAACAAAAAGAAAAAAGAAGGAGAATTTTGGGATGGAGAGACAAAAGAGCATGGAGAAAGGGTTACTGAGGAAGAGCTTAAGCATAAGAGAGAGAAAGTTCCCAAACGAAGACGTTTTTCTAGAAACCGGAGGATTATCGAGGAAATCCCCGAGAGAGATTTCTAAGAAAGCCCAAAACGACGATGGCGACTGTCGTGTTACCGCCTCTGTTTTCCTCAGCACCTTTGTTGCCGTCTCTGGCTCCTTCTGCACCGGTTGTGGCGTGAGTCATCTCTCTCGGTTCTATTCGGTTCTTATCCGGTTTAACTATCTATGCACCATCCGGACCAGCTTAATTGATTTGGATGTATCGGTTTTGTAGGCGGGTTTTTCATCCGGTGCGCAATCAGGGATTACCAAAGATTTATCTCTCTCAGTTGCAGAAGTAACGAATAATAATACTATTGCTCAGATTTTTTTTTTTTCTTAAAGTAAATTTGAAGTTTGACTTCTAATATATATGACCCTGTTTATTGATCATGCAGTACTCAATGTTCGGGTCGATTTTGACATTGGGAGGCCTGATAGGTGCAATATTCAGCGGCAAAGTCGCCGATGTCTTGGGAAGAAAGCGGGTACGCTAGTTTCGGTTTTGATTTTGTGTCTCATGGTTTGGTTTCACCGGTTTTCATCTAGCGAACCGGTTCTGACTTGCCTTTTTTCCACTCTTTTCACAGACCATGTTGTTTTGCGAAGCCTTCTGCGTTACAGGTTGGCTTGCCGTAGCATTTGCTCAGGTTTGTTTTCTATCTTCTACTTGTTGTTTGTCTTGTTTATTTTTCAAAAAGGATAATTTCTCTTTATTCTTTTTATTTCTGCGTTTCTTTTTTATGCTAATTAACTTTATTTTTATATTAATATTTCCAAGAACGCGTTGTGGCTGGACTGTGGAAGATTGTTACTTGGAATCGGCGTTGGTTTATTTAGCTATGTGGTAATTTCCTGTTATTCTTAATTCATTTTCACCACACAAATTACAAAATTTAAATACTTAAATGATAAATTACATTATTACTGATACAAAGCTGTGTTTCATGTAGATTCCAGTCTACATAGCCGAAATTGCACCAAAACATGTCCGTGGATCGTTTGTGTTCGCCAATCAAGTACGTAAAATGGGTTTATTTGTAACACTTTAAGTTCTAACTAATTTAATCAAACCAGTCCAACCTGATATGGTCCAGCGTTATATTTGGATACGATAATATACTTTTTTTTGTTTTGTAAAATGTGTACAGCTGATGCAAAATTGCGGCATTGCACTCTTCTTCATCATTGGAAATTTTGTTCCATGGCGATTATTAGCAATAGTCGGTATGATTATGTGTAGATATATATATATATATATTTTTTGTCGACGATTATGTGTAGATATTATAATCTCAAAATTAAAAGAATCATAGATATCATTTAATCCGGCTAATTTAACATTATGTTTGTATGTTTCCAGGCTTTGTGCCATGTGTGCTCCACGTTTTTTGTATATTTTTCATTCCGGAGTCTCCAAGATGGCTGGTAAGTTTATGTATATATTGTATATTGTTTTGGTTTTGGTTTCTATGAATTTAATCATTTGAAATTGGTTTGCAGAGTTTTTAAAAATCTTTTTCTTAATATAATGTAACTCATGTTATATATGACAGGCGAAAAAAGGTCGCGATAAAGAATGTCGATCTGCTTTGCAACGCCTTAGAGGACCTGACGTCGACATTTCTCGTGAAGCAAACACAATCAGAGTATGAAACTTCATTTTAAAAAAAAAATACAGTTAAATAAATAATATTGGTTTTCAAGATTTTATTTTATTTTTATTTTGCAGGATTCCATAGAAATGTCAGAGCTCGATGGTGAAACTGGAATGACTGAATTGTTTCAGAGACGATATGCATATCCGTTAATTGTAAGTATTTGTCAAATACTATTTGAACTAATTAAAGAAAAAATATGGTTTCTAATGAAATGTGTCTGTTTTCAGTTTTTAAGAAAAAAAGAACATGATGGCTCAATTGCATCTCAATCAATTATTATTATTATGATGTAATGACATATATTCGTATACAGATCGGAGTCGGTTTAATGTTTTTGCAACAATTGAGCGGGAGCTCGGGTATTACCTATTATGCCAGTAGCCTCTTCCAAAAAGGAGGTAACTTAATTTGCAAATATATATACACTTTAATCGACGATATGAACATTTCACGTGTTGTGTAAATAGTTCCATCCAATTAAATATTCTCTTGCATATTTTTTTTTGACAAAATGTGTTTTTTATTTTATTTTTCAGGATTTCCAAGTGCTATTGGCACATCTGTAATAGCCACGATGATGGTAAATTTTGAAGAACAAAAAAAAACAATTACTTTAAAATACCAGAAGAAATCCCAATATGAAAAATGAATTAATTATTCTATTATTTTTCAGGTTCCGAAAGCAATGTTGGGAACAATTATAGTCGATAAACTGGGGAGGAGAACGCTGCTAATGGTTAGATCTACTCTTACAAAATTAAGATTCGATCATGTATTATTTAGTATGAATTTTCTTCATCATACTAAAAATTTGAACAGGCTTCTTGTGCTGCGATGGGATTAAGTGCTTTGCTCTTAAGTGTTTCATATGGTTTCCAGGTGATTTTTAAGTTTACCATTCTTCATATGCATACATATATGAATATAGTATATTCTTAGCAACATTAATGTGAATATAAGTATGCAACCTTTTAGCTAATTATTGTCTTCAAAATTTTGATAAATGTGGAGCAGTCATTTGGAATTCTCCCAGATCTCACTCCCATCTTCACTTGCATCGGCGTATTGGTAAATCACCTCAATTTTTTTTTGAAATGACCGGAACAGATTTGTTACAACTTTAGTTTTCTGGATTAACTTCTTTCATTGCTGATCAGTTTTAGTTAATGATATATGAAATGTATAGGGTCACATTGTGTCATTTGCGATGGGAATGGGAGGACTACCATGGATTATAATGTCTGAGGTATTCCATAATTTATGTTTCATGTTTTTATTAAAATCTTCTTTTCTTAAGCATAGTGGGTTTGTACAAGACCAAAAATAAAATAAAAATCTAACGTTTTTCTTTGTGTTTGCAGATATTTCCTATGAATGTGAAAGTGTCAGCTGGAACCTTAGTTACCGTAACGAATTGGTTATTTGGTTGGGTTGTCACTTATACTTTTAACTTCATGCTACAATGGAATGCATCAGGTATATACTTAGATATAATTATATAAACACGTTAATATATTACCTTTATTTACTATATTATGATTTTGTTAATGGGTGACTGATTGTCATTTATTGGTATATATTTTCAAGGAATGTTCTTCATCTTCTCAATGGTCTCCGCTTCATCGATTGTATTTATATACTTTTTGGTACCGGAGACAAAAGGCCGATCACTTGAAGAAATACAAGCACTGCTCTCCAACTCTGTACAGTAAAATCGTTTTGGGTAAAAATGATCATAAAAATCGATTTTTGCAATTGACAAAAGAAAAATCGATTGTTGTAATTGGTGTGAGTTTGATTGAGATTTTGTGTGTGGATCGAATTTTGGATGGGAAAATGGCAACAGAAAATTTGTATATTTTCTCCTGTTTGGAAAAAATGTATGCTTTCAACAAACTAAAATAACTGTAACAAAGTATACGCAAATTAAAAAAAAAAACACCTAAAATGATAATGTCTCAAACGACGTTAATCAGCCCTCTAAAATTTGATTACTTAAAAGCGTCATTTTAATTTGACTGATATACAAAAATTTACGAAAAAAATAATTAAAAAACCCCACGTTTAGGCGACTCATTTATATATATATTGAAAAAAATGGAAAAAAAAAAACATCAGCTTTGATTAGTAATATGGAAATTAAGACGCAACTGAACATATAAATAATGCAAAGACAATGACTTTTGCAAAACAAATTTATAACCAATTTTCCATTGTAGCTGCAAATTACCAACCAAAACTAATAACAATAAAGTGTAGCCTAAAAAATCTCTGATCATCAGTGGGAAACGGAGTGGGATCATAAAACACAAAAGTAGTAGTCGTCCGTCTTCTTGAGAACGTGGTCTCTCGTATGGTGGGCTCTCAATTTTGACAAGCGACATACTAATCCATCATCTCTCTCCACTATAAAACCACCAAATCCTATTATCTAAATTATCTAAAGGAAAACGACAAAGGCAGAGAGGAAAATGGTGAACGACAAGAAGATGCTTCCAAAACGCATCATACTCATGCGCCACGGGGAGTCCGCCGGGAACATCGACCAAGGGGCTTACGCGACCACACCCGATCACAAGATCCCTCTGACGGAAGAAGGACGGGCGCAGGCGCGTGAGGCCGGGAGGAAGATGAGGGCCCTGATATCAGCCAGCAGCGGAGGCGCGTGCGGGGAGAATTGGCGCGTGTACTTCTACGTGTCGCCGTACGAGAGAACGAGGACAACCTTGAGGGAGGTGGGGAAAGCGTTCTCGAGGAGGCGCGTGATAGGAGTGAGGGAAGAGTGTAGGATCAGAGAACAAGATTTCGGTAACTTTCAGGTGGAAGAGAGGATGAGAGTTGTCAAGGAGACGAGGGAACGTTTCGGAAGATTCTTTTATCGTTTTCCCGAAGGTGAATCTGCCTCCGACGTCTACGATCGTGTTTCTAGTTAAGGTGATGAATGTTTGTAGTTTTTGAAAGAGTTTTTGGCTTTTGTTTTTCAAAAACTATTTTATTTGCCAATCAAGTTTTTTCATAAATAGATTTCCTAAAATTTAGGGAAACTAGTTTTTAAAAACAACTTCCAATTTGTAAGCAAAAACCAAAATCTATATTTTTGGAGTTTTTTTCCCAAGTATTATCAAAAAACCAAAATCTAAAAACTAAAATCTAAAAACAAAAAGCAAAATCCAAAAATCAAAAACCAAAATCTAAAAACAACACAAACATTCATCACCTAAGTCTTTTAAACCGGTGTTTAATTATTTCGATATCCCTAAACTAAAAATATCCTAAATGTAATTTTTTTTAAAATCACTAAACAAATTCTCACTATCAGATTCGGGTTTGGATAACGACGGATAGTTTTAAGTAATTTTGAAATAATTTGTTTAATAAATTTTGCATTAAACGTTGGGTCGGGTCTACTTTCAAGACTTTTGACTATTGGGAAAAGAAGACGACGCAGTTTCATAGATTTTCGAGTTTGTTGATATTTTTTGTTTTTTTGGTAAACGTCTTCCGTATATTTTTAATTACTTTCGGAATTGACGGAAAACATGTAGCGTGATTTGATACTATTTTTATATTTTCAAGGCCAAAATAAAACACGAACCTCCTAGTTACTACTTCCTCCGTTTCACAAAAAGTGTCGTTTTAAGATTTAATTCTTGTTTCATAAAGAGTGTCGTTTTATATTTTCAATGCAAAATTTTAAAGAAAAATCCAGTTTTAATCCTATTGTTTTAATGTATTAATTAGAAAGAGAAAGTTGTTTAATGAATTTATAAGGGATAGAAGACTTTTTATCAAATTTCTTAATTTGTGTGAAAAGTGTCAAAATGACACTCTTTGTGAAACAGAGTGAGTAGTTTACTAGTATGATTTATTCAAAAGTTTAATCAACTTTCATCTTCTCTAGTAACATTCATTCTCAGTGTATTTCACTCATTTCGAAATTCATGAATGTTACGTAACATCGATTATCTCTCTATGTCTTTTTTTTGTTCTCGTTGGAAAGGTTTCCTAGAGTCACTATGGAGAGACGTGGACATGAACAGGCATCAAGTGGATCCATCTAGCGAACTAAACCTAGTGATCGTGTCACACGGGCTGACCTCTCGGGTGTTCCTAATGAAATGGTTCAAGTGGACGGTGGAAGAGTTCGAGCGGTTGAACAACCTTGGGAACTGCGAGTTCAGAGTGATGGAGTTAGGTGCGAGTGGAGAGTACACTTTCGGGATACACCACTCCGAAGAAGAGATGCTGGCTTGGGGCATGTCTAAAGATATGGTCGATGATCAAATGGGTCGTGTTGATGGTTCTCGTGAAACATCGAACGATTGTTGTCCATCGCATCTTGATGAGTATTTTGATTTGTTAGATGATGAGACTGATGATGAAGATTGATGCTCACAATTATATATATACATTATTGCAATTATTTTGCGTCTGGAAAAACTAGTATATATCTCATTTAATTTGTTGGTTGGTTTTCAGTTATAAAATCAAGTTTAGTAGAATCCAGAGATCGAATTGGAATCCACCTTTGTATAGCGGTTAAATCTGTTTCATCAACTGATGTGAAAGAACAATAAGTAGATCATTCAAAATTGGGGTTTCATATAAAGAAAATGAAGCTGTCTTTTTTTACATTTGGTTACCAGTTTAAATGCGATAATTCCGTAAAACCAAATGTTTAACCGATTGTGTTCGAGTGGGTGGGTGAAAAAGGAAGAGATAAATTAATTAAGGCAAAGGCAGTCAACAATTGGGCATTTGGTCTAGTGGTATGATTCTCGCTTAGGGTGCGAGAGGTCCCGAGATCTCATCGAAAATAAAATCGAATCATCATCATCATTGCTCCTCTATTTGATAAAAGTCCCAATCGGATACAAATTTGCGGATTATCAAACGTAGTTGTTCAACTTCCTCCGGATTCATACCTGAATGGCATGGAATTGATTTCTTCATCTACCATTGGAAACTCAGCTTTGTGTTTAACCCTAATCTCCATTCTCCTCTTCTTCTTCCTCCTCACTACAACCACTCCCAGTTTCCCGGATCACCACTCTTCGCGTTTCCCTGTAACTCCGAATCGTTCTCTCCTCGGCGACTCCAACCTGAATCACACCTCCAGCGCTGATTCCCAATCCTCTTGTCTCTCCGCGAGATCCCACGATAATGGCGTCATCAACTATTTCTCCCTCCATTTCTGCATCTTTGACGAAAACCTATTCCTCTCGATCCCAGCCCTGTCTCTCCTCATTCTTCTGCACTTTTACATTCTCATCAAAACCGCCCAGACCCACTTCTCCACCGTCACCACCAAGCTCGCCGATCGCCTGAATCTGTCCCCCAGCATGGCCGCCGTGACCCTCTTGGCCCTTGGTAACGGCGCACCGGACGTATTTGCCTCCGTCGCCGCCTTGCGTGGTGGTCAGTACCGAACCGGATTCGGAGCAATCTTGTCCGCCGGAACTTTCGTCTCGGCCTTCGTCGTCGGCTTTGTCGCCATCTACGCTGCGCCGTTCCCGGTGGACGCCGCCTCCTTCGTCAGGGATGTGCTCTTCTACCTTATAGCTGCCTCCTTCTTGTTCTACGTGTACCTGAGCGGCGAGATATTCGTGTGGCAAGCAATAGGGTTCGTGTGTTTTTACGTTTTCTTCGTCGGCTTCGTCTTCTGGATGGATTTTGGGACCAACGTTGAAAAAGGGAAAATCATCAGCGAGGAAGAGAAGGACTTGTTGAGAGGTAACGACTGCGAGATCGGAGGTCCTCTTGAGAGTTATAAAGCAGAGAAAGAATATCCGTTTTCCGGAATTTTTCGGCTTTATGGGACGGTAAAACTCTACTTCACTCACCTCTGAGCCTTGTTTGTTGATTGATCATATTGCTGGGATCGTATGGTAGCGTCCTCTTCAGCACCAACTGTGAAATCTGATATTGATGAATTTAGTTCTGTGTGCAAAGGCTTTGATGTTATCTTAAGTCTTTTTGTTAGTCTATAGTGAATGAGCATTGTAAGCAGCTTAGGGATTTTCAACTGCATTTTAGCTGTGTTGACAATCGTTGAATCGGCAAGCTAGAGAGCTAACATGCTAAATAGAAGTTGGGCCAAATGAGTTTGGGGTATTCTGGATTTTAGTAGGGTTGGAACTGGGAATTGGCTGAGAATCGTTAATCAAGTCTCTCTCTAGGATGAAATTTTGTCTGATTTTGCTTTCGCTGCTGTGATTGCAGATCTCGAGGATGTGGGAAACTCCTGTATCAGTTCTTCTGATGCTTACAATCCCAAAAACTTCTCCTTCTGAATGGTCTAGGTTTTATCGATCTGCCAACATTGTTTTCTGCCCTCTTGCCCTATTATACACTTGCAACTCCTTTGTACCACTAAACCACCCGATTTCATTCCTCTTTCCAAACACCCACCTCCCACTTTGGCTTGTCGTTCTCTTCATGACGTCTTCCCTAGCTTTCCTTCACTTCACAATCGAGAAACAACCTCCAAAAACCGAGCAAATGCCGGTCATCGTTGTAGCTTTCATAATGAGTGTTTTCTGGATATCTACAATAGCTGGTGAGCTCCTTGGCTGCTTGGCTGCACTTGGAACCCTCCTTAAACTGCCTCCGGCGCTCCTAGGCCTAACCGTTCTTGCTTGGGGAAACTCGGTCGGTGACCTTGTCGCTGACGTGGCAGTTGCAAAGGCGGGTCGACCAGCAATGGCCATGGCCGGATGCTTTGCGGGTCCGATGTTTAATATGCTTGTTGGGCTTGGAACGGCCTTGGTGATGCAAACAGCTAATGTGTATCCAAACGCTTACGAACTTGGATTCCATGTAGGTATTGTGATAGCTTTCGTATTCTTGTTGCTTAGTCTAATGGGATCTCTGTTGGTTATAACCTGGTCTAGATTCCGAGTTCCGAGGTTCTGGGGGATCTGCCTCGTTGGACTCTATGTTGTTTTCACGTTTGTTAGTTTTATCATCGCCACATTTTCAACCTGATCATATTCTAAAAGGCTGCGCATTGAATAATCTTGGGTCAACCAGAGTTTCAGTGTTGTCGGAAGAAGAGAATTGGCAAAATTTTGAGCTGGGCAAATTGCAACCGGTAATCTCATAGCAAGTTCTTGTGATCGTCTGTGAGGCCGATTAAGAAAGTTTCATAGATAGGTGCAGGATATTAAAATATACATGTGAAGAGCAGAGGATATGCAGGTTTTGGATTCCTGATTTCTATTTGATTATACTCGAATGATATATGTATAAACCACACATTTGTATTCTTTTGATATTAATGAGAAATAGTTTTCGTTCACGATTCTAAAATGTCGGTATTAGAGCAGAGCAATTCGTTGATTCTGGTTCGTTTCTATGTGATTGTATTCTCGCTACTACACACACCTTTATGAATTGAAATATGCTGTGATACAAACTTCCTTCCTTGTGAACTTCTTAACCTCCAAAAAACCTGACTAATGACACTTTAAAATTTTCAGACTGGATGTGCTATGCATTGATCCACTTCAAATCGTAATCCAGAAAGCTAATATTTTTATTGGGTCACAAAAGATATATACTCCTACATTTATAAGATTATTCCATCACCATACTTTTCCTTTCCACAGTCCACATCAAGTCCAGATTTTGACATACATTGAGACTTGTAAGCATCATCATTTGTGTTGGGTTTGGAATAAGGGGCACTTGAACAGTCTTGACATAAGCCAGACTTTCAGTGTTGAGAACATTTTCGTCACTATTTTTACTAATTTCCTAGTAATAAAAATAAGAATTTAGTTATTTATTCGCAAGAAAACAAAAAAAGGAAGAGCTGTAATTGACAGTTACTTAATTGACTGAAATAAATAATAATCTATTCATAAAGCAAAACATCATCTGACAACAGTACAAGAATCTTGACATAAGCCCAGCGTTTGACACGACACCCATCTTTTAAAGCTTCCACTTACTCTCTTTGTCTTCTATTTCTCCATTGTTAAAGTCGAAAAAGGGGAAAGCAAAAACCCTAATAAATCACAACAAATTAAGATAAAACCAGATCTTAAAACTCTACACCCACCAAGAGGATCAACTAGTGTCTTCCTTAATCCATTCTTCTTCGACATCAACTTCAGATTTTCCTTGCAAAACCAATTCTAAGGTCACTTTCGTTTGCCGAAATTTCCGGTTTACTCTGCCTAATTTAGTTTAGTTTTTTATTTTTTGGGGTGTGTTTCTGACCTGTTCTTACATATATTTTGTGAAAGTCATGGTGAATCCACATGATAAAAATAATAGACATGGTGTTGTTGGAACGCTTGTTTGTCCTGGGGTTAGAGATCCTTTGCTCTGTCTATTCTAAAGGAAATGGAGTTTATGGGGTCCTAATAAGTAGATTGATGTACTTTCTTTTAATTTTATATAAGCTCCATTTTCTTACTTGTTTCTGTTTAGATCTTCTTGGTTTCATTCAGAAATGTTGATTAAACCATATATAAGCAAGTTCCTTTGATTCTTGTTTTCCGTCTTTGATAATTGTTGCCAAACCTTATCTCCTTGAGATTTCATTTTAATTTTCTGGTCAGATGTTTATTGAAAAAAGCTTTTAAACAGTCCAAAGTTTTTGTCTTTTATTCTGGTAGAGAATGGATCAACAAGAGCATGGACAGTCCGGAGCCATGAACTACGGCACTCACCCATACCAAACCAATGCGATGACAACCACAGTAGCCGGGAGTGTGGGCCCTGCTGCACCACCGGGCCAGCTGGCGTTCCACCAGATCCATCAGCAGCAGCAGCAGCAACAGCTGGCTCAGCAGCTTCAAGCCTTCTGGGAGAACCAGTTCAAGGAGATTGAGAAGACAACGGACTTCAAGAACCACAGCCTTCCCCTAGCGAGGATCAAGAAAATCATGAAAGCGGACGAAGACGTCCGTATGATCTCGGCTGAGGCGCCTGTTGTCTTTGCAAGGGCCTGCGAGATGTTCATACTGGAGCTGACACTCAGGTCGTGGAACCACACGGAGGAGAACAAGAGGAGGACGCTGCAGAAGAACGATATAGCCGCTGCTGTGACTAGAACCGATATCTTTGATTTCCTCGTGGATATTGTTCCCCGGGAGGATCTCAGGGATGAGGTCTTGGGAAGTATCCCGAGGGGGACTGTCCCTGAGGCTGCTGCTGCTGGTTACCCGTATGGATACTTGCCCGCGGGAACTGCTCCAATAGGGAACCCGGGAATGGTTATGGGTAACCCCGGCGGCGCATACCCACCTAATCCGTATATGGGTCAACCGATGTGGCAGCAACAGGGGCCTGACCAACCTGACCCGGAAAACTAGCTCTGCCTAAGAAACTGTGAGTTTTCAAGTTTTTTTTTTCAGGCTAAACATTTAGTGGTAGTCCATTTTGACTAAAGATGTGTTTCGGTTTATTTTGATTGAAGTAAATATGTGATGGCCTTCTCGTGTTGTTTTTGTTGGCAGAGTTCTGGTCTCGTCCTGGTGGAAATTAAGAACGGAGGAGACTTTAGAGAAGGAAATGAAAAGAACATATCAGAATTTCAAATCGGTGTTGTAGAAGAAGAATGCAAGTGTTTGTCTATTTGATCCTTCCTTGAGGAGAAATTTAGGGATGAACCATAAGGATGTATAAACTGTAAGGAACGAGTGTGCTTGACAAGGTTTTTTTTTTATTTGAATCTTTATTTTGTCTATCTTCATCGTGTCAAATATAAACCACAAAAAAGTATTTAATTTTCGAACATTTATCGAAACCGTTGGATATCTGAAACAAGTTTGAGCTGTGTGTGTTGTGAATTTGTGATCATCCGAATCAGATTCATGGAGGGTAAATAGCATAAAAAAGAAACAGGGTTTAGAAAGCTGCAGAAGTTTTGGGGAGAAGAACATCTTCCACGTGGGGTTGTTTGTGTCTCCCTCAAGTTTAAAAGTTGCGTCATTTTCTAAAGAGTGTTTAAAAGTAGACTTTACAAAAGATCAGGGTTTTTCTTTTTTAGATCCCATATCAAAACATCAATACTGCTCTCCTTTCCAATTAAAACCTTTTAAACTTTTTTTACTTCCACAATAAACCCTCAATTGCTAAGTGTCGACAACAAACCCTATTTATGGGATTTTTTTCTCGATTTTTGTTTTGCGAAAAGAACCCCTCCCTAATAGTATTGACGAACGAGACTCTCTGTGCTTATTGGACCACGTGTCTTTTCACTGAATTGGTGTTTCTTCTACGGTCTTTCTTCTGGTCTCACAAGAAACAAAGCCTAGAAGACTCGTCGGAAATTTCTGCTGGCAGAAACAGCCGTCGATTCCTTGACGGCGCCTTCGATGAGGTTTTGCTTATTGTTACTCTTATCGTATAGTCTCTGATTGTGGAAATTTCCTTGCTTGATTTGAATTTCCGAAAAAAGGTTTAAGCTTTGATAAGTTATGTGTCTAGGAATTTTTGTGTGGTTTCGTTGGTTCCGAAAATATCAATGCGAGCAATAAAAAGTTTTGATTAACCAAAAGAGAGTTATTGTGTGCAAACTTCATCTATTGGCAAAACCCATGTTCACAAACTTCACACTGTTTGCTCTCCAATGGCATAATTTGGGGCCATCGAAACTATGAAGAGCAAACAGCACATTCTGCTGCATTGCTTGTGTTCGATACGATGCAGTGGTTTTGAAGATTGAGTGGTTTCTTTATGCCTGTTCAAAACATTCCAAAGATAAGTTTCACAAAAGAGCTCTGATGGGGTCAAGATCTAGCTCTTTTGTCGAAGCTAATGGTCACAATTATTTCAAAGCCTATATGATAGCCGTTACGGTTTCAAGATGCAGCTGTTTATTGAACCTGAAGACAGCCTTTTCTATATTTTCAGGTCCTCAAGTGCTCAGAGTGAGAAGATATGCAACAACGGTTTTCACGCGAACAGAGAGAACCAGCCAGTTCTTCCAATGGCTCCATTAAACAGTGCGCCTTACCTCGGTCCATCAAGCTGTTACACATCATCCGTGTCAGCCAACAAAACAAACGAAAATGCAGAGAAAGTAAGGCCTGCCATGATATTTCTGCCTAATGAATCAAGTCAAGAGTTTAATGACCTCGTTGCTCAAATCAAAACCGGAGTTGCCCTCACCGGAAGTGCAGCTTTGGGGAAAATCGGACCCACCATTGGTTTGTTGGATGTCGCTGAGTCTGATGACTCTTACTATTTTCGTGTTTCGATGCCTGGTGTCTCAAGAGATGAAAGTTAGTCTCCTATCATTCCATTTCTACGTTCGCTACGAAATCTTTTGTTGCTTACACAAAGTTCAAATATTCCTATCTTCTACTACTACTCTGAAGAATAGGAATCGACGTCTTGTTTCTTTTGTGAATCTGAATTGTTGATGTCCAACGTACAGAGGAATTCACATGCGACATTGAGAGGGACGGGAAGATTGTGATAAAAGGAGCAACAACGACGGGAGAGAAGACTGTGTGCAAACACTCACAGGTCTTCAAGATGCTAACACAGAACTTGTGCCCTCCAGGTCACTTCACCATCTCATTCCAGCTCCCGGGTTCGGTGAGCACCGAGGATTTCGTTGGTAGTTTTGGGTCAGACGGTGTTCTTGAGGGCGTAGTGAAGAAGCAGTGTGAGAACTGAACCTGAGCTCTATCTAACTCGGAGGACACAGATTCCTCGAGCGTAAGGGTAAGCATGAAGAAGAATTGTTGTTTCTCCAACATCTCTGTTAGTTGATAGGATTGTTTTGCTGTGATGTAAACCTTCTCATTCTTCCATTACAAAGATTAACTAAAATAACAATATGGTATAGAGTTTGGAGATCGAATACATATTGAAGAAAAAAAAAAGATAGTGGCAAAATTATAAAGAAGAAGACAAAAATAGTAGATGACAACAGAAGCTTACTTTATCTTTATCCGGGTTGATATTTTATGGCTTTATCTACAAGAAGCTTACTTGGTCATCGTTTCACCTTGTCAATACGACTGACAACAGAAGCTGCAGCAATGGCGATGAGCAATGATTTTGGAGCTTTCATTGAGAAATCTACAATCTCTCCAACGCCTTCTTCCTCGTCTCCCTCTCTACAGGGTCTTACTTTCGCCATTAAGGACATGTACCATATCCATAGAAAATACAACTGTTCCTCTCTCTACAAATTAATTTTCGAGTCACTGCAATCTTTTTATTGTTACAAACTTTGAGCTTGTTTTGGTTTAATCAGATTTGATGTGGAAGGACGCATAACCGGTTTTGGGAACCCAGATTGGTTAAGGACACATTCAGCAGCTACTTCCACAGCCCCTGCTGTTTCATCACTCTTAGAAGCTGGTGCCACCTCTTTGGGTATTACCATTATGGACGAAATGGCTTACAGGTCTTACTAATTTTCGATTCCAGCTATTTCATGACTTCTTTTTAAACCGGGTTTAGGCCTTTTGACATTTAAAACCCAAGAATGGCTAGAACTGAAATATGACTAGGTTTGTTACGATTCTTGATCATGAATTGCTACTTAATTTGCAGTATAAACGGAGAAAATGCGCACTACGGGACTCCGATAAACCCAATTGCTTTCGATAGAGTCCCTGGCGGATCTTCAAGTGGCTCAGCTGTAGCTGTAGCTGCCGGTCTTGTGGATTTTTCTATCGGTGATGTTCTGTTTTTTGTTTTTTTCTTCATTTATCCTAACAGCTAAATTTGGTCACCAAAACTGTTAAATTCAAGGCATGTATATGTTCATTTCTTTCTACTTGTTTTCTAAATGTTCTGTTTTTTTTTTTAATCAAACAGGAACTGATACCGGAGGGAGTGTAAGAGTTCCGGCATCTTACTGTGGAATTTTCGGTTTCAGGCCATCGCACGGAGCTGTTTCCACCACGGGAGTTACTCCAATGGCTCAGAGCTTCGATACAGTTGGTAACGACAGCTAAAAACCGATATGTTATGGGTTAAAAACCGAATCTTTGAGACTGATGGTTCCAACATTGTCTCTAGGATGGTTTGCTCGGGACACAGCCACTTTGAAAAGCGTAGGGTGCGTTCTCCTGCAGCAGCCTCACTTGAACACCGTCGAACCAAGTCCACTGATAATCGCGGATGACTGCTTCAAGCTGTGTAGTGTACCATGTGATCTGTTGGTGCAGCCTCTGGTTCGATCCGTGGAAAAATCATTTGGAGGTAAGAAGCATTCATGATAAGAAATAACAGCCTTCTGTTAAAAGAGGAATTCAGAGTTTATTCTATATAGAGAAATTTTTCTTTGTCATGTGTCAAGGCAACACTGTTCTGAAGAATGTGAATCTTGGAAACTACGTTGAAGAGAATGTTCTGAGCCTGAAGCATTTCATGACAAGTGACGATGTGGCGACACAACAAGAGTTCTGCATTCCGTCTCTCATGGCTCTGTCGAGTTCAATGAGATTGTTACAGAGGTTAAAAAAAATATTTTCTCAAATATGGCAAATCGATTTCTAATAGTATATATAGGCATAACCGAAGTTTAGGTACGAATTCAAGATGAACCACGGTGAATGGGTCTCGTCGGTGAAGCCAGAGTTTGGTCCTGGGATATCAGCACGAATTGAGGAAGCTATCAGGACGTCCGACGAGAAGATCGACCTTAGCCGGTCCGTGAAAACCGAACTTTTAACGGCTCTTTCAACTTTGCTCGGGGTATGCCAAACTTCTTCCTATTTCTTCCAAAATTAGAAAGAAAGAAAGTAGGGAGTGTCCAATCGGTTTTCGGTTCGGTTTATGTATTGGGAAACTGTATACCATTCGGATCGGTTTTAATACGGTTTTACTTGGGTTACCTACTTGAAACACTTGCCTGGTGGAGACAGGTTTAATGTGAATCATACCAAGCTGTATTCATCTGAATGTGTGTAAATGCTTTTGTAGGAGAAGGGTGTGTTGGTGATTCCGACGGTGCCAGGTCCTCCACCGCATCTCCAAGCTGATGTGGCTGCACTCGAATCTTTCCGGAGCAGAGCCTTCAGCTTGTTGTCAATCGCTGGTGTCTCTGGATTCTGCCAGGTAACAACAACGTCAATGTCTTTCTTGTGGAGCCGCTTAAGAACCGGCTTGATTATCCGTTTTTTTTTTGCCCTGACAGGTGAGCATACCATTGGGGTTACTCGAAAATCTTCCGGTATCGGTATCCTTGGTGGCTAAGCATGGCTCAGACAGGTTTCTTCTGAGTCTTGTGGATTCCCTTTCGAAATTCATTTGATTTTCACATCAAATGCATGTTTGAGCATATTTTAATTTGGTTTATGTTGAATCCGATGATCTGTTTCTGTCTGATGAAATAAGAAAAAGATGGAATTGACCAAAACCGCCGGAAAAGGGACTCTTCTCCGGTAATTTAGTTAAGCCGAAATGATTAGAGTCCGGTCACACCTCACCGTTGCAACTTTGCAACTTCACTCGATCTCCGTTCCATTGCATATTCTCCCGCGCCAGCATGGTCGTTACGTGTCATCATATCATTCGTCGATAGTAATGTAGTTTTCTTTTTTTTTCTTAAATTTTAAATAAACAAAGTAAGCAATCAAATCATATCCTAACTAATTAATTATTGTTACTTAAATTAATCATTTATATAAGTGTACTTCTATCGGTATACGTTCCCATACGTAATAATCGACTTATAGCGATTGAAATAGATTTATCAACCGATTTCACAATAAATAATTGAAAATGGGATTTTAATGATTCGGTCTACTTAACGACAAAACACGAACCCAACAAACATAGTTATTAAAGCACATTATCACACATAAAATAAAACGGCGACTTAAGAAAAATAAAATAAAATGCGACAAATGAACGACCAATGTTGTATGATTGCTATATATAAAAACAAGAATGTCCATGAATTAACGACGAAAACAGTCACAAGCTTGGTCATCAATTTAATTATTCCAAAATAATGCTAAAATTATTTCTTAATATACACGCGCCTAACTTGCGCATGGAAGTGTATCTACATTCGTAGACTCACCTAACCAATTGACTTCTCTACGCCAACGTGCGTCCATGCATGATGCATCTCAAGCCTTGTGCTTACAATCGCACACCCACGAATTCGCACATATACGTGTATATATCTTTTTTTTTTTCTCATATATCTCTCTATGAGATTATGAATTACATACACATTATATATATATACATACATGTATGTCGATTTTTAGAGATCGATAGGAAAGCTAAGAGCATAGAGAGACTTGGGAGAAAATGGGGGCAAAAAGCAGTAACTCGAGCAGGAGAATATTCATGTTTTATCTAATACTAATCTCATTGCCGTTTTTGGGTTTGGTCTTAATGTTTAAACCTCTGTTTCTACTCAATCCCATGATCACTTCTCCCTTGGTAATTGAGATTCGTTATTCTTTGCCGGCGCCAGTTAACAGGAACCCGAGATGGCTCCGACTCATCAGGAACTATCTTCCCGATCAGAAAAAGATCCGAGTGGGTCTCCTCAATGTTGCAGAGAACGAGCGAGAGAGCTACGAGGCAAGCGGGACGTCGATCCTGGAGAATGTCCACGTGTCGCTCGATCCTCTTCCGAAGAATCTGACATGGAAGAGTTTGTTCCCTGTGTGGATCGACGAGGATCACACGTGGCACACGCCAAGCTGTCCAGAGGTCCCTCTTCCTCGGATGGAGGGTACCGCTTCTGACGTGGACGTCGTCGTTGTTAAAGTGCCGTGCGATGGTTTTTCGGAGACTAGAGGGCTGAGAGACGTTTTCCGGCTACAGGTTAATCTGGCGGCAGCGAATCTGGCGGTGGAGAGCGGGCGGAGGAACGTTGACCGGACCGTGTACGTTGTCTTCATCGGGTCGTGTGGGCCCATGCATGATATCTTTCGGTGTGATGAGCGCGTGAGGCGCGTGGGAGAATATTGGGTGTATAGGCCTAATCTGAGGAGGCTGAAGCAAAAGCTTCTCATGCCTGTTGGTTCTTGTCAGATTGCACCGCCGGTTGCTCAACTAGGTAATCAATTTTCCTCTGATTTTAATACTTTTTTATAATTTTATAATTAGTTCTGTGATTCTTCTATATATCGTTTTATCAAACAAAATAATATCATCATTAACTCCTAGTTGAATCCATTTGTGTATATATAGGTTTCCTTTTTTTGTTCTTCTTCTCTTCCTTTTACTCTATTGTATTTGCTTTTCATCTAAGTATATATCATACATTGATCTAACTAGTATTCTCATTACTTGGTAAAGATCAAGAAGCGTGGAGGCAAAACAATAACGAAAGTCTCACATCAAAAACCACATTATCATCGTTCGGTGCCCAACGTGTCGCTTACGTAACATTGCTCCACTCATCGGAAGTCTACGTATGCGGGGCAATAGCGCTAGCACAAAGCATAAGGCAATCTGGCTCAACGCAGGACATGATACTCCTCCACGACGACTCCATAACCAACACATCTCGCATTGGCCTAAGCCTTGCCGGCTGGAAACTACGGCTAGTAGAGAGAATCCGTAGCCCTTTCTCGAAGAAAGGTTCTTACAATGAGTGGAACTACAGTAAGCTACGTGTGTGGCAAGTAACAGATTACGATAAGCTAGTGTTCATAGACGCAGACTTTATCATCGCCAAGAATGTTGATTATCTTTTCTTCTATCCTCAACTTTCGGCTGCTGGCAACAACAGAGTCTTGTTCAACTCCGGAGTCATGGTATTGCAACTAAACCATAATTTCTTTCATTTTACACAGAATCCGTTGTTTATATCCGAATAAGGGTAGATTATTAGTGTCCAATTTGAGATTTATCCGCTCAAATTGTAGTTGGACGCAACATATAATACAGATGAAAAATGGGACGTTAAAAAAAAAATCTAAATTAATAAAAATATGTTGAATCTTGATATAGACGATTTTGTTTAGATTTACCACTAAGAATTTAAGTTAGAATTCATTATTTTCGGTTTATGGTTTAGTTTTTTTATACATAAAGAATTACTGTAGTTTGTAAGATTTAGATTTAATTTAGACTTTTCAATTTTTTAAAATTTAGACTATTTTCATGATTGTCTCAAAACAAACCCACTTCCTTAGTGTCAATGCTTTCAAAACCAGAATGATATTTGAGTGGACTAAACGTTGTAAACTTTTTATCTAAGAGACCCTGATTAATTGTACATTAAAACATTAATTAATTTCTTCAGGTTCTGGAGCCATCAGCATGTCTGTTCGAGGATCTGATGCTCAAATCGTTCAAGATCGAGTCTTATAACGGAGGAGACCAAGGATTTCTGAACGAATATTTTGTGTGGTGGCATAGGTTATCGAAACGCGTGAACACGATGAAGTACTTCGGTGATGAAAGCAAAAACGGCAAAAAACGCAATCTTCCGGACAATTTAGAGGGGATACACTACTTGGGGCTAAAACCATGGCTGTGTTACAGAGACTACGATTGTAACTGGGACTTGAAAACGCGGCGTGTGTATGCAAGCGAGTCGGTGCATGAGAGATGGTGGAAAGTGTACGACAAGATGCCGAAGAAGTTGAGAGGTTATTGTGGTTTGACTCGAAAGATGGAGAAGAACATTGAGAAATGGAGGAAGGTCGCTAAGCTCAATGGTTTACCTGAAAGGCATTGGAGAATTGAAGTAAGAGATCCAAGGAAAAAGAACCTTCTCAATTAGTTCGTGAGAGCGTTTTGGAATTGATTTGGTTCGAGAGCCACGAGGGCATGAAAGCATTTGAGAAAAGAGTAAATGGAGACTCGCTTGTTCACAAACAAAACGACTTTGATTCTACAGTTTTTTTTTTGTGTGGAAAAGTGTAGCTTTGATATGACTGAAATAATTAGAAGCAAGTAAAAAATAGAGACAAAAGGTCGTTACATTTTCCGTGATTGATAACCATTACAGTCTGTATATACTGTATGTTGTTCTTTCCTATGTATATATGTATTATTTGAAGAACCAAAGTGGCCTGGTTCAGTGACATTGCTTTACTGGTAGAGGATTCACCATATCGGCCCAAGACCATAGAGTGAAACCCACCATCTACAATCGTCATTCTAAACTTTTTTTTCTTGTTTTTCACATACTATATATTCTAGACATTTAAGTGAAAAAATACTCGATTTTCTTCATAATTTTTTGGAAACTAGTTTTAATTTCGGTCCAAAATCTCTCTCTACTCCAGTTTTTTATTTTCTCATTTTTTTCTTCTAATTTTTAAAAGTATAATATCGATGCCTTTTTCCCTCTCTCATTCGTTTATACTTTTGCCGACCGATGAAACAACAGTAAGAGTGAAACCCGTCTTCCCCAATCGCTCAAATGCAAGATTCCTTCGGCTCGGTTCGTCGATCGCTTGTTTTCCGTCCTACCGCCGACGAAGATAGCCCGGAGAACCAGCCTCCATTTCCCGGTGTTCTCGCCGATAAGATCACTTCTTGCGTCCGCAAATCGAGGGTTTTTACCAAACCCTTCTCCTCCTCGCCTCCGCCTACCACCTCCGTAGAGATGGCACCTCCGATTTCGTGGAGGAAAGGTCAGTTAATTGGTCGCGGCGCGTTCGGTACAGTGTACATGGGTATGAATCTTGATTCCGGGGAGCTTCTCGCCGTCAAACAGGTACACTAGGGTTTGATTTCCTGGTCCCGGAGTTATGGATTTGAAGCTAATTGGGGGTTATTTTTGAAAACCTAACCCTCTCGCCGCTAATTTCCTCAAAATGATTTTTGGGATTTGTCTGGGATTTTGTTTTTCTCATGTTGGGAAACTTTGAATCTCGGATCCGCGATTAAACTATATTCTTATGGATTGTAACTCTTAGTATTCACTGAATTGGTTTCTGCAGCAATTTTTTTAGCTTGGATGCATTGACCTTATCTGATTGTTACTTTGTTTCAATGATTTCTACTCAGGTTCTGATTGCAGCCAATTGTGCTTCCAAGGAAAAAACTCAGGTTCATAATCAACCCATTTATGGTTTATTCTGCTTCACTAAGTTTTCCTATTCAACTTCCAATAGATTTTCGTACGATTGATTCATGACTTTATCTTTTCGATCTTGGTGCTACAAAGGCTCATATTCAGGAGCTTGAGGAAGAAGTTAAACTTCTCAAAAATCTCTCCCATCCAAATATAGTTGTAAGTAACTGTGGCTATTGCCTTCTTCTCAATGCATATGGATCCAGCACTTCCTTGTGATATCTAACTCAGGTAGTATTTCCTTGGCCTTAGAGATATTTGGGCACAGTGAGGGAAGATGACACCCTGAATATCCTTCTCGAGTTTGTTCCTGGTGGATCCATATCATCGCTCTTGGAGAAATTCGGACCTTTTCCTGAATCAGTAAGTCATGCTTGGATTTATATTTTTATTTTTTTCGATCTATTAGAATGTTTGTCAGTGCTTTAAGTGGTGAGAGTGATTGAAATAGGTTGTACGGACATACACAAAGCAGCTGCTTTTTGGGTTGGAGTACCTTCACAATCATGCAATTATGCACAGAGACATTAAGGTAATTTTTCCCCATACTTTGAATGTGTTTACAGTCTCGAGTCCTTGCCCATGCTGTTCTTTTTTCCTCTGTTCTCAGGGCGCTAACATCCTTGTGGATAACAAAGGATGCATTAAACTTGCTGATTTTGGTGCATCCAAACAAGTAGCTGAGTTGGTAAGTCAATTATCAATTATTTTGTTTTCTTCAACTTATATTGCAGGAATCGTTCTGTTCTGTGTTTGCTTATTTCTTAGTTGGCCTTATATAGTCTTCATAGTCATTCAACGCGATTGACATATTTTCATCTCTAGGCTACGATTTCTGGTGCAAAATCTATGAAAGGGACACCCTATTGGATGGCTCCGGAAGTTATTCTTCAAACTGGACATAGCTTGTAAGCACTCAAGCATGCTCATAAATAGAAGTCACATATTTCGTAACTGATATCTCATATGCATATGGCTATTATTTGTAGTTCTGGTGACGTATGTACCATCATTTTGATTTCTCATAAACCTGTGGATATTATTTTCAGCTCTGCTGATATATGGAGCGTGGGCTGTACAGTTATTGAAATGGTGACTGGGAAGGCTCCTTGGAGTCAGCAGTATAAAGAGGTATTTTATTTCCTATTCCTGGTTATAATTTTTCTGAAGAATTTTGCTTCTTGATAACAGGTGTACATATTTTCTTTTCAGGTTGCTGCTATCTTCTTCATTGGAACAACAAAATCACATCCTCCAATACCCGATACTCTCTCCTCTGATGCAAAAGACTTTCTGCTCAAGTGTTTGCAGGAGTAAGCTACTTTGCTTCAGAAACATTAAATGAGTTCAAAAGTCTATTCCGTCACTACTGTTGTGTCTTGTCTTTGGGAGTGCTGAATCATTGATTCATCTTGGCAGGGAACCAAATCTGCGGCCCACCGCATCTGAGCTACTAAAGGTGAACCATAAACAGTTTTAAGTGATGCACCACAATATCTATTTGGATTTTGTTTTGAGTAAAAGTGTTTTTTTGATTTTGTTCTATTTGCAGCATCCTTTTGTTACAGGAAAACACAAGGAATCTGCTTTTACTGATCTTGGTTCTGTCATGGTGTGTGCATGTTGACCATCTTATGAATATCATATAAGTTGTTCTTGAAGCCATCTTGATAGGATCATTTTTGTTATTTTCCAGAATAATGCTAGTACTCCTCCATTGTCACAGTTAACCAACACTAAGAGCTCGTAAGTTCTGAAAATCTGGCTCAAACCAAAAGTTTTAAAATGAATTTTTGGGTACAATGAAAGATTCTGACTTTTTATTATCTTCTTCCTTTGTTTCAGTCCAGATTCTACATGCAACGATGTAGGAGACATGTGTAACTTGAGCAGTCTGAATTATTCACTTGCATATCCTGTGAAATCAATCCAAAACAACAATTTCTGGCAACCAAATGATAATGGAGGTGATGAAGACGATATGTGTTTGATTGATGATGAGAATTTCTTGACATTTAACGGTGAGACAAGACCTACCCTTGAGAATAATAGTGATCTGAAAAAGGTAAGCATACATATAATTCATATTTCTCATCTAGATTTCTCTTGGCCGATTCAAGTCTCAACTCTTGCTTGAATTGAGTTTCAATTTGTTGACAGAGCTGTGATGCCATAAGTGATATGTCTAATGCTTTGAAGTCCAAATTTGAAAGTCCTGGTAATGGAGGGAAAGATACTAAAATGAGCATGGAAGTTGACCAAACTTCATACTCAGAGGATGATGAGGAGCTGACCGAGTCAAAAATTAAAGCTTTCTTAGATGAGAAGGTGCTTCATGCACACTATACTACACTATCATTTGTACGTAAATCACTTTCTGTCAATCACTAACATAGCAGTCAATATATCAATCATAGGCTGAAGACCTAAAGAAGTTACAGACGCCTCTATATGAAGAATACTACAACAATTTGATCACATGCTCTCCCAGTGGTATGGAGAGTAATTTAAGTAACAGTAAAAGAGAGGACACTGCTCGGGGTTTCCTGAAACTGCCTCCAAAAAGCAGGTCACCGAGCCGGGGTCCTCTCGGTGGTTCACCCTCTAGAGAAACAGACACAGCTAGTTGTTCCAAGAGCCCTGGAAGTGCTAGTAGTCGTGAATTGAATAGTAACATTGGAGGTGATGAAGCTTCGCAAAATGGTGTATCAGCCCGGGTCACTGACTGGAGGGGTCTTATTGTTGATACTGAACTGGAATCAAACAGCCAGAGGTTAGTTGCGCAAGAGAAAATACGGATTTAAGTTATAAGGATTTAGACATTTCCTTTGATCAAAGATGCATGAATGTGATCGCCCTTCATTTCACCAAATTGTTTCATTTTGGGTTTTCAAAGTGATGACTTTACGGCCATATGGACTAGTAATTACGAATCTGTCCAAACATGCGAAGTTTAATAATTCCAAAACATCCGTCCATTGGCCAGCAACGATTTCAATTTTTGCATTCGCCTAGGGTTGTTGACTCACTTCCTTCATCTGCTGGTTTTGGCTTTGCAGTGTTTCTTTGTCAGAGATAGAGAAGAAGTGGAAGGAAGAGCTTGATCAAGAACTGGAAAGAAATCGACAAGGTAAGGCCCTTTTGTGAAATTCATGATTGCACACTGCATGCTTTGTTGTGTTTTCTTTGATGTCAGATCTTGCATGACAACGCATCTAGATCAATAAATACTTTTAACTTATCACTGTAACTTGCTTTGTTGTTGCTGCCATTCACTCACTAATTTAGCGAAAAAAGTTATAAATCCCTCATGTCATCTGTTTGACCACTGTTGAAAGAAAGCTGCATTTTATTACAATTAACCAAAGCCACCGATAAAAACTTTGTTCAAACATCATAGATGCAAAAGGTTGTACTTTTTTAGAATGGGGGCTTTGACCAATGATGTAATGTTGAGAAACATGGTATAGCAGTATATTTTGTGTAAATCAACTCGTTGACTTGTAGTATATTTTGTTGCAGAGATCATGCGCCAAGCAGGGTTGGGATCACCTCCAAGAGACAGAACCTTGAGCCGACAGAGAGAGAAGTCGAGGTTTGCATCTCCAGGGAAATGACATGTACAAAATTCTCCTATTGTCTCAGGCTATTTAAGGGCAAGACTGGTAGAGATGGTCTCAATCCTCGGCTTTTGATTTTTGATTGCTCAACTAGTATATATATATGTAACTCTTATTTTACGGTGACGAGAAGTAGACACGAGATTTGGTCTGAATATATGATCATGAAATGCTTTTTGAATGTATAAGATCTGTGTAATGTGAGAGTGTCGGGTGCATATTATTAAGTGAACTGCAAATGGCAAAAGCTGTGCAAGTTTTACATTTATTGAAAGGTTTGAGTTAGCGCACACAGTTATGTTACAAACACGAAACGTATCTTGTCTTAACCAAAAACAGTAAACCCATCTGAGTAGTTCCAGCCGCGAAGCATAACACGAGGAGACTCCTTTATGCCTGTAGGAGCTGCAAATGAGATCTTAAAAGACATTGATTCACCTGGAACTAGTGAGAAATAGTTGTCTGAGTAGTGTACAGGCAGAATCCTCGTGTCTTGTTTCTCTGTCTCTGCATTGTGAACTGAGAAACGAAGGAAGAACGCAACTCCTGGATCAGATCCCTCCATTTCCACCACTTTCAAACCGTGGTTGCTATCTGCAGAAACAACACATCTACTACAGAGCTTCTGGAACAAACCCAGATCGCGTTTTCCATCGTCTTGAAGAGATTTTTTGGCTAAGTCAGCTTTAGATGTGTTATGGACACTGATCTCCAGCTCGTACTCTGGACCGATCAATACTGAATTGCAAGTGATCTTGAGAGGTATTTGCTTCTTTCTGTACGGCTCCAAGAGCCTGTAATCTTGCCCAGGCAGATGTAGCCAGTAGAAGTTCCGGGATATAACCCTTTTGTTTGAGACATAGTACAGTTTGAGAAGAAGGAATTACACTGGCTTTGGGTTTTCTGATTTCGGGTACTTGAGTTCCGATATTTGCACAACTTTCTTTGGCGGTGCGGATACTTGTTTGAACACTTCGAAGTATGGGCAGTTGCCATCTAAATCCCACACTGATGCCTCTATCGCCACATCTGATAGCTCCTTAGAAGTCGTGTTTACCACCTGTGCGTGTCAAAGTACATGATTTCATGTATTAATTACATGATCCATTAAAACGTTCATTCACTTCTTTTCTTATAGATCAAGACTCTTATACGGTTTCACAAGACATTCGTTCACAGCGATTGTCAGAGAAAGAGTTAATAGTGGATGACACTGACCTCAACAAAGTAACTTGCCAGGTTTAATTGGACGTGGACTGGCTCTGCAGCGGAACGGCAGCCATAGAAACTGGCTGTTTGGTCGAGAAGATGATCGTAGAACTGACCTCTGAGACCAGTCCAGGGGTTTTGGTTCTTCCAGATCAAGACACCCGTGTACTTTGTCCACATTCTCGAACTCCAGCCCTCAAATAGAGCTCTGTACTGAATGTAGTTCACCATTTGAGCCTGTTACATAGAGAGAGAAAAAAAAACAAATACGTCACCTTACGATCTTAACTTTTTTTGTTCAACCGAACTTGGTAAATCACACTAGGTTAAGGCTAAAACGGGCAAGATCCTAATGTACCTTCAAGCAGAAGTCATCGAGATTCTCCGGAGCACCATACATCAGAATCTGGTCATGAACTTTTCCAGGCTTAGAATATGGAATGTACTTGTGGTATTCCCACATTCGATTCGGGACTTCTTCCACAAACCCGTCTGAACCCTTCTTAAACAGAGGAATCTCCCAACCTTCTGGAGGCATTGTGGCTCTTATCGTATCTGCAACTGGCATTCCAACCGAACCGACCTCCGGATTGAACCCAAACTTATAAAATGTGTCCTTAAAGAAATCTTCAGGGTGCTGAATCTCATAAGGGCCGTCAGTGAAGTTTCCTTTTCCATCTGCAAAGCCGTCCCACATAGATCCTTGGATATAAACTCTAGTACCGTCAAGATAAACACTCGGATCTGGATCCTGGTCTGATAAGAGTTGGGTTCTGAAATAAGGGTGAAGCGCCAGGTCTTGCTTTAGAGCCTCATTTATGTCTTTTGGCGGAACTTGTTCGTTTCCACCCACCCAAAGAGCTAGGCTGGGATGGTTCCTCAAAAGTTTGACAGTATCACGAGCACATAAAAGGAATAAGTCATGGTCTAGTGGTCCGTTTGGATTTGACACTGGATCACCTCTTCCGTCAACATCTCCAGTGATCCAAAACTCTTGCCAGACCTGAGATCGAATCAGATCAATTTCAGAAATGGCAATAAATTTTGAATAAGGGGTGATACAAAGCAACACTTCTAGAACCATACCAACAAACCGTAATTATCACAAAAGTGATAAAAATCCGGCCTTTCAGCCAACCCACCGCCCCAGCAACGGATCATGTTCATGTTCATATCTGCATGGAATTTTATGTCGGTTCTGTAACGTTCTTTAGAGAGGCGTAACAGCCCATCTGATAGTATCCAATTGCCACCGCGGATGAAGATGGGCTCTCCGTTGATCTTGAACAGCCTGGAAAATTCAAAAGAAAGATGCAGAGCCTCCACAGAATCATTTCGAAGTGAGACTGGAATATGTAAAGCTTACCTTCCACCAGTGACATTATCAATATCACTGTCAATCTTACGGAATCCAAATGGCTGCATCCACGAATCAGATTCCCCGAATCCTTTCACAACGACGGTGATCAAGACGTCATAAAGGTTTTGCTTTCCCATCCCGTTGGGCCACCACAGTTCAGGTTTATAGAAAAAGAGCTGGTAATCCACTATCTCATTAGCTTATGGAATACACAATTACAAGAGGCGAGTTATTAAAGTCCTAAACAAGTACTATACGATAACAGTACCACACACCGGGTTAAACGTGTGCTGAATACGTCCTCGAGCAGGGATCCGAACATTCTCTGTCTGAATATGCTCTACTAAACAAACTCCGTTTTCGAGTTCGGCCGTTACTTGAATAGTTACAGAACAGTCAGCATTCCATGAGCTTTTGTTCTCGAGTTCAGCAGTCGCATGCAAGTAAGCCCTCTTGTAACGGTCAAAGAAGGTTGAGACCAAATGGGGATCAATTATTCTTACAGGCTGCAACCAAAACAAATCAGTTCCTAATAGCAATTTACAATATCCATGAAGAACTTAACTGTAAACGTTCCAAAACTTGCTCCATGGAGAAACTCAATAGATACAATATCTGTAAGAAAAAGTAAACTAACCCCAGTAACAGATATTGACACTTCATCCCATATGCCAGTATTCCGATCCCTACAAGAGAAAAAGGTTATAATATGCCTTTAACTATTTGATAAGCTCAATCTTCTAACAGAAACCAAATAAAAACATCACCTTATCGGACAAATCCAGTCCCAACCTTCCACATACTGTGCAGCTACATCTTTCCCAATCTGTCAATAGATGATATTCAGCGACATTGGGTTGGTAGAATTGAATAATGCAAAGAAAGAACAATGCCTCGAGCTCCTCGAAAAGAGAGAGAGAGAGATGTACCTCGTGATCACCACCTTGCCCTCCCTCGGGAGGTATAGTGCCAGGATGATCAGGGGGATGAACGATAACAGCAAGTGAATTGTTCTCAGGTTGCAGAATATCAGTGATGTCAAGTGTATGTCTGCGAAACATCCCCTTGGGAAGCACTGTCTTGTGGCCATTTACATACAGTTCCGCAGAGTAGTTGATGGCACGGAAATTCAGATGCACGTATTGATTCAACAACTACGAAAAACGTCAAAAAAAAAAAAAAAAAGAGTAAGAGGTAGACCCAAAAAGCAGGGAAAATAATTGGTCAAGATTGAAATGAATAGAGTTATTGAGAAGGCTTAGGAAATTAGAATGATGATATACACATAAGGAAAACAAGACAAAAACTGATAGTCGAAATTAACAGAGAAGTGGGTCGCTCACCCTTTGACATGGGAATTTAGTGAAGAACCAGAATGTGTAGTAGTCCCTTCCGGAGTCGGCAATATCCGTGATGGCTTCATTTTCTAGCCCATAGAATGGATCTGGAACAGCTTTGTTCTTGACCAATGTGCCCAAAACACTGCCCAGAGGAACAGTAAGAACCTTATATCAGTAAAATCTCATACTTGCATGAAACAAGGAGAGGCAATTCAGTCGAAAACGCTAAAAAATCATTCTTCGCGCATAAACAAAAGCGGCGGACACATTCGAACAAAATCACTTGTTCAATTTGCTTTAAAATAGAGGAAGAGGAAAGGTGTGAAGATTACGTTCCAGGAACGACGGCTTCCATCCACCGGGATTCGGAACCGAGGGACGGTGGATTGGTGGTAGTGAGCTGGACGCCGTCGAGATCGACCTCCGTGGATCTCGCCGCTAGCCAGCCGGAATCGAGTACCGTCTTCCCGATAACCGCCATTTTAGTTTCTAGTCTCAGCTCAGTCTACCAAGTACCAACACTTAAAAAAAGTTGTGAATTGAGTGATATGGAGCAAGAGCATAGTAATTGTGCGGTCGTGATCTACTCAGACAAGAGCTCAAAGAGATCCCATGTGTTTCACAGTTTTGCTTGACTTCAACGACGACCAACGCATAGAAAATACCTCGAAAAATAAAATACAGACCCGGTTTTACTCACACTCGTGCATCATCACATGGTTCATTGGGAACCTCGCACGAACTATTCATGGCATCTATTTATTACTCTTTCTGTCCCCTTTGTATCAGATTTTTAAATTAAATATACATCTATTTATTACTTTTTTTGTCCCATTTAATAGCTAACAAATATACATCGACCAATACGAAAAATGCTGGAGAATAAAAATAATCACAAAATATTTAAACTACCTAAAATTTCGCATAAATTTGTTTAAAATTTCGCAAGTATTACAAGTTGGTATGCTGGATAACATCAACCGATCAACCGGTTTGTGGACGGTGGTTCACTGGGCTACGAATGTTTTAAGAGAGAGAAAAATAAACATCTTTGCATTTGCTCTTTTACATGTTAGTACTCTTCTGTTTCATAAAAAATGTTGTTAATTAGAGAGATGATTACAATTTTTTTGAAACAGAGGGAGTATTTGTTTGCAAACTTCAATCATAGCCTTAGTCTCTCTCTTGTAAGACTTAAATAATCTGTGTATATTGTTGTCATATGGCCTTCCGTGCTGTTACGGAACATAACATTGGTATTTTTAAGCTTGAAGCATAATTAAAAAAAAAAAAAAGAGAGAGAGCTGAGAGAAGCTACTAGTAAGATTCTGGTAGCCAATAAATATCTTCACAAGAATGGAAAAACCCGTTCAACTAAAACAACAAAAATAAGAAGAAAACAATGAAGAGGTTCGTAGCAAATTTACAAATTCCTTGCAAAGACCAAAAAAAAACACAATAAGAAGAAGAAAAAAGAAGAAGAAGAAGAAGAAGCAAATTGTTGGGTAGTTTGATTTGAGGAAATGAGAAAAGAGTGTTTGAGGAGGTTGTTTTGTTGTGGAAGTCACAGACCGAGCAGGAATTGGAAAACATCGCTCAAAGAAATGATACCTTCAACACGTTTGCTCCCTGCTTCCACTATCACCAGCCTCCTTACACCTGTTTTTTTTTTTTTTACACAGCCGAAAAACCCGATTCACCACTTCTCATCTGGATAATGTTCAATGAAGAGACACAAAAGCACAAGACTGTATGGGAGATTGTACCTGGATTCGCCAACCGCTCCATCACTTTCACAAGAGAGTCTGAGCGCAAGCACATGTGACATCTCTGCCCGTTGAAGATTCCATAAGGCGGACTCGCATCTTGCCCCAGCTGCAGCGCCTGAAACCACATACACATTCTCCGCTTTAACCGCATAACTACATCATTTGATCTCTTTTTCATCCTTCTAGGTACGTTCGGACAAAGATTACAATTCCCGATGATAGCTTGTAGCTTTGACTTAAGAAAACTCTTTAAAAGAATAACTTTGGTGAGACACGGGATGGTTCTTGGCTTCTGACGAGAGAGGTTTACCTGGTGAACCGTCATGTCATCAAGATGAATCTGTGCGTATGCCTTATCTTTAGCCAGAGCAGTTATGTCACTGGCCAATATAAGATATGTGATCAGAATCCATGGATTCAAAAATCGAATTGCAGAAAACATATCATGTCAACAACTGATGGATAGAGGTTTACCTTCGGGAGTATATGTCAATAAGCGAGTCATTGTCATCCACTACGGGAATCGAACTAACTTCAGCTACAAAAACCAGAAAACACAAGATATTAGTGACGTTGATGAAACTCGAATCATTCATTCATTTCAATCTGAGAAAACAGAAAAAGGTACTCGCATGCAATGCATCGTGTGAAATTCTGAAATCCATTCGCTTTAGATTTCAAATTATGTTTCCACTTCTCTATACCTAGTTAGTTTAAATTAGGTTTCCACTTCTCTATACCTAGTTAGTTTAAAGTAAATCTGAATCTGAACTGTTGCAACAATTACATCTGTACTACAATTATACAAGTGGTCTTAGCATCTAAAGTTGTTATTTGGTGTGTATTGATGTAATGCTCTTTAAAACAACTTTGATAAGAAAGGTCGAAGAAAACCATGTGTTCAGCTACTAGGTGATTAAGCCATCTATGATGAAAATTTTAAAACAAAAATCTGATTGAAATGTAGAGGTTAGTCTCAAGTTGTGGATGAACTTTAAATAATATATTGATGAAACAGGAGCAAAGACAGATTACCTTGAACTAATAATGAGAGCGCAGAACCCAAAGAGGCATGTGGTCTCAATGTAGCGAGAGGTTTGCTACTTGATTCTCCGATTCTAGGGACCCAAGTACCCAGGGGAATGGAACAAATGGGCTGCTGAAGGATTGGCAAAGAGCTAGACGAATGTCTAAAGTATCTGCATATACCTGGAATATTATGCTTAATTTAGAGATTAAGTGTCTGATAAGAAGCATAAAGTTTCGGAAAAAATTCAATACAACAAGAAAAACTGTGACTAAAGTTTGAGACAGGCTATTCCAACTATAAAAACTCTAATTGCCCTCCTTTCTATAGATCCAATCCCTTCACAGAAAACTTGGAGAAATGAAAAAGAAGGAAAATTTTGGAAATGAGAGAATCATATGTACGTCACGAATTGAAAAGTGTGTATCGCCAATTTGGAGCGCTTATCAGTGTCTTATGGTCTTATTCACAAATGAAGGACCTTACATTTTAATATGCCTGATAGCGAAGCAAGATGCAGTAACTGCGGATATGAACCATCCTGCAAAGAAGAATATATAACTGGAACGGCTGCCACCTTGTTTTGCAAAATTTTCAGGGCAACGTCTTTCAGATTATCATAGGGCCCAACCTGATAGCAATATATGAAAATATTAATAGCAAGAGAGAAAATCTTGTAGCTCTTTTTACTGTAACATGCAATAGAGGTTTCTAGGATAAGGCTATGCTCAGAGAACGTAAACAGAAGCGGACAACAAATAGTTTATTTTTGAGAAGTAAACATGTAGACAAGTAGACCTGCATGTATGACTTCAGTTACATTCCTAGATAAATATGCCTCGCAAGTCCCAATCCAAAATGTGGATCAGTCATGCTTATTCATTTCATTTTGAACCTATATTTAGATCAACTGAACAGAATACTTGAGTACAAAGTTTGTAGATGTAGATGACAGAAAATGAAGAGAGATTCTCTTTTAGAGGAAGCTACACAAAAAGATCTGTATTGATAGTGGTAGAAAGCAACTGATAAAATCTCACCTGAACAAGTGGCCTAGGATATGGTCTCCCACTTCCATCAAATTGTCTGCTAATATGAGCCTTCCCCTCTTTCCAGGCTGCTATTGTGTGCGTCTCAAGCTCTTCCTCGGTCAAGTTTGATCCATGAGTTCCAAGCTGCAATTTCACAGAGTTGCTATTACCACGCAAGAGTAAAAAACCTCATGCTGAGGAAGCTAGTAAAACATCTACAGATAAATTACACCAGGTGGTGTACTTAAAAACTAGGTAAATCTATTATAATTCTTCAAATTAAATCCCAAGATTTGACAGTAAAGCAGATGAATATTTGTGAATCCCACACTAGTAACTTCCTCTCCTCTTGGAAATTTTAAAATGATACATCAATAACTTGAAGAAAGGATCTAGCAATGAACAAATTTTTAGAGAAACCAACCTCTCTCAGTATTAGAATGAAGTCCAGCGGACCAAGAACTCCAACAAATTGACCTTTACCAAAGTCCCAAAGCGGTGCCAAAGGGATTCCCTGAAACCATATGGAATTAGCAAAAACGAGAAAGCCAGACAATCTAGAAATGAATTTAGACGAATGTAGTTCAATTAAGTTTCACTTCCTTCCGTTTTCGGGTCTGGATGCAACACCAGTAGAATGTCATACATGACTGTGAGGGACAGAGAGAGGAAGATCCCAACAAGAAAAGGAATTGACACACTGGTAAATAGAGCAAACCTGTTCATAGAGTATATGGAATGCTTGCTTCACTGGTAAATTAACATCCAAAGCAATAACCTGTAAAAGTTTCCGATCACCTTAGATAATTTCCGACTGAGAAGCCAGAAGCTATTCTGATCGATAATCTATAGGATATGAAAGCAAAAATCATCAAACAATCAGAAAAAGAAGAAACCAGACCTTGCCCGACTCTGGGAGCAGCTCATATGCAGTACGGGTAGACAATAAAACAGATATACGATGACGAGACACCTCCAAATCCACCCCTGACATCCTAGGGATAGATTCCTGGGATGAATCAGTCTACAATATAACCACCATGTAAAAGTAGTCAGAAACTCACTTTGCATGTAGTCTTCAGGGACAATTTATGGAACTTTGGGATTCTTGCTTTATATGTCAAATAATGGTGTACAATCAATCATATCTCAACTATTGTCAAGTGGGAAAAAAAACTCCAAAGAACACCAACCACGGATTAAAATTACAAAAGTCCGAACTGGAAGCAACTCAGGAAACCTAAAGAATCTATCAGCAAGGGTAAGCCCACTAAAGCCATCAAACACGAAACATACAAATAGTACTTTACATCCTTATGTTGAACACTATTTATCATGGAACATTCTTAGTGGCACCTTCCAGACCCAAAAAGCAACAAAATCAGAAATGAACTTCGTACCATTAAGTATGTTGTTGTCTTCTAATTTCTGTTGCTATTGTATACTTTTTGGGAAACATTTGTTGTTTACTAAGCTGATAATATGAAGTAATATTAGTAACTTAAATGTACTACCACTTGGTCAAATGCTAGGCACAAGTAAAATCTTTGCTTACCATCGGTAATGCGTCGAGATTATCTTATACTAAAGGGATCCCTACTATCTTGCAACACATTTCACAGAACTGATAAGTCATACATGGTTGACAATACGACACAGCTGAAATTATACAATGTTTGGTAGTAACTGATTTTCAGACGATTAGAAAATGAAAGAAGATGCTATCAGCATAAATTATTTCTTTCCCACATGTAGAAGACTTTACATCTTTCCCTTTTTGGAGAGATCGTACATCTCTTTACTTCAGATTCAAAAGAAAGAAAAAAAAAATAAGTGTCGGATTTATAGAGAAATTGTATTCGAAACACAAAAGCAACTAAGATACTAATAAGTAAACAAACATATCAAAACACTGCATTTTTTAAAGAAGAAAGGGTAAGTTCCTTACCATTCGCAGGAAGACATCATCCACATCCATATTCGATCGTGTCTCTGGGCTAAAACCAGTGGGAGCCATATCTGGTCCAGTTATAAATATTGTATTCACTACTCCGCCATTTCCGCTTACAAATGGTTGGTGCTCATCGTGCCGCCATTCCCCATCAACAAAAAACTTATACTGCATGACAATAAAATAACTGAATGTAACATCAGTGGCTTCTTAGGTCTTAATAATCAACCTCATGTTAGATATAGTACATCCAGCACCAAAAATTTCAGAAACTAAAATAATTACTAGTTTAAGTCGGATATGCAGTTAGAAATCTTCCATGGCTACACGATTTATCTAGCAATATAGCCACGCTCATGATGCTACCATGGATTACAGACTGTTCAATGATGACACAACATGTTGGGAATGTAATCAACTATGACAGAGGTATATATGATTCTCATGCATATTGTATTGGTTAAGCATCTAGAGACTAAATGCATCAGTATCATGGACGTCGCAGAGTCACTATAAGGACATAAATGCTCCAGCAGGGATTAGCTAAAGAAGAATTTGTTACGAAACAGGTCCAGTATAAATTTATTAACCTGATGATATCCCGGCGTCAAGTTGCAAATGACTTGAAAAACAGTAGGGCAGCCCTCAAGTGGTGACATTGGCACATGTTCTGTCCACCTGTTCACACGCCCATTCCAGAAATCAGTCTAAGCACCACAGAAACCCAATAGATACAATCCAGAGCACGTAATCTACCGGATAAACCACAAGCAATTCTTTCCAGAAATCAGAAAAACGGAGGAATACTGTAATATAAAGAAATGATCCTACTTCTAGCTCAGCAATCTCACCTGGTGAAAGATCCGCTTAGAAATACCCTTCTCCCTCCATAAGGCCACACGAAGCGGGTCGGAGTAAGAAGCTGCCCTGAGGCAGCGCTGTTTCCACGGCTGCTATCCAATGTAGAACCAAACATCCCCTCCCAGTGTTTATGTAGTTACAGGCAACAACAATCCACAGGAACTAATTCCTACAAACTTCTCAATCGATTCTCAGTGCGTAAATATCTCGACTCTTGAGCAGAAGAAACTCTTTGAAGAACGAAACCGGGGAAAACTTGAGGCTTTAAGGCTTACACATGCAGAGAGTCCGAATTCGTTGGAGCTATCGTAAATCCCAGCCACCAGTAACCGAAACCCTAAAATCCCAAATCACGATCTACAACGAGAGAGAAATTACTGAACTCCCGAACCTAGGCAGGAATTCATCAACACGAAAACCTGTAAAAGAGCCCTAACTCAACCACGAACGATCTGGCTATAAAAGGAAAAAGGTCAACTGAGGAGAGAATACACCACTGGAAACCAAGCTGAAAAATTCGAGGAAAGTTCCCAGGAATTCGCGGCTCTGATCAAAATTCGGCAGGCGGAAGAGGAATACAGACCTCGATGATCGCAAAGAGTCGGGAGGAAAGCCAATGAGATTGATGCAAGCCCAAAATTTAGGGATTTGAAAAGTTGGAGAGAACCCTAATTTGAGAGAGTGGACATGGCATTGTTTGGATCTGGAAATAATGTTATTGGCTTTTTCAAGGTGAAGAATCTGAGGGCGAAGAAGCGCAGCGGAATGTAATGTGTTGTTTTTTAATCTATGGAGATATGATTTTTCCCTTTTTTTTATTTACTATATAAAAATAAATCTAATTTCCCGAAATAAAAAAATAATAATATTTATAATCATTGTAGGTAACAGTAATATATTTTTTTCCTTTTTCTATTGTAAACCTGTCTATATAAATTATGCAAATAGTCTCTCTTTTTTTTTTGCGTAAAATTGCATCCAGTAAATATTTATTCTAGTCAACTACATCCTCGATCGGTAGTTATAACTTATAAACAAGAAATATGAAAATAATTTTAAAAAACAAAAACAAGAAAGCAATGAATAAAATAATAAATATGAAAAATTATTGAAAAAGAAATGAACAAGTATCAATTATTGTTCTTTTTCCTTTTCCATTTTGATGAAGAATAAATTTATTCTATAATTATTTTAGAGAAATGAATTTGTAGAAATGTAGAGACAATACATGTCTGAATATTAAAAAGAATTCCTATTTTAGTGTAAATTTTGAGAAATATCACATTCCTTCTTTTTTCCTACATATAGGTCACCAATTGGAGAATATAATTCATATATCCTATATTTTATCACATAAATTTAATAACAAAAATTCGATGAGGACCCAAATGATCACAAATTTATTTACTTTGAATTAAAAATAATTTTTGTTTAATTATTTTTTACATCATTCATTTATATTTCTTGTATTCAGAGTCAAACAGTTAGCAAAGTATTTGTAATTTTTTTTTTTTTTGCTATCATGTTTTTCAATTCATTGTACACATGAATCATCATCATTACATTATACATCAGTCCATTGTCGCGTGAACTGGTGTAATGTCTTGCTGGTTTGAGGGAACTCTATATACAAAACATAAAACTGATTAAAGTGTGATGACGATTGTCCATTACACACACTCGTCATATCTATGAAAATTACATTGTTCCTATAAACTTAGCAAAGATATCATTAGCATATGAACCATAAGCGACGCAATAGCATTTTGAAATCAATCCAAAATGTAAAAAGTTATGGGAAAAAAATCTAGAGCATATGGTTGATAATAATGTCGGCCTAGTCCACTTCTGAAATGAAAATAGCAGTTTTACCCTCTGCACACAAACAAAGCCTTAACCCTGTTAGATAGATATCAATGGTTGTGACAATTCCAGTCCACTGTGCTCCTACAACCAAAGATAGAATTGAAAAGTAAATTACAAATTCTCAAGCTTAGGTGGAAATTCATCATCCCTTTTGTTAAACAACGTGAAACGAAAAAAAAAGTTACATAGCTTTCAAAAAGAGTTTGATTAAGATCCCAACAATTATTAATCATATCAAGCAATTCTTCCAAAGGTACTGAATAAAAAGAAACAAAAGAGATGTAAGAAATCTTATCAACTTCATGGCCAAATATGGACATTATTAATTACCTCAATCCTTGATATTCCATCTCCAATTGAAATTCACATGGACACTATTAATAGGTGTGCATAACTCACATCCACTGTAAAACCCATTAAAGCACCAAGAATTTTGATAAGAATCAGACAAATGTAAGGGAGGTAAACAAACAAACAAAAAGAAGAAGGCAGAACCTGCACTGTTCTTTAGCTGACTAGGTGCCTCCTGGTGGTATAGGTTTGCACTTTTGAAATGGACTTGGTGGTGACAGAAAACACTTTAAGACCGAACTCTGACAAGACAAAGAACACGTTTGAAAATGCTGTTATGTACAGTCGATCAGTCGATGGATAGATAATTTGAACCAGCTTAATTAATTTCACGAAACTGGTGGAATGGTTCTGAAGTCAAAGTTCTGAAACCATGCTGATCTTAGAACATAATCACATTTTTATCATATAACTAATTAAGACAATTAATAATGCTACACTTTCAGAGCTATACCCATCATGTCCTCGGACACTAGCCACAATCAACTATAAGCTAGAATAATGCCAAAGAATCAAATCAGATGCTGAAATGGATTAAGATTTGTGTTGCTAGAGAAATCCAAAGTTTACCTCACGAAGCTAATATGAACACCGAGATTTCGATGGGGTGGTGAACTATCGATGCCCATGTTGGACTCGCACACCTGAGAATCCAACCAAAAATCATCATAAACTAACGTATTCCCGATCGAAATTTAGGGTTTTGCGAAACAAAATCTGGAAGAGATTCGAGCAAAACCTAACGGCATTTACGCTGTCTAAAATGACGATAATACCCTCAATCAACGCTAGTTAGTGTTTCGAACGACACGTAGTGCATAATCCCGTCTCCGAAACAACATGGATGGTAACTGACGAATAGAGGTGGGTGGATCAAGAAACTACTTGATATACGCATTTGTATTCATTTTGGCTGTATTAGTATTGATTTTGGTTCTATTAGATTCATTTTGGAAGTCACCCCATAAACTAGGTTGTAAAGTCGAATCTCGTTAATAAATTTGTATCCCAATATTTTATCTTGCACATTCTTTATACTTTGTCTGTAGCCATTTGACCAAAACCTAATCTCTAATATGTCTTTTACATAGTCCACCAAGCTTTGAAATTTCTTTACGAAAATGAGTTGTTATTAAAGAGCTCTTTTCTTTTACTTGAACAACTTTTACATATATAGTCCACTAGATAGTAAATAACTCCTAGAGAAAACTAATTTAAGATGGGTATTCAATAGCTCTTTTCTTTTACTTGAACAACTTTGGACATCCGTGCATACATCTCATTCTCATGGGTATCAAATTCAGCAACTTGTGTAAAACCAATGGATGTATGTAGTAAAATCATCATAATAAGCTATTGTATTTCTTTAATTTTGTCCATGCTACAACCTCAATTAATGGTTGTATGCAAAATCATCATAATAAGCTATTATATTTCACATGGACCTATCCTCTTCAACTTTCTCTTTGTCATTCTCAATGGGTACATCAGATGTGGTGTGTACTTGTGGATACCTTAAAATATTCGCGCTCATGGTTCCCGAGGCATCGCTGCCTGCCTGTGCAGGAGCTCAATGCCGCGATTCCATGGTTTGAGCCAATGGAAACAAACATTTATCCTAGAATCATTCAGTACTTAGATGTCAGATATAACATTGTTAAGGTTTTAGTACATAGCAAAACATTGTGTGTTACCACATTGGTATACTAATAGTTTAAGTGTACTATGGAATGTTACTATCTTCGTATAGTTATTGATAAATAAAGATCTTGATGTTTGTGATTTCAGCTTTTGTCTCTTTGAACTAATCTCTTATATATGCTACTTGTTCAATCTCAGTTGATTAGAGCAAGAACATAACATAGTTGAGAAGTGGTCCCAAGAAAACTCTACATAAACTATAGGCTGCATCTTTCTTTGATGAATTGTTTCTCATTTTTCTGTGATTTAAAATCACCTCATTTGCATATAACCATAAAGCGAGCATGTCATAAGATATACAAATCTTGAAAATTCATATATAATTTTGGGTTTAGTGTACCCATAAGGTTGTGGTCCTCATAATCTTGGGTTTATTTTTTTGAATTCTGAACCTAATACCCTCTCTACGCAAACCCTAGACCCATTTTGACTATTCAGCTTTGCGACAAACCCAAAAAAAGGCTCATCACCCTATTGGTTGTTCTTAGTTCTATTGGCTGTTTTTTTTTTTTTGGCAACGAAGAAATATTGACTTTGACTTAATTTGAATTTTCTTTTCATATGCTTCAGTTGTCAGAGACCAATCTGTTTACATATGAACTAAAATCTGGCAAGTGGCAACTTTCTAAGCTTCTTTCCGTTTATGTGAACTAACTCACGTTCTGATCACATCATCAGAATTTAATTTCACCAAGAATCTTATTCCTTGTAGAATAAGTTCATTTTAAATGGTCATGTCTCAATGCTCTTTTATCTTGATCAAAATTAGCCTCAGGTTCCAAAATGTATATGGGGATGAACATTATCATAAATCAATCCACGAAAACAGATCAATCGATCGATCTATGTGGTGAGCTGATACGCATAAACCTCTTCTTTTTAAGCCTAATTATATTTTTGGATGCAGCGTTAATTAGATCGATCCATGCGGTGATATACGCATAAACCTCTTTCTTCTTATTAACTTACTACTTTACACACCTAAAAGAAAAAAAAAAGAAAAAACAAAAATCTTGCTAGTACCTTGTTTCTGCTATCTTCTCTACTTACATATCCATGGGATCCTCCGCTGGTTCAAAACAATCAATATTTGCTTTGAAGAAGAAATCTCATAGCTTTATGTGTAGAAAATTACAATTATAAAGCAAATGCAAACATATACAAAGATTCAACATTAACATTATGTAATCCTCTTCTTCTTCTCCCTGTAGATCTTTCTTAGCTTCATAGTAAATGAATCAGGTCACATATATTTAGTTCAACGAGCTGAGGAGCTGCTTCCTTTCTCCAAAACTCTAATAAACTCTGTCGGCTGGTTCTGTAGATCCCTTTTGTTGTTTGGTTCTCTCTCATTTCCACTATCATTGCTACTTTTGTTGCTTTCAGCTCTTTCTCGTTCGGCTTCACGGTACTTGTGAAGATGCCTCCCCACGGCGTCAGCATAGTTATCGAGGCCGAGAGTACTTAGAGCCCACCATATGTCGTCTCCATTCACCGTCTTTCGATTCTCCTTGTGGCACTTATCAGAGGCTTCGCAGGTAACAAAGCTTATGAACTCTGTTGCACACTCTTGGACTGTTTGTTTTGCTTCTTTTGAGATCTTTGCATTTGATGGTAGGATTTGCTTCATAAGTCTCCCTACATTGGCTATTGGTAGCAATCTATCTTCATCTGTCATCTTTCTCTTCGTGTTTTATTGCGTCTATCAACTCTAGTCTCTCTTATAACCTTTTTATACAGTTATCCAATATGACCCTCCCTATATATGTAGATGTGTAGGTGTACATATGTGTATGAGTAGATGTCCTATGATGGCCTTGCACTTGACCCTACCCCTTAATTTATTACTTGCTATCTAAGATTCTGTCTCTCTTGGGTGTGTGTATGTGTATGTGAAGCTTTTATAAGCATTATATTAGTGAATGTTGTTGTTCTCTATCACCATCTTCATTTTTACCACTGATTTAGATTTAGATCTCTTTAATGGGTATCTTTGGAATTCACGGTGAAGCCACTCTTGCTATATTAACTAATTCATAAATCATAATGTTTCTGATTTTTTCATTATTTTGACTCCAAGTCCGACATATAATTCTATATCTACGACTCTACTTATGCATCGATCGTCATCATCCTGATTATATATATGTGTTGATAATCATAGCGTGTGTAAAAAAATATTGGGGTTTATATTATGTGTGTTAGAAACTTAGAATAGCTCATAGATGTAACATAATATATAAACTGGTATATCAAATCCTTAGGTACGCAAGAAATGTAGAATCCTTAGGTACGCAAGAAAAAAAAATCTTAATTTTACATCGATTTTTCACTTACATATTGGGATGAGATTAAGGCCGCGCATTAGCAGAAAACAAACATCTTTTTATATAAACGAATCCACCTATTGAGATGAGATTTAAACCTGGCAGTACATGACAAATTAACATCAACTTCTGTAAAAAAACGAATAATTAGTATGATACGAATATCCTTTTGACATTGCAGTGCGTTAAATTATAATATTGGGTTATTGTTTATATCACTTGCGTTATCATCAAGTTCTCTCTGGAATGATCCTAAAAATTCCACATTAGCGTATAAGTTGTGTTGACGTGTTCTGGTTTGTATTTTTTCTTTTAGGATTTTTGATGTACCTTTTTGTTTTCGGTTGAACTCAGCATTCCATTAATATATATGACATCCGTCCGGAGATACTTTTGATTATTAGATGGGAGATTTAAAAAACAGCATCTCAATTAATATCTTAGAAACGAAATTTTATCTATATACAAGTTTCTCTCGTAGCGACAGTTAAAAGAATTTGTTTTAAAAAAGTTTTTCTACTCTAATATATAAAACATGAAATAAAAAATATGTCAGTTATGTACGAAAGCTAGCTATATCAAATATTGAAATGTGGCATAATGTTTTAAGCTATGCAAATTTGCTTTAGCATTTGAAACCTTTACCTTAGACTCAGCTTTATGGAAATGCTACGAGTATATATAATAACCTAATCAACTAGCTTATAAACATATATATATTATACGTCCAACTCATTTAATCACGTATCCAATCCGCGATAATAAGACGAGACAATACTTCTCAGCTAGCTAACTATATTACACTACAAAATATATAGATGATGATATCCATAACCATAAATATATATATATATATATATATATATATATTTTAATTAACTGTGGAAGTTTTGAGCCTTACGCCCGTAATCTCCTCCATACCTGGAGTTAGTCTTTACTATATTTCGATTTAAAGAATATACATCTGTCCCAAAAGAAGTTTGAACCGGGGCACAAAACCATAAATATTTTACCGATCGAAACGTATAAAACGATCTCCTACTACGTACATATGGTTTCATAACAGTATCTTGGAAATATTTAAATAATTAATTTTGATTTAAATAACGTATGAGGTGCTCTAAATAGAAACTGAGAACTTTTATACCCATAATGAATGAAACATGAAGTGGACCTAATTTTGATTAGAGCCTAGCTACTTTGGTAAAAGAAATTATTCTTGATGACCAATGGCTGGCCGATGGAATGTCAAAACCTTAATATTAGAAAATATGAAATTCGGGGCACGTAATCCGCATAATATCCGGCACGGATCATATCCCACTCGCATGCAAATGACCTTTGTTTTTTAAAATGTTAAAAAAAAAACAAAAAACTTATTAGCATACTGCGCAAGAATTCATCTAATATATATTTAAAAACAATAGCTGAGACCAAATATGATTGAAAAAAATCTCGTAGTTAAAAGTTAACCAATACCATGGGTTTATATATTGGCCAAGCCGCCAAGTAATTGGTTTAAATATTAAAACTGACCATGGCTTTCGAGCATTTTAACTCACGGGAGACCTGAAATGTCAAAACGTATATCATGGTTTAATTTGTATACTGTGGCTTGAATTAACTATATATATACAAACAAGTAAATCAATTTATTTGTACGTACACTCCAAATTTTCTTTAGGAATGGATGAATGATTGTAGGTGAACTTTCGTCGAATGGGTATCCTAACTAAAATCATTGTATACAGATGCTTACCTATATTATTTATAGAGACAGGTACGTTAGAACTTAGAATACGTACTTTATAAAAGAAAACTTAGAATGCGTCTTTATTTATATAAAAGAAAAAATATTCTAAGAATACGTCACTTAAAATGGAATATGCGATTATGAAAACGTTCTACATACTTCGAAACTGGGTTGACTTAAAATATTATAATCGCACTGTCTGATTATCATTATATATGTATAGATTTAATTGAAATCGGATAGGATTTTTAACTTTAATAAACAGTGATGTGCTTTATATGGTTTAAACGGACCGTGCACAACGAATTAAAAATTGAAAACAAAACTGCCATATTCATAAAGCTAGATTGCTCATCTCTTTGTGAAAAGCTTTTCACTTTTCCGTTAATCTATCAATTAAAGGATTTTAATTGGAAAGTTGTTAATGGTCTCCTAATTTTTTGCTAGCTAGTATGCTTAAATTATCAGAGAGCTCGCTAATGCTATCTTTTTGTAGCCCATTTGTAATTTTATATTATTAACAATTTTAGTGTCTGCCTTGATTTGAATGATGTTGTACCAAAATTAAAATATAACAGAAATGAACGTAAATATGATAGGGAAAATAAAAGGTCGTAAATGTGATAATAACACATGAAAATAAATGTTTCCCCAAACCTTCTTCTTACTTCTCCTTTACATTAGATGCCCTGCTCTTTTTTGCTCTAGATCTCGCTAAAATTTGCTCTAGATCATGCTTCATAAGCGCAATTTTTATGGGAGAGTAATTAATGTTTATATAAAAAAAAAAACTAATGCTTCATTATTTGAAGTGTATGTTTGTTTCTAAACTAGTTTTAAGTTTTGGTAAACACGATATGGTTTCCTGCAATATATATAGCCTTTGTATCCATTTCATTTTAATGTCTTTCACCTTTTAAACACACAACTTTTTCTAGTTACCAAACAAAAACAACTTTTTTTTAGGTTATTACAGAAGAGCATCTGATTGATATTATAGCCCTTTGTGTCCTTCTTTCCGTTCACGGGTCCTTTTGTCTTCGGCCCAATATTAACTTTGAAGCCACAAAGTCCATTAAAAAAAAAAAATCTTGTTAAATTGTTCAAATCATCAAAATAACAAGAGAAGGGCGAAGTGATGGTAGAAAAGGTGTTGATGGTTTTGGGGACTAAGAGCATCCGTAAATTTTAAATCATAAAAACAAATAAAATATTTTTTTTGAAAATCTGTTTGTGAAGAAAAAAAAAATTAATATTAAAATAAAGGGAAGAGCCGTCTCACCGATAAGAATGCTCTAATACATTGTAACGGGCCCGACTGAAGACTGCCACTGGCCGTGGCCTCTACGATGGTGGTCAGAGTGTTAACATGGGCCTAGTTATACTAATCATATCAAACTGTACTAATTAACATGAAAATCGATAGATAAAAGAGCTTAAATCTAGAATTAACTTTTTTTTTTTGGTTATATGTAGAATTAAAATTTTCATCGGTAGAACGAACAACTACCAAAATGCAAGGAAAAAACATTTCTTTTACGTTTCCGAAAAGACCACATAGTTTTGTTCCTTTATCAAATTCAACATGAAATCATAAAGAAGCTCTGTCAGGATTGTCATGCATTTGGGATTAATAAACAAAATAAATCAGAAGTAGAGAAAAAAAAACTCAAGAGTTATCAGTGGGTAAACCTAGTCACACTAATAGTAATCATAATCTCAAATTTATGGACGTGTTTCCACAATTAAATTATCTAATAAATCATAGTATTATGTTGCATGTTCTAATATATTTTTGTGTTGAAAATAATTTGCTATTATATTCTATTACTAAATTTGAATCATTCAAACCATAAGATCGATAACATCTTTACTTAAATATCTCCTTTCATGGTAAAATCTCTTATTGAAACATTTTTTCTTTAAAATAATAGATAAATTTATCGTTAGTTAATATCCTTATGAATTTTGAAATGTCATTATCCCAGTAATACTACTAACTCGTTTTTACTATACATCTATATACAGTTCTTAGAAAAAAATAGGAAAAAAATATTGTAAACCATTACATCAAAAATTGATAAGCAAAATTAACATCAAACGATAATTCAACTAGTATAGCACACCGAATAAGAATAGACTTACAAAAAAACACGTCCACAACTTTCAATATGTACATTTTTTTAACACTTTAAACTGAAAACAATACACTCTAAACCCTTAAAAAGGGCCAATGGAAATCCCCAAAAACGCATATAAAAATCTTTATATGAGAGATTATACGACTTGTGTATTTTTCTCACCTTTATGTGCTTCATTCTTCTCTCGAAGACTTCGTGTTGAAAGAGCGACCAGTGCTCTTTCTCTCTCTCTCTCTCTCCGTAAACACGATACTTGTTCGATTTCCTTTGTTTTCATTGCCGACTTGAGAATCTCACAGTGCCACAAACTCCAACATTGCAAGGTTGAGACACCTCTGAAACTAAACTCAGGTTATCAAATCTATCTCCTTCTTTCTTCTTATGCCGTGTTTGGCAATTCACGTATCGCGTTCCCCTGTCTTTGCTTTCTCCTCTTTCTGGGTTTTATTGTGTCGCAACGCTACTGGTTAATGCCTCTGAATCAAAGGAAGCAAACAATCGGAGATTAGATAGATGCGGAATCCTCCTTTTCTTCTTACATCAAGTACCCCACTTGGTCTAGAATTCGTGTTTCCACGTTTTTGTCCCTGCGTAAAGATTTCGACTTGTGCTGCTTTTCTTGCATACCGTTGTGATATGTTCGTCTCGTGGGTTAATCCCCTAACGAGATCAGTGAGAATTTACATGGCTATGCTACAAGTTGTTGATGCTCGGGATCGATGCTTGTTGTGGGTTTTGCTTTGATCAGGTCTGATTATATGTGTGATTAGCGAGATTCTGAATCTGGGTCCGTGTTTCTATGGAATTGGGCTCTGAAAACACTAGCTTTCTTCTCTTCCATCCTCCTCGTGTTTCCTCTAAATCTTTTCTGGGTTTTTGTTAGAATTTCCGTGTCCGTGTTTGTTTCAATGATCAAGTCTTGGATTTAATCGAATGTATATAATATCTCTCAATTTCTTTCACGATCCGAACTAGTTGAATCTTCAGTTTGACACTGTGATCTAAAATATCTCAGCTTTATACTTTACCCTATTGTGCTGTTCTGGACAATGTATCTCTCAGCTTGGTGTTTGTTTTTACTTTTCCTTCTTTCATTGCTAGTTACAATGTTCATACTCGGAAGGCAATGGATTTCTAGGTTGGATCTTCAGTTCTAGTGTTTTTGCTTCTTGTAAATCTCATAATTCATGGTTTTGGGCAATGAGTTTCAGATCTTGTATGTATCTGCATTTTCAACTGTTCAATCTGATTCGCCAGGAAACTTCGATTGATTTCCGTTTGCTGTTTGAATTAAATGTTTTCGGTTTGTATAACAGTGTAATCAGTGAAACAAACTCATTCCTAGATGTTAATGATTTGAGATTCAATATTGAAAATTCAGTTTTGTTGCCGATTTATGCAGACAAGTTCGTTCAGGTTTCGCTACGGTTGAGAATGGTTCTCCTGATGGATGAGGAAAGCAATCTTGTGGAAGAAACAGCTGTTATGGAAGATTCCTCTGATGTTGAATTTGCCTGTGGAGATCCAGTAGCTGAGCCTCGTGTTGGAGACGAATTTCAGATCGAGATTCCTCCAATGATGTCTGCATCCAAACGTGCTGTGTTTCTTTCGACTCCTCTGGCTTTGGATGATCCCTCGTATTCATTTCTCGTCGGACTACCTGTCCAAGTAATGTGGACTGACAAACATCAAAAAGGACAAGGTAATGGAGATGATAATGTTGACATGAACCAATCTTTGAGATCTTTAAAAGCGAAAAGAAGTCGTTGTTCTGCCAAGATGAGAGGCGAGAGTGACAAGAATTCGGATTCCAAGAAGCAAAGATTGAATCTTGAGGCTGTTCCCGAGTTACCACCCAGTTCTTGGGAAGATTCTGAGGTGGCTAGCTTTGTTCTTGGTCTGTATACATTCGGGAAGAACTTTACTCAGGTGAGGAAATTCATGGAGAACAAAGGAACAGGAGAGATAGTGTTGTTTTACTATGGGAAGTTCTACAATTCCGCTAAATACCACAGCTGGTCTGAGTCCCGCAAGAAGCGGAACCGGAAATGTGTATATGGAAGAAAGCTCTATTCAGGTTGGAGGCAACAGCAGTTGTTATCTCGTTTGATTCCTTCTATCCCTGATGAATCTCAGAAACAGTTGCTCGTGAATGTGAGTCTCTTTCACATCCTATTTCTGAATTCTTCTTAACCACTGTATATTTATTTTGGTCTTTGATCTTACCAATCTCAGGTCTCAAAGTCATTTGCTGAAGGGAATATCACTCTGGAGAAATACATAAGCGCTGTGAAGGATCTTGTGGGTCTCTGGATTCTGGTAGACGCTGTGGCTATTGGTAAAGATAAAAAAGATCTCACGGTTCTTACTGCGGGATCAGTGATGACGAAACCATGGTTCACGGTTTCTCCAAAACCTTCTTCAGTCCCGGGCTTAGGAGCTTACACTTCGCTCACATCTGCTGGTATAATAAATCAGTTTACCGGTAATTCGCGTCTAAGCAAAGCCCGTTGCAGTGATATTTTCTGGGAAGCTGTATGGCCGCGTTTGCTAGCCAGAGGATGGCATTCAGAGCAGCCTAAGGACAGAGGCTATTATTCATCTAAGGATAACATTGTTTTCATTGTCCCTGGCGTGAAACGTTTTTCTAGAGGGGAGCTTGTCAAAGGAGATCATTACTTTGATTCCGTCAGTGACATTTTAACAAAGGTTGCTTCGGAGCCTGAGCTTCTTGAGTTTGAAACAGGAGGAGAGATCAGAGATGCGCCTTCCAGTGAATTTGTTGTTGCAGAGAACTCTTCCGACCAATCAGATGAAGAGTCTTCCCCGTCTGATACTCAAAGACACCGTTACCTCAGGTCTCCATGTTCTAACCGTGGAACTCAGCAAATGAAATTCACTGTTGTGGACACTAGTTTGGCTGCAGGAGGAAAGTTGTGTGATTCACGGAATCTATATGCAGAATCTCTAGTTTCTGAGCCAAAGACTCGTCTAGGAGATAAAGATTCTTCTGTGCTGGAAAATTCCCTGGACAGTCAGAATGTGGAAAAGCCCCAAGTGATGCCTTTCGATGCCAAGAACCAAGTGGATGACCCAATGCGATTCACGATTATTGATACAAGTCTAGAGCACCGTGAAAAATTATCTGGGTATAGGAGATGGCGGCACTTGCCAGGCGATGACACAAAAAGGGGTTATGCAGGGGCTGATCCTAGTATCAAGGAGGAGGACACTTTGGAGAAGGTTAAAGATCCATCAAAGAGGCTGATTAAGCAACGACCAGAAACTAACTATCATTCAGTAAATTCTGCCCCATCGTTGAAACGCAGACGGCTCAGTGCCTGCATAAGGAGGGAAAAAAGCCTTTCAAGAGAAACTCCAGTGTTCAAACTTGTACCGGTTGATGACACGAAAAGGACGGTATGTCCTGAACCGGACCACTTAAGTTTATGTGCGGTCCAACACCAAAATAGCGCTCGCGAAGAGATGAGTGAGCACAGAGAGAGATATGAAACTGTGTTATCGGTTGATTATATGAACTTAAAGTCTGATCAATCAAAAAAGACTGGAACTGGACTGTCTTCTTCGCTTGTTGAGGATCAAGAAATGTCAGAGATCGAAGCAAATGGGTTAAGTTCCATCTCCGGTGTAAACAACAACTGTTCTCCGGAGGAGATAAGAACAGCCCCTGAACTCATTTCATCAGAAAAAGAACCAAACGGGCTCTGTTCAGTGTTAGACTCATGCAAAAAACGCGCTTCCAATGATCTGGAACAAGAGCAAGCAGTTGAGCCCACTTCCATTTCAGGCTCAAAAATTGATAATTCTTCCAATGATTTGGGAACTACTCTAGAACTTGGTTCATCAGAACAACAACAGCACGACCAACAGACAAATATAGATGGTCCTAGAAGACAGAGCACAAGGAAGCGACCATTGACCACCCGGGCTCTGGAAGCTCTTGAATCTGGCTTCCTTACAACCAAGAGAATGAAGAGCACGGTTCAACCGAGAAGACGTGAGAGTTCTAGGAAGAAAAAGCAGTCGGCTAAAGCGTGTAATAGAGCACAAATTTTGTTAGACAATGGGAGCGCAGATTTGGAGCAAAGAGGAGAAGATGGAAGCATTTTTGCAAAGAAAGCAACAGCAAGTAAGCCCTTGGATCAAATAGAGGATTCAAAGCCTATCTTTCTTCTCAATGGAGCAACAACTGAGAGTGAGGCTCTGGATCGAAGACAGGATTCAAAGCCGGTGATAACTGAACATCCTAAACTTCCGCCAATTGTTTTGAAGCTTTCATTTAAGCGTAGCAGAGGAGCTTCAGAGACTTAAGTCTGAAAAGTTTGGGTGTTAGCTGTGAGAGGAGTGGCCTTTTCTAAAGAATAAATGTGTACAGAAGTAAGATCTTTAAACAAAAGGGTTTTATTCCATATCCTTTTTTTTTTGCAACATTCATTGACAACGCTAAACATAAAATATCCAAGGCTATTTTTTTTTACCAATTTTTAGTATCTTTTTTTCCTCTCTTTTTTGAAAGCTAAAGTGTGCAATTGAGTTACAGTAACTCTTATCTCATTGAATACATATTGCCCATTTTTAGTATTCTTATTATTTCCTTGCGTAGTAAGTAATGTTCTTATTATTCGGTTTGGTGGGGAGTTTTTTGAAGTGAGAACTAAAGTGGAATGATGATGCTCATGCATATAATTTATAAAGCATATACAGAGAGATACATACAAATCCTGAATAGTAGTTTAAGCTAAAGTCACAACAATGTTGATACTACTGTACAAATCTTGACGGATCAAATGCAGCTGATTTGCTGAGGCCGCTTGAATGCCTTATCCAAGTTGTTGGAGACTGCTTTGGTTAGGTTAGGGTCTTCAAAACCAAGCTCTGCTCCAAATCTTTTGCAGTCATAACAACAGAACCAAATTTTAAAAAAGCATAATTATAGTCAGTTGAAATTCTCTTCACAATCCTTAGATTAGTTTTGGCTTAAATTCCTTCGACTTACTTTGGATCCAAGACCAGTTTCTGAACCTCTTTGATGGCTGAGCTAGCTGCGTATAACGATATCTTTCCTATCTGATATTAAAAACGCAAACCGTTTTCAAGGATTTTAGAACTAAAGGCACTGAGATGGTTAATGGTTTGTCCAAAGGGAAGGCGGAATCATAGTTTTGTTACCTCTAGAATCTGAAGTTTTGCCTCATGGTCGTTCGGTAAACACCGGATTTCTTCAGCTAGTCTTGCTGACTCTCCAACGCTTTCAGGGCACAAGAAGTCAAGCGCCACCTGAACATTCGACTGAGAATTGCATGTATACGTGGGAGCAAAATTTAGTTTCTTAATAAGCGCAAGGGAAGAGAAACTCATTTGCTTCTATGTTGCATAAAAATATATTACCTGAAGATTCCTGACTTGGAACGGACATCCAGCAGGAATGAAGACAGCCTCACCACGACGTTGCTCAAACGTCCATGGCTCAACTCCTGAAACAATATCAAGGGTCATCCCTCCATGCAATAAGCGTTTGAAAATAGAGCAGGGAACAGAATGTTTTGTTTTTCCTACCAAACTCGTCTTTTAGTTGTCTCTTGTGGTGTTCATTTAAGAACAATCCTTCATACAACGGACGTGACACCTGAAACCCGCGTAAAGGAAAAAGGAAAGTCAATCATTCGACATACAAAAAGACGACTTTCGCGTTTGATTTATTGATTTAGAAGATAAGACTCACAAAATCAGCCTTAAAACTATCGGGCTGCTGGAATGTTCTCTGCAAATACTGGGCCAGCTTTAGGACGTCTTGGCGTCGAAAGACATCCCACTGGGCTCCTCCTGCACATGAAGTCACACAAGAGGATTCCATGTCGTGACCGTGATCCGTTATGTTATCATTATTCACAGTCAACATAATCTCAGATTCATTCTTCTCCGCACTGACTCTACCAAGTGATAGATCATGCAACTCTCCGTCCCTTGGTTTTTCCTCAGGGCTAAGAAGTGACTCATTTTCGCCCATCTTCTCGTTGGGTTCTCCTGGACCGGGTTTAGTCTCTCTCACACTTTCGGATTTTGTTCCTTCGGATGTGTGCACCAAGAGGTATACCTGATTAACAGTTCCACAACTCAAATCATTATACTTATTAACATGAATCATGAATCCAATCTGAGAGATCCACTTGGTTGACCTAACTTAACCCTGACTAGTTAACCCGAATCCAAAAAATAAAAAATAAATCAGGTGTGCACCAACAGGTGTGAAAATCCAGTTTCCTCCATTTTTCTTATTATAATCCAAGAGCTGAGTAATGTACCATGTCGCGCATGCTGTAGTGAATACAATCGCCAGCACCAGTTTCTTGGTATGTCCCACAAGACAAATAAATCTTTGGACCTGCATCGTTTTGGAGCGAGTAATGAGGCAACTTGGCTGCAACGTTCAGGAGGCCTAACCGGGGATGTATGTACTCGAGAAACGGGAATCTTCTGATAAACTCAGGTCTTTGGTAGAAAATGAACTCCTCGGAAGCACTTGGGCTCGGCCAGTCTTTTAACTTCCACAATAGTGGAAGGCCTGTCTCTTGGTTTCTTCCATCTCCATATGCTTTTGTAAACTCTCCAAGTCTTACATCAACCTGTGAATCAAAAAGTTATGAACACTAATGAATCTGTGACACCACCTGCAACAAATATGAAGATATGAAGAACAAGGCAATTTACCTCTGACCCATCCAAGCAATTTATGGCCTTCAAGAATGGATCATCTTCTTTCAGTTTCTCATCTGAAATCTCGTCTATATCCCTCCAGATAGTCTCAGGATCCCATCTAGACAAAGATGACTCATCAAGTACCTTTTTTACAATAACAAGCCGACCCTCTTCCCATTGTTTCTCAAAACTAGCTACTCCATCAGATTTAACCGTTTCAAGTGACGGGCTGTACACCAAGTTGTCACCGCTCTCCTCTCTCTCAGCAGATTTGCAGAATCTGGAATCACGCAATTCAGGGTTCCGAAGATCAGATATCTTGCAGCCGTTAACCATCTCCTCTGCGTTTTTCACAAGCTTTGCAACCCAATTCATCTTGAAAATGCGAGCGAGATTCAAAGACCGGGAACCGCAGCCTCCATATTCCTTAGGAGGGCAGGGGATGCTCCCATCACTGTTGGCTTCCCACTCAGGAAACTTGTATGAAAAGTTCAGTTTTAGTTTAGGAACTCCACTTCCGTCTCTTATGATTTGGTCGGCTCCAGTAATCTCAACCGAAGACTCCGCGCGTAGGTCTTGACAGCATCTCAGGCAAAGGTCATATGAGCAGTTCGGACAATGACGGTAGTAGTCAACAACTGGTATCCGGCACACGTTGCTGCATGAAACAAAACTGCAATAAGAACATGTACGATAATACAAAGTGCC